>OX336389.2:1403442070-1404042070 GCA_946902985.2 Meconema thalassinum
CTAACATATATACTGCATTTAGCATACACTGACAGTTGCAGTACCAATACTGCAACTAAATAATTGTACATATTGTAAATATTTTCACCTGTATTTCAAACATAGATTTTGTAGCCTAAGTGTAATGGATCTGATGATGATCGCTTGACGGTCGAAACTGGTCATCCTAGTGTTTTATTAATCGCATGTAATTTATTTCAGGATTAGGGCATAACCCATCTCTTTTGGGTACATTCGTGTTGACCGACTGAAAAGCACTAAACTCTTGTTTACTAAGGCAACACTGAAAATATGGCTTCAAACACCACAATGTTCACGGCTAGTCAGGCAAATCGTGAAGCCAAGAAATTCAAATCACTCAGGCTTAAACTCATGAATTTAGACAAGTCAATTTGGTTCAACAAAAAATGTATAGAACTAAACCTCACCCCTAAATACGTACCAATTAAAACCGTACCGAACACACCAGCCTCGATCATTTCAACCAAACAAGCCAAAGCGCTTTGGATTAAAAAAACGAATTAAGATTTGCATACATAAGAAAGCAAAAAATTAACCAACAATTGTACGACATTCAATTGCAACTAAGTAATTTCTGGCACACAGCCCAATGGGACAGCTTCACCGAGCACCTACATGACACCATCAAAATCAGAGCAACGAGGAAGTATGAAACGCTAGAAAATAAATTAAGAAAACTAGGAGAAACACAGAACCATCAATCTAACGAACAACACACGAATAACAATGAATTCAATTTCCACAGCAGAGTAAACAACAGAACGAACGTAACCGTTTCTCAAGGTGAAATGAATATGTTAGATAAAGGTTTGAAATACAACTGCACAGACGCACACACGAACCACAATATAAAACAGTTAATCACAGATATTGAGATAGCCAGTCACAAGCTCCCAGCAGAAGACAGGGAATTAACCAAAAATTTCGCCACCAACGAAGCCAAAAAAATCCTCAAACGAGAGGGCGATAGCAATAACATTCAAAACAACAAACAACTCAAAGAAATAAAGTCGTTGAAACAAAAAATAAAAGAACATGACTTAATCATCACAAAAGCAGATAAGGGAAACACTACAGTAATTTTGAACAAAACAGAATACATTGAAAAAACAGTCGAATTCCTAAACAACAACGAAATCAAGGAATTAACAAAAGACCCCACCAACAAATTCCAAAAACAAATAAAAAGTGCGCTAAAAGAAACAGAATACATACTGACCAAAGCCGAAAAATCAAAACTAATAAACATGAACCCGAAAATACCGTCATTGAGGGGACAACCAAAAATACACAAAAAGGAATGCCCAATGAGACCAATAGTCAATTGTAGGAATGCCCCTAATTACAAAATCAGCAAAGAGTTACTAAAAATCTTAAAATGCCGTCTTTCCAACGACAAAAACAACTCTGTAAAGAACACAACAGAACTAGTAACAGCATTGAACACCCTACAAATGAAACCTAGCTTCAGGCTAGTATCCTTCGACGTAACTAACATGTACACCAATATTCCGATTATTGAAGCAATCAACACTATCGAAAACAACTTAAAATCCAACAATTCGGTAAAAGAAATTGAAGAGATTGTGAGATTACTGAGGGTCGTTCTCACCCAAAACGTGTTTCAATTCGACAATAAAATATACACACAGAGAGAAGGCCTAGCAATGGGATCGCCACTAAGTGGGGTTAATCGCTGACATCTTCATCAATGCACTAGAAAATGCGTTCTTAGAAAAGTCTTCAACAAAGGGAATAGTAATATGGAAAAGATACGTAGATGATGCAATTTGCATCTACGATACTGAACTAACAAGCGAAGAAACAATTCTCCAATCCATTAATAGCCTTCACCACTCTATCAAATTCACTAAGGAATCCGAAATAGACCGGAAAATAAATTATCTCGATATAACTATTGAACGTAAAGACAACGACCTTTCATATTCCATATTCCGGAAAGCAACACAAACCTCGCATGCAATCGACAATCAGTCTAATCACCCCAGTACGCACAAACTAGCGGGTTTCAATTCAATGGTGCATAGGGCTTTAAACATACCCATGTCAAAAGACAACTATAATAAAGAAATAAGAACTATTATGCAAATAGCAAAGGAAAACAACTTCTCGCCAAGCAAAATAAATCAAATTATAGCCAAACATAAAAATAAAGATAAAACGATTCCCAAACCGGACAGTAATGAGAAAAAATTTGCGCGTTTCAACTATGTGAATGCGAATACATATAAAATCACTAACCTATTCAAAAAGCAAGGCATAAAGATAGCTTTCACGACGAAAAACACAACCGCTAGGCACCTCCTAAATAGTAATCTAAATAAACGTGACCCGTATTCAAGGTCAGGGGTATATTCTATAACTTGCCAAGACACCGATTGTCAAGCTAATTACATCGGGCAGAGTGGAAGGTGAGTATACACACGTTATAATGAACATAGGAATGCGATAAGATACGGAACACATTCAGCCGTTTGGGAACATATGTGTGACGCAGGGCACAGCTTTACCAACATAGAGTCGGACCTTAAAATAATCCATCACGAATCGAAAGGCAGAGCTCTTGACATAAAGGAAGCAATCGAGATACACCTAGCCAAACGAAACAATCCCAACAATCTAAATGAACACACGTTCATGGAGAGCTCACCCCTCTTCACGCTACTAAAAAACACACCCTGTCGGAAACAAAACACAATTTAGCGACACAGCCAAGCTAGATAAAAAAAGGGGGGAAATTAGGGGGTTATTAATAGGTAAATGTTTTCTGGATCAGGTGTACGATGTACTTTTCTTCTGCAATAAACCAAGGCCCATATTCGCGGCAGTATTAAAGGTGCCGTGACGTCCTCATAAGACCGTCAACGCTTAGTTCGAATGGGTTATGCTCCACGCGTGGCGAGGGCTAATCCACGGTCTTTAATAATTGTAGACCCACCTCATTCAATAACATACACCTTATCTAGGTTGGCAACACCTCACATAAACACATCGCTATCACTCCCCACAGCACGTAGGAGCAGGGGGGAGAAAGCAGGGAAAAACCAGTCGTTAAGATAACCACCGCAGTCTACCGCACAGTGAGTTCCAGTGAGCACGAAAACTGCGAGTAGCTGTTGTACGGAAGACAATCAGATAAGTAGTTAGCCTAAAATTTTATAGTTTAACCATAGTTTACAACCATATAATCTCTCTAAAGTACAATCTACGGATAGCTATCACCATTTAGCATTTCACCTAACATATATACTGCATTTAGCATACACTGACAGTTGCAGTACCAATACTGCAACTAAATAATTGTACATATTGTAAATATTTTCACCTGTATTTCAAACATAGATTTTGTAGCCTAAGTGTAATGGATCTGATGATGATCGCTTGACGATCGAAACTGGTCATCCTAGTGTTTTATTAATCTCATGTAATTTATTTCAGGATTAGGGCATAACCCATCTCTTTTGGGTACTTTCGTGTTGACCGACTGAAAAGCACTAAACTCTTGTGACGTTAAGATAATATTAGGCGCAACTTCGACTCCTGCTTTATTCCAGAATGGAAAGAGAAATCCTTTGATGAATGTCTCCGTAAAATGCAATCTTATGTTCTCTCTTTTAAGTACGAACAAAATAAAGTTGATAAGTGACTCAAAAAAGCCTTTCAGATTTAATGTACGCTTGAGTCGACAATCTGTGTACCATTACCAAAAAATTATTAAAGGAAAGAATGCTTAAATGCTCTGATCTATCATTTTAGAAGTGAGTTTCGCTAAGTTACCAAGTTGGTAACTGTTTTAAGTGAAAAACGGTATATTTATAAGTTATATTATAAACTGGAGTAATTTAGCAACTGAGTACAGTATTGCTACTTGACGATGTTAACTGACAACTGATTACCGCATTCAAATATCGGCCCCGCCCTACATTTTTTCAAGTAGCGGGAAACATATTGATTTTGTATGCGAGTTGAAAGACTAATTCTTAATGAATTTCCTAGCAATCATTGATACTACAAGGAGGAATCAAGACCTGTAGAGATTTTTGCTTTGAATTCTTGAACGGTGTTGCGACATTATCAAAAGGTATGTTTCTTTAATATTTTTTAATCAAAATTAGCGAAATTAGAGCCTTTAATATTGTATTTTACGTGTTGCAGATTATATACACAAGTACTGACAAAATCTGTCAGGAACTTCCCCACCAGTTCTACGTTCATCTGATTTGAAATACTGAATTCACATAATTCATTTTTATTGTGATTTGAAGCCCTTTTTCAGTGTTGCCTAAGTAAACAAAAGTTTGGTGCTTTTCAGTCGGTCAACACGAATGTACCCAAAACGAGCTGGGTTATGCCCTAATCCTGAAATAAATTACATGTATTTATTAGACATAATATACAGTATTTTTACACTGAGTAACTTCCAAAGCAACGAATCTTTTAGAATGCTCCAATTATTATTTTTTCTTTTTTTTTTCGTGTGGCCTCCTGAGAGGCCGAGTGCAGGTCTTTCTAGGCGACGCCCGTGGGCGACCTGCACGTCGGGATGAGAGATGGAATTGATGAAGATGAATGAAATTGGGCAAGGATGTGGAAGGAAGCGGCCGTGGCCTGTCGGTAGGTACCGTCCCAGCATTTGCCTGGTGTTGAAAATGGGAACCCGCGGAAAACCATTTCAAGGACGGCCGACGGTGGGGCTCGAACCCACGCGTCTACCGAGTCAGCAGAGAGCTTGGCCCCATGGCCTAATGCTGCGCTTTAGCCAGCGTAGCCACTACTGTCGGTTATTAATAATAATAGTGAATGCATTTTATCTTATTATTATTATTATTATTATTATTATTATCGATTGTTGATGGTACAGCCATCTGCACTCTCTGGTGGAACCGCCACTGTTTAGGCATTATATAAAGTATTTTAACAATTCTTGTCTTTTAGAATGCCCCCATTCGAATTTCCTACACCTGTTTCCAACTCATTTGGGCATTTTAACGCTGCCTCACGAATAACAACACGATGTAATGGAAGCTTCGTCTCTGTGGAAATGTGACTGTGGTTTTCGCATTATTATAAAAACAACATCAAACGATAAAACGTTCGGTGCAGAATTCGCGTTCCCGTAGAGTTGCATTGACCCACAAGAATATTTCTCTATTTAAGCCATTGCTGGGTGATCAATGTCGATATTTGTATTATTACTCCCAATGCCAATAGATCAATATTTAGAATAGGCATGAAAACTAAGTGTTGCCTAGGACGTCGCACATGTTAGTGCTGCCCCTCTATGGTCATAATTAAAAGTACACGGTATACTCTATACCTCCTCACTTCCATCGATAATTACGCTCACTAATGCGCGACGCTAGAGCCTCAGTGGCAAAGGCGGCAGTACGCCGGCCTCTCACCGCTGGGTCCGTGGTTCAAATCCCGGTCACTCCATGTGAGATTTGTGCTGGACAAAGCGGAGGCAGACAGGTTTTTCTCCGGGTACTCTGGTTTTCCCTGTCACAATTTCATTCCAGCAACACTCTCCACTCTCATTTCATTTCAGCTGTCATTCATTTAATCATTGCCCCAGAGGAGTGCGACAGGCTTCGGCAGCCGGCACAGTTCATATCCTCGCCGCTAGATGGGGGCTTCATTCATTCCATTCCCTGTCTCGGTCGGTCGACTGGAAGCAGGCTGTGGATTTTCATTTTTCAATGCGCAACGCTAACTGCGGATTTGGTAGACAAGTGAGTTCCAACCTCACCGTCGACCATTCTTTAAATGATTTTCTGTGGTTTCCCCATTTTCAACTCTTAGGCAAATGCCCGAACGGCACCCTCTATTAGATTGCGGCTGCTACCTTCCAACTCCTAACCGAATGCCATCGATCTTCATTCATTTTATCTCCCTTTAACTCCTGTGATGAAGTTGCGTCAGGAAGATCACCTGGCCATACAAATCCCCCCACCATATAGAAATGTATCGCATCTCATTTCCAACCCAATTGAAACGGGAACAAAAAGGATTAGACAGGGGCGACTTTGCTAACTGCGCAGTACGGCTAATTCCACAGTACTTCAAATATACTTTTTCTGCAGAGGTACCCCAGTGCAAGAGACGAATTCATCTTACCAGGGTTGTTAAGTCGACTATTCAATTTCCCTTGGCTACGAATTTCAAAATGACAAATGCTAGCACCTGGTGGTAAAATCGTTACAACCTGTCTTGTATTTTGTTTGTGAAATATTTATTAAATCTCATGTATTTCGGTGATGCGGTGATGGTAGTAATGAAGGATATTATTGGACTTTTTTTAGCCTATGGCTTTTAGTGCCGGGAGTGTCCAAGGACATGTTCGGCTCGCCAGTTTTGTAGCTGCTTCGAAACGGACACCCAATGGGTGAGCTACAATCACCGTTGGGGAGGAAATGTGGAAGGGAAGGACGAGGAGTTGGAAGGTAGCGGCTGTGGCCTATAGTTAGGGACCAACCCCGGCATTTGCCTGGAAGGAAGATGAGAAACCACAGAAGACCATCTTCAAGGTTGCCGGCGGGGGGATTCGAACCTCCTCGCCTCCCGGATGTGAGCGACTGCCAGCAGTCATGCCGTAACGACCACGGCTAACTCACCCGGTAGTATTGGACTTAACATATTGTACATTTGGACAAGGTGCCACGGATTTACCCTAGTACCACTAGTATCAACCAAAAATCTGTTATTTTAAGCATTAGATGATTTGGACAACCCGTGCCAGATGGAATTTTAGGAACTGAATTTGTGTCACAAATGTATCGTAATTCAATTTCTAGGTACATTTTGTGAAACCCTTTCCTATAATTTATCATGCTTACCATCAATCGCTTAATATTGCAAATGTATCTGAGTCTCCCGTACTGCCTTAAATATAGACATAAGCTCTATGAAGTAGATGTTTTCTAATTTATAAAAATCATTCCTGACTGTAATGGTTCGTCAGAAACATCAATTACCGATAATCCGATGGAAAAATTAAAGTTTGATGATGATGATGATGATGATGATGATGATGATGATGATGATGATGATGATAGTTGTTGTTTTAAGGGGCCTAACATCTAGGTTATTGGCCCCTAATGGTTTGGGAGGATCGTGAAGATGAAAATGAAATGTAAACTTATAACTACATAACTTACATACCAGAAGAAGAAATGGAAAACAAAAGGAGAATAAGGCAAATAAAGGACAGGAGGAAAAGAAATGCCCTCAACCCCCGAGGAATGCGGATTGAGGGACTCGGAAGGAAGGAGAGCCAAGAAAGGCAGATAGGAAAGTGAAAGAGGAGAGGGTCCTCCCCACAGGTAAGGGACAAAAGGGGGAAACCGTGCCCAGCTCAGGAATTCACCAGCCGTGAGCCCCTGAGGGTGTAGCAATATCTATAGTACACCAGAAGTGGTGGGGCTACATACACCCTGCCTCCTTGAGGGCCTTGAGCAGAAGGCTGGAGATAACATGAAAAGAAAAAGAAGGCTGACCCCTCGCAGAAGGAGGGTATCAGAAAAGATGGGACAAGGGCCAATTAAAGCGGAAAAGGAAGAGGCTCCCTAGGCCTCGGATACCCTAATACCGTCTGGGTCGGAAGAGAACAAGAGTTGACCAAGTGAGGTCGACAGGAAAGAAGATGGAGAGGAGCCCGGCACAAGTAAGTGGAAGCAATGCCGGACTCAGCTGGGGCCCCGTGATCGCCAACCCACGTCCCACTATATGTGAGCTCCTGGGGGGAAATTAAAGTTTGCTCTCTAACTCAACTACAGTATACTGTGCATATGATCGAAATACAACACACAACCTTTTACTCGGATTTCACGATACCAATATTAGCCACAATAATAAACCTTATTTAAGGTTTTGATATGAAAGAGAAGGCCGCCTTACCGGCATTGGTTATTTTAACTCATTTAAGACAGGCGTGTGGCCACACACAATGAAGGCAGATGACAAACTCCACACCACATTATGATGACGCCAAGCCACCTGTTGCGAGCTTACAGCATTATACACAAGTTAATTAGCTTTTGGAAACTTTCATTTAGTTATCAGATTCCCTTTACCATACATCATCAAGAGAACAACATTCAACCCGTCCAAGTCTGGGGAAATTGTTCATAGAAAGCTTAGAAGCCATTGTTTCATTGTTACCTAGTTAGATGCTGTATACAATATCGTTCTTTTCGCTCAACACGTAAACGGGAGCCCGATTATCTTGGACTGTTCATAATGTATATAACCAACTCAAATACCAGGAATAACTACACAAATGATACACTTACAAACTATACTGTCTGTTAGGTAGTCAGCCCGATGGCTGGTTGGATCCTCAAAAAGTACCACCGTTAGGTTATGTGGGTAGATACCCACAAAAACCCAAGGCAGACCTATATTGAGGCGTACTAGGCAAGATAAGGAGTGAGGTAGTTTGCCATTGCTTTCCACACTCAAACTATACACTTCGACATAAAACAATTAGAAAAATGACGTGCTTCGCTTCGTCATGCGGACTTCTTTGATACAGACTAATTACATTATATTTATACAGTAGGCCTATATGCAGGATATTAAGGATTTATCTCCTTTCTACTTACTCTATTCATTCCTTCAAAACAATGTCAGCTACTTAATGGGAACCGTTTCAAAAGTTTGCCTGCTTTACTTTCAGACGCTCTGTAGATTTGAAATCAGGGAAACTTCAAGATAGCCAGTCACAAACGAAACAACCTGTTCTCAGTCTTTCACGATTGATATGAAGTGATAGTGCGAGGAGGACGTTTGGTGTCCTGGTTCTCACGGATATTACTGCGGAAATTAACAATAAGTTTATGAACTGTTATTTGTTTTCTCCCACAAATAAGAAACTGAATCGTCTCATCGGAAACTATTTTACGACCTGCTCAATAAGTTCACCTTTGTAATGTCTATGCCATACAATCAATGCAAGCATTAAACATGAATTACATTTTTGATGAGATAAACCAACAAACTAAGAAATACCTTCCTAGACGGAAATATACAATTAGGGAGTAAATCATTTTACAAATATTCTGATTCTTCCAAACATAGTAACGACTTATACTGGAAACTAAGATAATCTTCGTGTACACGAAACATGCACTCTTCTAATTTGTTCTAGTGCAGTGATTACTTCTAAAATGTGTTATTTCTTGTTTTAATGCCGTCATAGGTGCTATAAGTACCGTTATGATGTTATTTCTTGTTCTATTTTCTTCGATTAAAACAGCCTCCTTTATAAATGGACTCACGTAAATCGCTGATTGTCTGAAAAGTGGCCCACACATAGAGTAAATAATAATTGAAGTTTTAAGAGAAACATAACGATTAATCATTTTATTAACTTCCTTCAGACAAAATGCCCACGTTCACAACATCAGACAAATTTCTACTTGAAAGCCGGCTCACCGCTACTCCACGTGGCTTGCTTATAAACTGTCCTGAGCTTGTTTCCAAGTCGAGCACAAAGTTTACCATTAGTTCAGTGGTTCCCAATGACAAAGTAAGTACAAGACCGGGCGTCAAGGATACCTAGGCTCTTTTTATATGAGTATGAACACCGAGGAACCGACTTGAAGCTTAGTTAATCCTACATTCAACAGATGACGAATATTCGGATAATGCGTAGACTCAAACTCAACTAAGTATTGGGTCTGATATCCACAAATACGCTCATACATCATCACTTCAACAATCTTAATGAAGTCAAGGTAGATTTGAAGCCATTTTTCTGTGTTGCCTTGTTGGCAATTGAGATTGTAACTATCCGTTAGTCAACACAAAATATCTCCAATTACTGGAATATGCGAAGAAATAACCTGAGATAAATTACAGTATATGTATTTTATTTCAGGTTATTTCTTCTCATATTCCAGTAATAGGAATTATTTTCTATTGATTGGCTGAAAATTACAATATCAATTATTTTAACGAAGAGTAAAGGGTACTTCTAAAATGTAGTGAAATAACATATTATGTTCTTTGCAATTACAACGTTTTTTGTTTCAATGGCGTCATTATAAAGGGATGGTAATAGTAAGTAAGCGAATAATATTTGAAGTAGCCTTTTTTACTAATAATTTATTTCCATAATTACTAGTTGAGCCAGTAACATAAATTAACATAACGGCACTTAAGTTGTATTTATAACTTAACTGTCGTTCATATGTTATTTTATGTCATTGGCACAACTATTTTAGAAATAATTTTTAATAAAAATGTATTCAAATATTATGTGCATAGGCCTACTTACTATCACCTCCCCTTTATAAGGAGCAAATACTTTAATAGGAAGAAACTAGTGACATCGAACAAATAATATGTGCATCTTCTATCTTACAACATCGACCAATCAACACCATATCCTACAATTACCTTCACAACCAACAATTAGTACTTTATTCAAGAGATTTACTGACATATTATCAATGCGAAGAGGGGAAAGCAGCCGTTTAGAATGCTCTCCAACTCTGGTACAACAATGCGAATGAAGACGCTCACGTTTGAATACCGGTACTGTTCACAGTCAATCGTTTCTCTCGTATCACAAGCACAATGTGCGTGTAAACACAAAACAAAGTCAGATGAACTGTCATCATCACCTATGGCCAATTAACTTCAAATTTAAGCATGTTGTATAAATTCAAGAAATTTTGTGCTGAATCAAAACCATCTTGCAACATTCATTACAAATATAGTTTTTGATTTTTAAATGAATAGAGGTACCTAGTTTTGAGCAAAACTTGAAGTTCGTAACATCCGCGAGTGTTAGTGTTGATGAGCAAGGAAGGGCAAAAACGAGCCTTCTTTGGCATTTGAAAATGACGTTTCTCAAAAACCTGTCTGTAAACTAAGTTTTTTTTTTTTTAGAAAGTTAATACACGAACACTTCTCAAACACTAAATTAGAAGTTTAAAAAATCTTAAATGAAGAATACTTTGGTTAAACTTTGCTCATAATAGAGTTGTCTAAGCAGAATAGGAATGTTAATTATTTTACACGTATTATACAAGAACTGGCCCCTCAAACAAAGAGAACTTTTGATTAATCTACGACCCTGTGCTTAAGTCCGAGAGTATTCATAACAAACGGCAACTTTAAAAAATAACATTATTTGAATACTTGCCAGTTTCAAGATGCGGAGCCTCCTTAACAGACATCCCTGTTAACCTCTGTTGAGCTGCCATCACGAACTGCCTGCTGCTGCTGCCTCAATGAATGATCTGCTAGCGTAGTATACTAGGATTATCGAACCAAACCACCCCATTCAAGCTCTGAGTCTCGTTTATATAGGTGACTTGGGGGCGATCACAGCGCAGTGTGGACAAAGAGAACTATATACTGCGCCTCCAATATTCATATTTTCCGAAAGTTGCCGATGACCAAAATATTGTAATATTACCGAACAGAGAAGATTTGGGGATGAGCTACTGACAATAATTGAAGTCATAGCACCAGCAGACAAACTTTTAGGCTAAAGTAAGAGATGCCCCTCGATAGGATTGGGAAATCAATGTTCAGGGGTTCGACCTCGGGCCGCGGTGTTTTCCGAAGGTTGGGTTGAGTAAGCTTTTCCCAAACTCACTCCAGGCAAATACTGTAGATTACTTTATCTCAAGTTCCAGGGCACCTATAGCAATTGCACTTTTGGTCAGTTCAGGTATGAGTATTGTTCACCTTTATGATACTGTACTGTCAGTGGTGGGAGTGTTGAATCATACCTAAGAGGCCCCTTGTTCGATTCCTTGTTCCACCAGAAATTTAAGACCTGACGAGATGGCACGAACGGGGTACATTCTTCCTCGTGAGGACAACTGAGTAGCTCGTGATATGAGAAGTAGTACCTGGTGGCCTGAAACCAAAGCAATGCCACTGAGGATGTCCTCACAGTGAACACACTTCCCCCGTAATTCACAGTCTATGCGCTGGGCGGCATTCATCCGTGGAAACGTTATCTCACTTTTTCATCGTTTTAGGGTACGAAAGAGAGTGTCAGAGAGAGACCGTAGTATTTGTGCGATGATAACCTGTAGTGAATGGAGCTAGATTTGGAAAGGAGACAGCCGTGGCCTTAAGTTGGGTAGAATCTTGGCATTTCCTTGAATTGAGGAGCCATATAAAGACACTTCGAAGATGTGCAAAAGCGATGAACAGTGAGACCAGCGCCTGATATGACAGCAACATGCGCAGCACCCAAGCTCTAAGCCAAAGAGTATGGAACATGGCCGGCGGGCAGAGAATTTGAGAAATCTCGAACGTTTGCGGTGGTAAAGCGCAACTTCTCTCAGAGCAGTGTTGCTTAAGAGAGAAGTATATGTCACTTGGATCTTTGATTTTACTAAAAGTTAGCTATTATGTAGTACAGGAATAGAAATAGATTAACAGATGCCACTCCGAGACAAGGTTGGCAAATGACGCATTATCTGTAACCGTTCCATTTAATGGGTAACGAGTAGCCAAAATGCTCATTATATTACTATGAATCTTATCCTGTTGGAAGCCATTTTTCAGTATTTCCTTAGTAATCGAAATTAATGCTAACAATAATAATATTAATAACAAATTAATGAATGAACAGTTACAATAATAATCAAATAATAATAATAATGGTAATAATAAATGGGTACAATCAGCTTGAAAGCATTCATTTCGAATACTTTGAACCTCAAGCCGAAACATATAGTCTATATAAAAGTTAATAATAAAAACAAATAAGAATAAAATGAGAGTAAAAAAATAAAAATAAATTAATAAATTATTACATGAAAAAATTGTATATTGGTTACATACACACTTTTTAAATCATATTTTAATTTTATTTTTATCTTATTTTAATTGTTAATTATTGTTTAATGGTTTTATGATTTATTTCTTTTTTCTTTTCTTTGTATTCAATATGTAGCAGGTCCTACCTAAAGTTTACGGACACCCGCAAATTTCATAATTATTATTCCTGTCCCTATACTTTTGGTCTCAGGCATACGAATATTTACAGCGACCTAGAACGTGTTCCGAGGAACATTTTGTGAATTTATTATGAATACATCACTATTAGTTTTGAAGTTACGAATTTTTATCATTTCAAATGATCTTGTCGACTTCGTCGTTATGCTTGGGTCCAACGTTGTACGTTACGGAGACGGAGACGGAAGTGACGTCATGCAGCCGCGCGGGAAGCGAGTGCGTGACGTCATGCACGCGCGGGAAGCGAGTGGGTGACGTCATGCAGCCACGCGGGAAGCAGAAGCTAATGGTTATTGGAGTCTGTTGCAAGAGTCCTGGGGCGTCGAGCGACCTGGGGCTTTGAGCGAAGTGAACACAAGAATACAGGGTGACTTCTAAAGAGATATACAAGATGCCATATAAGAATACAGGGTGCCTCCTAAAGAGGTGTGCAGGATGTCAGAGCAAAATACAGTACAAGCTGCCAGATAAGAATACAAGGTGACTCTTAAAGTGGTGTACAAGATGGCAGAGAAGAATGCAGGGTGACTCATAAAGAGGTGTGCAGGATGTCAGAGCAAAATACAGTACAAGCTGCCAGATAAGAATACAAGGTGACTCTTAAAATGGTGTACAAGATGGCAGAGAAGAATACAGGGTGACCCCTAAAGAGGTGCACATGATGTCAGACAAGATTACAGGGTGACTCCTAAAGAGGTGTACAAGATGTCACACAAGAATACAGGGTGACTCCTAAAGAGACATACAAGATGACAGATAAGAATACAAGGTGACTCTTAAAGAGGTGTACAAGATGGCAGAGAAGAATACAGGGTGACTCCTAAAGAGGTGCACAAGATGTCAGACAAGAATACAGGGTGTCTCCTAAAGAGGTGTACAAGATATCACACAAGAATACAGGGTGTCTTCTAAAGAGATATACAAGATGCCAGATAAGAATACAGGGTGCCTCCTAAAGAGGTGTGCAGGATGTCAGAGCAAATTACAGGGTGTCACTTAACGAGGTGTACAGTATGTTAGATTCAATTCCAATACAGGGTGACCCTTAAGGAGGATTGCGAGATATCAGATTCAAATAATGGGTGACTCTTAAAGAGTTGTAAAAGATGTCAGACTCAAATATAGGGTGACCCTTAAAGAGATGCCTGCGCGGGAAGCCTAAGTTAATGGGTAATGGAGTCTGTTCAAAGAGTCCTGGGGCTTCGAGCGAAGCGAGAAGCCCTCCTGAGCCTTTCTAACATGTGTAGCATTTGTAGCATGCATCATTTGAAATGATATAACGTCTAGTCTTTCAGACTGACTGTATTTTTTGTTTGTTTAAGAGAGTGTGAAAATAAAATTTGCATTTTTTTTCATATTTGAAGAGATCTGGACAGAACACTATGAGCATTACATCCACAATTTTGGTTATGAAGAAACAAAGATACCTGTAGAATATTTATAACATCAATAGAACACAAGAATGTGTTTCCATTAAGAAATATCACCACCCGTTTTATCGCCCGAAATAGAACCGCAGAGAAAAGTCAACAGACAGACATTGTTTGACCTAGGAGGAAGCTGTTCTCCATCCCATACAAACCTACAATCTGTAGGACTACAACGTGAAACATAAAGGATCTCCGTAGCTTGAAGGGTCTCCCGCCTGGCCAATCCTCATAGTGTTCTGTCCAAATCGCTTCAAATATGAAAAATGACACAATGTTTTTCACATTTATCTTAAACAAAAGGAATCGTGACTTCAAAACTAACAGTGATGTGTTCATAATAAATTCACAAAATGTTCTTCGGAACACGTTCCAGGTTCCTGTAAAAATTCGTATTACTGAGACCAAAGGTAGGCCTATAGAGATAGGAATAATGATCATTAAATTTGCGGGTGTCTGTAAAATTTTGGTAGGACCTGTATATGTAGCCAAGTACAGTATAATAAATAATGTAATACAATATATCCCACAGATAATTGGTTAGGATCCTCCGCCGATTCGTGGGATATATTGCCATTGAATTCAATGTACTTATAGAATAAAATACATTAATATTATTCTTATTATTACAAGTATTAATACTGTTTATTATTAATAATAATTATGATTATTATTATTTATTATTATACCACCTCGTGATCTAGTAGCTAGTATTCTTGGCTGTCGACCCGGCGTGGCGGTCCGGGTTAAACTATCGGCTCTTGTCAAGAAATGTAATTCTTGTCTGAGGGCTGGAACGGGACACACTCAGCCTCGTGAGGCAAAACTGATAAGAGGTGGGTTAGTTTTCCACATTAGTCATCCTGAAAGTGGATTTCCCACTTCTACTCCAAGCAAATGCTGGGATGGTTTCTATCTTAAGGCCACGGCAGCCTCCTTCCCAATTCTCACCTGGATGACAAATACATGGCCTACGCTAATACAGCTATCACAATATAATAGGTAATCAAACAAAATTCCAAACACATTCAAGTACACTAAACTAAATGATCACGATGCCCAAGCCCCTCAAATAAAACTACATATTATTATTATTATTATTATTATTATTATTATTATAATCCATACGGTATTTTAACTTTTGTACATTTCCGCTGTACTGTATGAGCCTGTGTGGAATGTGTCTCGCAACAGGTAGGCCTACATGATACAGACATCATAGCATTTCTCAGGGGTCCTTCGTAAGGTGACAGACATTGGTATGTACTTCACGGCAATAGAGCCTAGATTTGCTTCCATTTAAGCCTACATTATATTGTTGAAACACATATTTTTGACCATTTGTGGGAGGCAAATCTACAGTTCGTTCCGTGGATTTCAGCTTCCAAAAGTGACCGGTCCATGAGTGTGGTTTCTATTAGTGTTAGTACTGGATATTACTTGTTACTCAAGGTCATTTTAGTCACATTTATAAATCAAAAAGATACAGTCAGTCTGAGAGACTAGACTTTATATCATTTCAAATGACGCATGCTACAAATGCTACACATGTTAGAAAGGCGCCCCAGGACTATTTCAACACACTCCATTACACATTAACTTAGGCATCCCGCGCGGGCACCTCTTTTAGGGTCACCCTGTATTTGAGTCTGACATCTTTTGCAACTCTTTAAGGGTCAGCCATTATTTGAATCTGATATCTTGCAAACCTCTTTAAGGGTCACGCTGTGTTTGAATTGAATCTAACATACTGTACACCTCGTTAAGTGTCACCCTGTATTCTGCTCTGACATCCTGCACACCTCTTTAGGAGACACCCTGTATTCTGATCTAGCATCTTGTATATCTCTTTAGAAGTCACCCTGTATTCTTGTGTGACATCTTGTACACCTCTTTAGGAGTCACCCTGCATTCTTGTCTGACATTTTGTACACCTCTTCAGGTGTCACCCTGTATTCTCGTCTGACATCTTGTGCACCTCTCTAGGAGTCACCCTGTATTCTTTTCTGCCATCTTGTACACCTCTTTATGAGTAACCTTGTATTCTTATCTGGCATCTTGTATATCTCTTTAGGAGTCACCCTGTATTCTTATCTGGCATCTTGCACACCTCGTTAAGGGTCACCCTGTAGTCTTATATGACGTCTTGTATATCTCTTTAGGAGTCACCCTGTATTCTTGTGTGATATCTTGTACACCTCTTTAGGAGTCACCCTGTATTCCTGTCTGACACCGTGCACACCTCTTTAGGAGTCACCCTGTATTCTTATCTGACGTCTTGTATATCTCTTTAGGATTCACCCTGTATTCTTGTCTGACACCTTGTACACCTCGTTAAGGGTCACCCAGTATTCTTATCTGACATCTTGTACACCTCTTTATGAGTCACCCTGTATTCTTGTCTGATATCTTGTGCACCCCTTTAGGAATCACCCTGTAATCTTCTCTGCCATCTTGTACACCTCTTTAAGAGTCACCTTGTATTCTTATCTGGCATCTTGTATATCTCTTTAGGAGTCACCCTGTATTCGTATCTGGCATCTTGTACACCTCTTTAGGAGTCACCCTGTATTCTTATCTGACGTATTGTATATCTCTTTAGGAGCCATCCTGTATTCTTGTGTGACATCTTGTGCACCTCTTTAGGAGTCACCCTGTATTCCTGTCTGACATCGTGTACACCTCTTTAGGAATCACCCTGTAATCTTATCTGACGTCTTGTATATCTCTTTAGGAGTCACCCTGCATTCTTGTCTGACATCTTGTACACCTCGTTAAAGGTCACCCTGTATTCTTATCTGACATCGTGTACATCTCTTTAGGAGTCACCCTGTATTCGTGTCTGACATCTTGCACACCTCTTTAGGAGTCACCCTGTTTTCCTGTCTGACGTCACGCACTCGCCGTCTACCAGGAATAAACTCAGACTTAGTGCATATGCACTGAACAACATGATGACGTCATACACGCCGTAACCGTAACCGTAACGCATAATGTTAGACCCAAGCATAACGACGAAGTGAGAAATGGTTTCACTTCGGCTATATTAAGGTCAAGAGGGAGGATTTTGATGTCGGGAATTGGTTTTGTAAAGTATGTGATACGCCGGACTGTTTCAGGGTGCAATGACTGAACGGCTTTCTACTGGGATCAGTGTGGAAGAGGGCGTGCAGGAGCAAACTGAGGATGACGTCATCATAATGGGTGATTCTATGATACGATGAAGTGCGAATATCTCGAGGAAATCAGGTGCGAAAGTGCGGTGTTATCCGGGGATTAAAATTGACCAGCTTGCCCAATAAGTGGAAGAAGCAAATGTAGAGGTCTGTGACAAAGTTAAAGTGTTGTTGCTCCATGTTGGGACGAACGATTTGAAGAAGAGGGCTACAGCTGATTACATCATGGGGGAGCTCTACGAACTAGGCAGAAAAGCTAAAAACAAGTTTGGAAATGCAAAAATTATAATGAGTGGCATTGTTCGGCGGGGAGATGTTCCGTTAAGGCGAGTTAAGACTGTAAATGACCGCATGGACTGGGTATGTGCACAACTGGGATTAGTGTACGTAGAAGCTGACTGCTGGATTGGTGGCCGTGACTTCGCCCGAGACGGGCTGCATCTAAATCGACGGGGCGCTTTTAACCTAGTGAGCCTACATGACAGGGTCATCGGTTCGTGCCGGCCATTGTGAGGAGGAGCAGGTCCAGAGGTTGCCAGCCGACGGGAACAGAAGAAGCTACTTCGGGATATTTGCTGCGGAGGTAAGACTCTAATATTACTGCAGGTTAATTGTCAGAGTTTAGGAAATAAATTAATTGAATTTTGGAATCTTGCAGAGACGTATTCTCCGGACATTGTCATTGCTACTGAATCTTGGTTATATGAGGATATAAATAGTAATGAAACAATTCAAGGGACCTACGAAATGTACAGAAGGGATCGGGGGAAGCGAGGTGGTGGGCTATTTATTTGTGTGCGCAAAAATATAGCTAGTTTCTTAAAGTGAGCTGATACGGATCATGAAATGTTGTGTGTACAAATTTCGGGTAAAGGGAATAAATTCACTCTTCAGGTGATAGGGGCGTATAGAGCACCGAAAGATAACTTTTCGCTTCTCGACACACTGTATGACAAAACTTGTACGGGTAATGCTATGAAAAAGAGCATAATAATTGCCGGAGATTTAAACCTCCCCATAGTAGACTGGTCTGGTGAGTCAACTAGCTGTGGTCAAGCTCAGAGCGCTGCAAACAAATTCTTAAGGGAGGGGGGATTTTCCCAAGTAGTTGACTTCCCAACTAGAGGCAATAATACCTTAGATGTCTATCTCGTAAGGCCTGTAGAGCTGTATATTAACTCGCTGAAAGTACCAGGAATTAGTGACCATTCTGGGGTTGAATTAAATATTAGATACGGTGACATTACGAAATTAGACTCTGATGTAGCAAATAAGATCATATTCCAGTATCGCAGGGCGGATCAGGGCAAATTTCAGGGGTATTTGAATGAGCTATTTGTAGGATGGGCATCGGAAGGAAATCACATTAATATCCTGTGGACTAACTTTTTGAAAATTTTAAATAGCGCTATTGATAAATTTGTTCCATTTAAATTACTAAAACAAAACCCAGATCCTGAGTATTACACACGAGAAATCAGGAGTCTTAAACGCAAAATGAGGAAATTATACAATAAAAGACATGATAGTGACAAATATATGTTGAAAATTAAGTCCTTATCAAGAGAGCTCGCATTAAAGAAGAGGGCTGCTCATGACATAGGGAGGCGATGGGTGGAAAAAATTACAGTTATGTTAGGAGAAGAAAGGGAAATTCAAATAATTTGTCTATGATAATGTCCGGTGACGGTAAATTAATTACTGAGAAGCAAGCCATTACTAATGAATTAAATGTCTTTTATGGTAGTGTGTTCAATAAATCCAATAGCTGTGTGTTGGACCTTAACGGTGAATCAGGGGCTCCACTTCTCCAAATAAACCAGTCAGCAATTGTAAAGCTAATACATAAATTACGTTACAATATATCGAAGGGTCCTGATAATATTGTTAGTGAAGTACTTAAACTAGGAGGTAGGGCCGTGGCACGATACTTAGAGGTGATTTTTAATGTGTCCATAAACAATGCGCAAATCCCGGATGACTGGAAAAGAGCTACGGTAGTCCCAATATTTAAGGGAGGGAGCAGACTTGAATTGGGCAACTACAGACCGGTTAGTCTTACGTCCATCGTTTGTAAACAGATGGAGCATCTCATTTGCGACTACTTGAGGGAACAGTGGGAAACATTATCATGGTTTAATGATAGGCAACATGGATTTCGGAAAGGTTACTCATGCGAGAGTCAGATGCTATCACTTTTTCAAGATATTAGCGAATCGTTAGACGATGGAGTTTCAGTCGACGCCGTAGTTATAGATTTTGCGAAGGCATTTGATGTCGTGCCGCATGACATGCTACTCCATAAATTAGCTTCGACGAAGATTGATAGAAGAGTAATTTTATGGATCCAAGAATTTTTGACGGGTTGTTCCCAGAAAGTGAAAGTCGAAGGCCGATTCTCGGATGAAATTACCGTAACGTCGGGTATCCCTCAGAGCAGCGTAATCGGAACTTTGTTATTTTTGGCGTTTATAAATGACTTACCAAATGGGATTCGCAGTGACTGTCGATTGCTTGCGGATGATTGTGTAATATATCGAAAGATACATGACTCACAAGACAATGCAGTACTTCAAGATGACCTGAACCTGGTCTATAAGTGGGCGATTGAAAATAAAATGAAAATAAACACAAGAAAATGTAGTCTAATATAAATAGGGAAAGTGCGAAGGCAAGATTTTCAATATAACATTAGCTCGGAAATACTTGTAGAAGAAGATTCTTGCAAATATTTGGGCGTTTACGTAAGAAATGATATGAAATGGAGTAGTCATATAGGATGTGTAGTTTCTAAAGCTTACAAATCCCTGCACTTTGTAATGAGGGTATTAAAAGGAAGTAGTACCTCTGCTAAAGAATTAGGATATTTGTCACTTGTAAGACCTATTCTGGAACACGCCTCGGCGGTTTGGGATCCATATCAAGTAGGGCTCATAAATGAGTTGGAAATGGTACAAAGAAAGGCCGCTAGATTTGTGCTCAGTGACTTTAATCCCAGGAGCAGTGTGAGCCGTATGTTAAAGAAACTTGGGTGGGAATCACTTGAGGCTAGGAGGATGAAATCTAGACTCTGCGCTATGTACAACGCGTATACAAATCAACCAGCATGGGGTGAGCTTAGCAAACGTATGGAAAAGCCTACTTACATGGGTAGGAGCGATCACCCTTTCAAAGTTAAGGGCCGACCACAGCGAAAAATTTATGGTAAATATTATTTCGTAAACCTAGCCATTGATAATTGGAACTCTCTACCTGCCACAGTCTTAGAGCCTTTTCCCAAACACATAGGTGTGTTAAGAAAAGACTGACCATTTGTGTAAATAATAATAATAATAATAATAATAATAAATAGCCTTACAAATCCCATAAGGGCTATGGCCTCCTGCCTTGCAGGGAATTGCTCAGTTTTAACTCATCAGGTGAGCAAGTCCTGAGGAGCATTCGGGGTTATTCTTTCTGATTGGGCCTTCTATATTGATGTGCAGCTGATTAAAGATTAAGTAAATTATATTACGCTGGCATAACATTCGCTACAACAGTCTTCATTTCTGAGTCTGGCGATATCAAGGCCTCAAATATCCATTTGTATTACGGAAATCATAATAGCCATCAACCAATATCTGGGAGCTTCCCATTGCCACTAAGCACAAAGCTTACCCTGTCTAAGCACTTGAACAATGACAGGAACTGCCAAGTCTTCACTCTTCAGTAAAATCTACGTATATTGAACCGTTTCAAATAGGTCTTTTTAAAATGTAATACAAAACCTTACCGGTGGAGTTTTAACATCTAGTTTGGATGCAGATACCTATACACGTTCTTTAACATCCCACAAATCATTCACTATGTTGTGCACATGTGGTCCCGGAACGAATTAACAAGTGTTTCGCAAGATAGTCGAACCTTTTGAATTCCTTGTAACAGGTGATGCAGTAAGGTTATTTTCCCTAGTGAACACGATGATGTTTCCTCAAATTAGAGCGCGAGACAATGCGGTCTCATCCCTGAGTGAACGACAAAATGTTCCATTAGCTCTGTCCGCCGTGCGAATGACTTCTCACATGTGCTACAAGTGTATTACTTCTCTCCAGTATGAACAACAGTGTGCTTCTTGAGGTCACCGCTCTGTGAGAAGCCTTTATTGCACACCAGAGATATGTACCGCTTTGCTGCATGTCCACTGAACGGTGTCTTTCTAGTTGATGCATTGTTTTATTGGTCACTGCATGCGAGTCTCCCTAGGTCTTTCCACTCCTGCCTCATCTTCGCTGTTCTTGTCCATTGTTTTCCTCCCCATTTTACGAACCAGTCTGCCCATCTGATTCTTTGTCTCCCAACGTTTCGTCTTCCTGTTCTTGGGTCCCACATCGTCATTTTGTACGTCCATCGGTTAGAATCTAATCTCGCTACATGTCCACCCCATCTCCATTTGAGCTGGTCTGCTGATGTCATAGCGTCTTTCATGCCGGTTCTCCTTCTTAAATCTTCGTTCCGTATTCTATCTCTCAATGTGACATGAAGTATCATCCTTTCCATTTTCCGTTGACATCTCTGGATCATTTGTCTTTGTTTCGATGTTAATGCCCAAGTTTGGCAACCATATAGTAACACCGGTATAACGCATTTTTCTAGAACTTCAGCCTTTAAAGTGAGTTTTTGGGTCTTGTCAGCCAGTATAAACTTTAGGGACCAAAAGCTCTTCCATGCTTGTCCTATTCTTCGATTGACCTCTTTCTCTGAACGACTTGAAAATGACATGTTCTGACCGAGATATACATATTCTTCAACATATTCCAGTGTTTCTCCGTTCACATTAATTGGGGCTTCTAACGCATTGGTCATCAGCTTCGTTTTTTTCGGGTTCATTGTAAGGCCCACTTCTTTACTTGTTTTGTCTAATTCTTTTATTATTTGTTCCAGCTCTTTCGCTGATTCAGCCACCAAAACAATGTCGTCTGCGAACCGTAAATGGGTTGGTCTTGTCCCATCGATTCTGATGCCATATTTTTCTTCCCAGTCTAGTTTTCTCAACTGATTTTCCAGCAAACAGGTGAATAATTTTGGTGAGAGGGGGTCTCCCTGTTTTACTCCCCTTTCTATCATGATGTTACATCCTTCTCTTTCTGTCTTTATTCTGGCTTGGTTACCGTCGTAGAGTTTGCCTAGGAGTCTAACGAATTTGTTTGGGATGCCTTGTTTTTCCAGTGCTTCTAAGACGCTTTCCTGTTCTACGGAGTCAAATGCTTTGTTGTAATCCACAAATGCTATATACACCTCTAGATTAAATTCCTGAACTTTCTCCATGAGTTGATTTATTGTTTGCAAGTGGTCTGATGTACTGAAACTCTTTCTGAATCCTGCTTGCTCTATCGGTTGCTGTTCGTCCAGTGCCTTTGTCATTCTATTGGTTAGGACCTTCATAAATAGCTTGTAGAGGTTTACAATTAGGTTGATCGGTCTGTAGTTGTTTATGTCGTCCTTGGCTCCCTTTTTGTGTAGAAGTATGATAATGCTTTGTTTCCACTGCATTGGTATGTCTTCTGATGTGAGTATGGTATTAAATAATGTTGTGATGACTGGGATTAGGTCTTCTTCACCCCATTTTAGAAATTCATTGTAAATTCCATCTTCACCTGGGCATTTTTCGGTTTTCGTTTGTCGAATGGCTGCTCTTACTTCACTGGGTAGTATTGGAGGTGTTTCTTCCTCTAGGTTTTCTTCTGATGTATTCTGGTCCTGATGCAAGTTGGATCTTTGAGAGTTACTTGAGTATAGTGTTCTATAGAACTCTGTCGCTTGCGTCATTATCTCTTCTCTTGAGGCTTGTCTTCTTTCGTTGTTGTCTTTTACTCCCAGTATCCAATGTTTGCCTGGAGTTAATTCTTTTCTAATCTTCTTTATTGATTTTGTGGTATCCATGATTTCTTTGACCACTTTAGTGTTGTGTTCTCTGATGTCTCTTCGGATTTCCCTTTTTGATTGTTTATTGACTTCCGCATACTCCAGCTTTTTGTGTTCGTTTTCTATGGCTTGTGATTTTAGGCGTTCTCTTTCTTCGATCAAACATTTGGTGCTATCCTTAAGTTTTATTCTATTTTTCATACTGTTTCCAGGTGTTGACGATTGTTTGGCTGCGCGGGATATGCAATTTACGAGCTCTGTATAGTGTTGTTGGACTTTTTGCTCCGTTTGTTGGTTGAAGTCTCGTAGGTTTTGTTGTAGTGCTTTTACATACTCCGCCCTGTCTATGCATCCTGGATGTGTAGTTTTGTTGTTGAAGTAGTGTCTCCTTTTCTTCTTTATTCTCACTTTCAATCGTACCATTCTGTGGCCTGTGTCAAACTTCAGACCATTTATCACTTGTATGTTTTTCACCTCTGTTAGTCTATTGGTTAGGATGAAGTCTATTTCGTTTTTGATTTTCCCATTCGGAGATTTCCATGTCCATTTGCTTTCTGGGTTTTTCTTGTAAAATGTGTTCACAATTTTAAGTCTTTGTCCCAGTGCAAACTGTATTAGTCTTTCTCCTCTTTCGTTCCTTGTTCCGTATCCGTGAAGGCCCATAGGTTCTTCTTCTTCGTATTCCTTTCTTCCTACCTTGCTGTTGAAGTCTCCAATTATGAATGTTGTGTGTGCTTCGTACTCGGCTAGTGTGTCCTCGAGGAGCATATAGAAGTCTTCAATTTCTTCATCCGTACTTGCTTCTGTGGGAGCATAGACTTGAATTATTATGAATGTGTTGTCATTTAATTTTAGGGATAATACTATGATTCTTTCTGAGATTCCCTTTATTTCTTTTATATTGTGTTTTAAATGTCTTTTTTTTATCAAAAAACCTACCCCTTTTTGTCCTTTTGTTTCCCCTATGAAGCTAAAGACATCCCCATTTGTTTTCTCTATTATGTCTTCGCCGTATTGCCTCACCTCACTGAGGCCTAATATATAGTACCTTACGTTTTCGAGTGCGTTTTCGAGTTCTATTTCTTTATCTTGGGTTCTTAAGGTTCTAACGTTTAGTGTACCAAGTATGAGTTCTTCTTCCTTGTGTGAAGGTTGTTTCATCGTTGTGTTGTGTTGATTTCTTCTTCCCCGTTTTTTGAGGTTAAGTCTTTCCAGTGCACCCACTGGTCATTTAACAGGATTTTCTGGTATCCAACTCTTACATTGTTATTACCCTTTTCCCTTTCTTCCCTGGCTTTCTGTCGGAGTGATGCTTGGATTTCTCTTTCTTTTATTGTGAGGTCATCATCTATGAATATGTCTTGTCCTCTCAGTTTGTGTTTGTTTCGGACTATACTCCAGTTTAATTGTTAGTGAATTGTTATGTACAATTATTTATTTGTTATGTATATCTAATTTGCCACCGGGGGACACACCCCCAATTGCAAATAAACGAATGAATGAAAATAAAAGTCGACAAGATCATTTAAAATGATAAAACCGTCGGATATGAAGAAACAGAAGACTACACTATGGCTTAGAGCTGACCTCAATATCGGAAACCTGGTTATTATTTTTCTTGACTTTTATATCAGAGTCAGACCCACTTATTGAAATCTGTCTGGCATCGTGAGTTGTACTCGAATGATATCGGGCACACCGGTCTGCTGCTCCTTTCTCTTCGTCAGCGCTCTGCGCATGCATCATTCCCCCTCCGCTGACACGCCTTCCATTGTTGAACCAGCCACGGGTATGGATTCCTACGGGGATTATTTGTGTCACCTGGTGTACCATCTGCTAGTGCAATAAAATGACGAAACTTACTTTCGGAATTTCCCTCTTATATCCGCGGTCAAGCTCTTGGCCTCTCACCAAGGTGGACCGGGTCGATGCATGTGAGATTTTCGATGTGAAATGCCATGTCCTGTGGTTCGGATTCCACGTTAAAAGGAGGTCTCGTGGCTCATGATCTCAAGATTAACGATCACGTTTGAACTACAAGCTTTCTTCCTTACTTCCTTATATATTTCAATCGTACAGTATTTTTATCATTTTAAATGATCTAGTCGACTTCGTCGTTACGTCACGGCGACGTCACGAAATGTACCGAGATTGCACTGAGGTGTGTGACGTCGTCATAGAACCGCTTGGTGCATGTGTACTGAGTTCACTGGTGAGCTCTGGAGTTACGAGACGGCAAAGACACGGCGAGCGTGACGTCATACAGCCAGCTCTCTCCTTCCACCGTGCGCTCCAGCTCCATCATGACTTGTAACTTTCTAGCGTTCTGATTGTTTCTTGATCGTCTAACATGTCAAGAGTCTTTGGCTTCGAGCGAGAAGCCTCCAGCCTTTCTAGCATTTTTCAGCATTTGTAGCATTTAAAATGATATAAAGTCCAGTCTTTCAGACTGACTGTCTCTTTTTATTTGAATTGGTTTGAATGTTCAGTGAAGGACAGCAGAGTGTGGAGGATGAAGATCGAAGTGGGCGCCCCTCCACATCCACGAATGAAAACAACATTGTTCGAGTACATGGCATTGTGTTGGTGGATAGGCGCATAACGGTGGCAGATGTGGCGTCCACACTGCGTATTGGTCATGCCCGGGCCCATCACATGCTCCATGATTATTTTTTTTAGCGTATGGCTTTTTAGTGCTGGGAGTGTCCGAGGACATGTTCAGCTCACCAGTTTGTAGCTGCTTCTAGGCGGACACCCAATGGGTGAGCTACAAGTACCGTCGCGTGTGGAGTGTTGTCTGGGGAGGAAAGTTTGAATGTAAGGACGAGGAGTTGGAAGGTAGCGACTGTGGCCTATAGTTAGGGACCAACCCCGGCATTTGCCTGGAAGGAAGATGGAAAACCACAGAAGACCATCTTCATGGTTGCCGGCGGGGGGATTCGAACCTCCTTGCCTCCCGGATGTGAGCGACTGCCAGCAGCCATGCCGTAACGACCACGGCTAACTCACCCGGTATGCTCAATGATGTGTTCGGTTACCGAAAAGTGTCCGCAAGATGGGTACCGAGAAACCTGACCCCAGATTATAATTATTTGCACCGAGTTTTACCAGAGTGGTTTCTCCATACCGACTGCATGCTTCGACAAGTGTTTCAATGTCGGTGGCGACTTATGTCGAAAAATAGTGCAAGGTGTGTAGTTCATGATGTTAGTTTAGCAATAAAGGGTCCCTGGGGGGAAAATAAGACACTTATTTTTGGAACTTCCCCCGCAGTTAGGTACAAATAGAACTTACTGTTTATTCATTTTAGGGGCCTTTGTCATCGTGGTCATGAAGCCCCGTATACTTGGGTGTGTGTGGAATCTGGCTGATACCATGCGACATTGTGATGGGTGTACCACTGTGTGTATTTTTAATTCGAGTCTAGTGGTTAGGACAGGGCCATCCAGACAGCGCTCCGGCTGCGGTCTACGCCTGTTCTCCGAGCGCATTGGTGGAAGGTACTGTTGTTTCAGAAGTGGTGGGAGGAGCTTAGCTGGCTGAGCACGCTGAAGTGTGCAGCCGATCCACCAGTCGCTAGTCTAGTCCAATGCGCTTTGTTGACTGCGTGTAAGTAAATCAGTTACGCAGTGGTCATGACTGAACAGCATACACAAAAAGGAGTGGTGAAGCAGCAGCCTTTAAAGCAGAATAGGAAATTTCATATTTCTGTACAGCTTATAAATGGCATGCCAAATGTTTAGTGTGCAACAGAGATATTATGTGTTAAAAAGAACACAATTTGTTAATGAATTTTCCTCTCTAATATGTTCACATTTCAGCAGTGGCGGCTGGTGACATTGTTGCAGCGTTGCACAACTCCCAATAATTCTACACCTAATTCGTAGTTTCTTTTCCTTTAATGTTTTAGTTTTATAGATCTAATGCACTCAAAAATGTGTTAAATTCATCTATATTTTGATATTATTTATAAAAGCTGCCACCTTCAAATCAAACACCAGGGGGTTAGCTCTCTTGTGGCAACTCCCAAGCAGACAGCGCGGCGTACAGGACGAGGCTGGACGAGGCCAAGCTTGTGCATAGCATGCCGACCAGCATGGGTAGCAGGGAGTTGCAGACGAGCTGCCAGCCCCCTGGCAACACTCAGTTCCAAATGGCCCCGTTAGACTGCACCACTCTTTGGAAATGACAACACCCTCGATTTCTCTTACCCCGCGAAGGGTAGTTTAGTTAGTTAGTTATTTAGTTAGTTAGTTATTGTTGTTTTAAGAGGCGGAACTACGAGGTCATCTGCCCCTGAAGGGTAGTTTCTTTCCCACACCACTAGAGAATGCTATACCACCCACAACGGTACAAATATCGGAATTTCATAGGGAGACATTAGTTGGTTCACACCCAATTATTTTTAGATGTTTTCTCATCATAACTTCATTTAATATTTTTGTCAATTGTTCTGTGAAGCGAGCCTAAGAACGCCACCGTGCTATAAGTACAGTAGATAAGTGGCTGAACTATTTTGCGACGTATTGTTGGTGTACATTAGGAGTTTATGTTTGATTTTACCACTCTTGTTCTTGTGGTATTTGGGTTGCGATTAGTTCTGTATTTAGTTGATTTGAGTATTTTGGTTCCAGGCAGATACTTAACTGTGCATTTTTATTATTATTATTATTATTATTATTATTATTATTATAATTGTTTGGTTGATTGTGAGTAGACCTATGCATTCACTACGAAATTTCTTGGCTAGCAAAATTCAGTGTTTTGTTAGTTTGCTTTTCGCGCCACTTTCCGATGTAGCACCCAGATTTATCATCTGTGCATCTTGTAAGTTACCGTAGTATTTTATTTTAACGGAATGTTTAGTTTGAAACATTAATTGTATTGTGGAGTGTGAGTGAAAATGAATAGAGTAAGTAATTTGCTAGTCAGACAGTTTTTCCAGCTCCCTGATGACGATAAACTTACAGTAAAAACACTCGGTGCACCATTACCGGATAAGTATTGTCCAAAATGTAAGTATACGAGGGCGTTTAAAGGAGATATTTAAGGCAATAATAATTGGTTATGTGAATGCGATATTAAAAACGCTTTATTCTGTTTTACATGTTTGTTGGTGGAGAATTCGCGTGGACCAAAATAGGAGTTATGGAAAATAATCCCTAAAATAAAGAAACATGAATCTTCAGCTGAGCGGCTTCGGTGCCGTAGTTGGTAGCATGCTGAGCCTCTATGCCCAAGATCGCGGGTTCAAACCCGGCCGAAGTCATCGGATTTTTAAGAGCGTTAAAAATCCCTCAGTATGCATTCCTTCGGAGGGGAAGTAAAGCCGGCGGTCCCATGTCATAGATTTATGGCATGTTAAAGAACCTTCCAATTATTACACCTGTGTGAAGCTAAATTATAGGTTAAACATTTGAATAACGCTCTTAGGTTCCAACGTTCGTCGCCAGGAGCCGACTGCGGTGGCGTGTAGTAACCAAGTTCTGAACTAGTAGTCGTTTACGGTGGCCTTTGGCGGCAAAAGTAGGAACTGCTTGAAATTCAATGTCTGTAGTCCTCACTTGAATTAAAAACAGATAACACTCTCTAATACAGCCATCACAATTAACACCGGTTATCAGACAGTTTCTCCACACACCCAAAGTACAGGGGGCTACATGACTGCCTTGTCGCAGCTCCTAAACTGAGGAACCAACCAATTCAAAATTAATTTTTACAGATTATGATGGAGGTTTGCCAAGAAGAAGAATCAAAGCAAATAAAGGAATCGGAAATTTTTGCCATTATAGCAGATGAAACTAGTGATATTTCAAACATATTTCAGATGGCTGTTGTGCACCGATACGTAGTAAGAGGCAAACAAAACATGATGCACACACATTAGCAGCGTGTTTACTGGATGAATTAAAGAAGCAGAAATTGAACGAAACTCCGCAAAAATGAATTGCGCCGACGTATGACAGAGCGCACTTCATGGCTGGTTCCTCTGATGGGGTTCAAGCTATAGTAAAAAAAAGACTGATAGTCAGTCTGAAAGACTAGACTTTATATCATTTTAAATGCTACAAATGCTGCGTGAACTCAAAGTCCGTTAGCAAGTGCAAACCAAGGTCAAAGGAGGTAGCTGGCTGGATGACGTCACGCTCACCGGAGCGCGCGGGGAAAGGAGGAAGCTCAAGCAGTATTATGACGTCACACACCTCAGTGCATGCTCGGTACATTTCGTCCCGTCACCGTAACGTAACGCTAGACCCCAGCGTAACTACGAAGTTGACAAGATCATTTAAAATGATAAAAATCCTATCCTTATGCAGAATATGTGCCCGTCTTTGTTAGTAATAATATTTTTCGTTAACGTACAAACTTTTCGGTTGCCATGTTTTTATGTTGAGAATGTTTATTATCCCGGAGATTGAGACCCAACCTTAGACAACCTGCTGTGTTTAAAATTCTTCCCATGAACTCAGGCATAGGGCTTAAATACATAAATCTGATTTTTTTAATGAATTCCTATAGGAAGAAGCCCAAAAGAGCCATTAAAATTTGTCTATTTGTCGAACGTACAGTTATTTTGGAAAACCCATGTATTTCAGTTTTTATAGAACTGTAGTTTATCTAACGTTAATTATTTTTTGTTACATGTGTTAACTTCCCATATAAAATTGCGACATCAGAAATTTTGGTGCAACACCCAGCTTTACTTACCACCGGCCGCCACTGCATTTCAGTTTGGAATAAATCACAATATTCTTTACTTAGCATTTGTGTTCGTTTCCTGCACATTCCATACATCGGAGTACCATTCGATTTGTATATGTGGTATATTTGTTATGGCAAAACAGCCCTATTAATATGTCAACAATCCCACAAGAGCCGGCGGCCGCACGACTGTACGTACGTATCTAGTCAGCGTGGTCCGAACATCGTCCGTCTCCTCGCTGCCACAGTGTAGTGGTGGTAGGGGAAGGAGCGCTAGTCTGACTGCCCAGTGCTCCCCGAGCGCGGCCGCGCTCCCGGAGCGCAATGACTGGATGGCCCTGGTTTAGGAGCCGGAGCTGACCGTTGCCTTATTTTAGGTACCATCCTAGCATGTGCCTGGAGTAGAAGAAGGAAACCACGGGAAACCACTTCCAAGATGTCTGAAGTGAGAATTGGATCCACATATTCTAAGTACTATCTTACGAGGCTGAGTGTACATCGTTCCAGTCCTCAGATGAGAATTAAATGTCTTGGCCTGAGAACGGTTGGATGGATTTAAGCGAAATTCGATATCTATATCCATCATATGCAGGGCCGGATTTAGATTTTATGCGCTCCTAGGCCCGTGGGTTTTTGCCGGCCCCTCTTCATACCATCGTGAAAGAGGAAGAATGTAGACCTCAGAAAGGTCTTTGTGGGGGTAATTTTTATTTTATTCTAATGTATCGTGAAGTAAAATCAATTAAATAAATTAAAATAATGAGCGAATCAACTGTTTCTAAATTTGTAGGCCTATATATAAACGATAAATAAATAGGACAACGTGATATTAAAATAAGTTTAGACCATTTAAGACTCATTATACATACACTGCATCATACAACCTACAACTATGCGTAAGGAATTATTCAAATTAAACTGATATTAATATTCAAGACTTAATTTTTTTTCTAATAAATCATAAAACATTCCTGTTCTAAAGCTGATGTCAAAAAATCTGTTGTTTCAAAACATTTTTTTGGAAAATGATGGCCACAATATAAATTGGAAAGTGTCAAAATTTTGGAAAGTTTAATTTTAATCATAAAATTATACGAAATTGTTTTTTTTTAATCATAGGAAGTAAAAGTCTGTTTAGTCTATTTTTGAACAGTAAAAAGAACTTTTTGAAGTGGAACAAAATAAAAAAGGAGCGTATAACAAAATAATTACGGAAAACCACTTGATAAAAAAAGTAGGACTTTTATAAGTGTGTGAGACCATTTTCCTTCAAAGTCAGTTTATAAAACCTTCCTTCTTGCTTTTGCGCCCCTTGGCCGGGGCCTATGGGGCCTGCTGGTAAATCCAGCCCAGATCATATGCACCTTTTATCGCTTTAAAAATACATCACGTAAGGGTAAAAGAAATACATTTCCACTGATAGAAACTCGAGGGAGGGCCGTCTATGATTGCTAGTGGTTCTTAAGGATAATTTGAGCTATCGTCCTTGTAGTATTTGTATTGGTTATTACAGTACTTCCCCAACCACTCAGGTTATCCTGATGGGCATAGGCTGCCATAAACTAATGGGTACATAGAAAATATAAGAGCACATAGTAGAAGTAATGTAACTGACCCCTACAGCTGTAGCTTTACCTAGCATTTGCCATAAATCCCTCTGTGGCATTACGCAGTCACATTTTTTGTGTGGTGTAAGATGTCAATCTCTATTGCCTTGCGGTTTGACTTTATTACTGCATCTGAAAAAAACATTGAGTTTAATATGTCGACAGACAATTCTGTTACCCTACATCAGCCAAATAGTTTCAAGATGGCGGTTGTATGAATCATGCAAGTATTATAGCCTAACAGTAACTTACGATTATACAAGGCCTGGCCTTACCAAATAGGCTCATTGTACATAGGGAGGTTTAAACTGTCCTCAAGGAGGTGACCGGTAGGATATTATCATTTTAATATGGAATATGTGACTGCAGTAGTGACTAACAGTTCAGGCTGACCGTGCCGTATCGCGCTTATCCATGCCGTCCCGTTGACTCAATGGCGGCTATTTTTTGCTTGTAAATGCATGTATTTCCGTAACTTGTTAAGTGTATATCCTTTTAGGAATGTACTGAACGAAATAATACACATTCAGTATCAAATGGTTTATATAAACGTCTGGAAATGCTCATGAAATCGTTCATTGCAAGACAAAATATTCTAGGCAGTTATACTAAAAGCTTGAATGAACCCAATGTTAGTACTGCTCGGAGTAGCGTAATGGTAGCGTCTCTGACTCTTATCCCTGAGTTTCGTGGTTCAAACCACTGCGGGTTCAAACGTTTTATTTCGTTTCTTCTTTTTTGTATTTATTGATTTATAACTACAGTACTCACACGTTATAATGTTATATAAATACATACAACGCCTATTTCAACACTCGACTACATCGATTAAAATTCGTTGTCCTTGATCCGCGGTAGAGTCTTTTGTTGTTGTTGGTTTTTTGTTGATTCTTTAGGGGTTTTGCGGCATCATGGTCTTGTAGCCCCGTGTATTTGGGTGTTGTCTCATAACCTGTGTCACTGTTGTAGGCTTACTAATGTTTGTACTTTTATACAAGGAAGTATTTGGGTAGGAAGCTGTTGTTGTTTTTTCATTTTAGATGCATGGACATGATGGTCATTTAGCCCCGTGTACATGGGTGAGTGTTGAATTTTGTCTGATTACCCGTGCTATTATGATGTATGTTTTAGTGTGTATACTGGGTGAACAAAAAACGCCGCATGCGATTCCTCATCCAATTGCAAGACAAAACTTTCAATAGCAAAATCGGATCGGGTGCTGTTTGAAAACACAAGTATGAAAACGAGAAGCTGGCAACACTGTCACATCCTGCAGTGCATCGGAACATACAGAAAAAGCTCCGGCAGAGCGCCGAGTTCCTGCGACCTGCATTTGGCCACGCTGCATCCAGTTACAGCGTTGCCAGAGCCTCGTTTCTTAGCACGCATTTCTGTTAAACCTATTGGCGGGACTAGGTTTTGCAACAAACTTTTGTCGTGAATTTCGACGAGGAACCGCATGACGACCTCCAAGTGCGGCATTTTTGTTCACCCTGTATATATAATTCAGGTGAGGATCCAATCAATTAACGTATAATATCCGTATAGCACGTTGTATTTCAACAAGCTACTACATCCAACATTCAATTATAGCCTACTCCTTGAAAAGGACAAAGAGTTATAACTAAACCCATGCATGCATTTAGGAGAAAGTAGGCTATATGTTTTTTACTGAACATCTTGTTTTTCTATCATTTTAGTTCACTACTTCTAGGATTATAATCGTTGAGCACAAACCTAGCAGCCTTCCTTTGTACCATCTCCAGCTCATTGATGAACTCTACCTGATATGGGTCCAAAACTGCTGGGCCGAATTCCAAGATTGACCTCGCCGGGGTGAAATATCCTATTTTTTTTTTTTGCAGTAGAACTACTGCCTTTTAATACCCGCATTACAAAATGAAGTGATTTGAACGCTTTGGAGACGACACAACCCACATGGGTACTCCATTTCATATCATTCCTTACATGGATGCCCAAGTATTTGCACGAGTCTTCTTCTACAAGTATTTCCGAGCCGATATTGAAAATCCACAGCCTGCTTCCAGTCTCCGACCGGGTCATGAATGGAGCGAATGAAGCCCCCATTTAGCGGCGAGGATATGAACTGTGCCGGCTGCCAAGGTCTGACGCACTCCTCTGGGGCAATGATTAAATGAATGACAGATGAAAAGAAATGATAGTGGAGAGTGTTGCTGGAATGAAATGTTGACAGGGGAAACCGGAGTACCCGGAGAAAAACCCGTCTGCCTCCATTTTGTCCAGCACAGATCTCACATGGAGTGACCAGGATTTGAACCACGGACCCAGCGGTGAGAGGCCGGCGTGCTGCCGCCTAAGCCACGGAGGCTTTCCGAGCCGATATTATATTGAAAAATTATGCCTTTGCCCTCTTAGCCTTAACAATGGAGGGATGTACGGGAGACCAGCTAAAAAAAAGGTATAGCTGAAGAATCTAGTTATTAAAAATTCATATTCACGGAAAATAATTTCAAGTGTGGCTGATATTGCAAATGTTGCATACCATCTTCCCGTACGCATTTGGATTTGCTCTTCTTTAATGGATAGAGGGATGAACGTTAGCCTTCAGTACCCACGATTACAGGCTCATTCCCGACTCAGTCTGATGGCAATTTAAAAGTATTTAAATGGGATAACTTTGTGTCATAACATTTACTGACACGTTAATGATCCTATTCCAGGAAAAAATGCAGACACCTCGAGGTTTCTAAAGCCACACCACTTTAAGTGGGATGCTCAACCTACTATAACTATTTATTTATTTATTATTTATTTAATGTTTTATTATTATTAATTACAAATTCGCACAAAATGTGTAAATTACAAAATATACAATAACGTGTGTATTCATCAGTTTGTGCAGAAGTTATTGATGGATTTTCCACGGTTTGTGCAGTTAATCACATGGTCTCTATTATTATTATTTTCTTATACCAATTTATCCTTGTATCTAAAATGTACTTTTGCAGTTGTGTGAATGATTTATTTTGCTTAGATTTTTGTTGTTGTAATTTGCCATCATGGACAGCGTCCACATCTGCAAATAAAATATATGTATGCATGTATGTATGTATGCAAGCCTCCGTGGCTTAGACGGCAGCACGCTGGCCTCTCACCGCTGGGTCCGTGGTTCAAATCCCGGTCACTCCATGTGAGATCTGTGCTGGACAAAACGGAGGCAAACAGGTTTTTCTCCGGGTACTCTGGTTTTCCCTGTCAAAATTTCATTCCAGCAACACTCTCCACTATCATTTCATTTCATCTGTCATTCATTTAATCATTGCCCCAGAGGAGTGCGTCAGGCCTCGGCAGCCGGCCGCTAAATGGGGGCTTCATTCATTCCATTCCTGACCCGGTCGGAGACTGGAAGCAGGCTGTGGATTTTTCATGTATGTATGTATGTATGTATGTATGTAGCGTTCACATTTTCGGTCAAGGAATTCACAGGTTCAAGGAAGAATTTCGTCTTACATATCAAGTGGCATTAGCCATGAACAGCTACTGAGTTGACAAAATATCGTAAGTCTTGGTTCGCTTCTGTCTACGCTCTATCTGTTATGGCCTCAGTTAAGTAGAACTCCATCCAAATATCTTCTCTTTTTAGGCTTCGATCTTCTATTGACCTCTTCCAGGTGTTCGTAGATGACAGCAAGAACTTGTATTTCAAATCCTCTAATAAGAAGAGCCCTCTATCAAGTTCGTATACCAGTCTTGAGTGGGTGTAGTTAGAAACTCTAAGCACCACCTTCAGATATCTTGCTTTGACCTTCTCAAGTGTTAGGAATCTTCAACCCCTTGTTTTTGCCATACTATCACAATCCCATAAGTGAGTATTGGTATAATTTTGGCGTCACAGTACCATGGCTGACCTCAGGGATAATTTGGTAATGGCTCTAATGTCAAATATAGTTTTTGTTGCTGCTGCCGCTCACTTTGTTTGAATTCTGAAAGAGATCATTGTCATTTGCAAGGTCAAGTCTAGGTATTTAAAGCTTATTTACATTTCTTATGGGTTATTGTTTGTGAAACACTGCGTGTTCTGGAGCTATCCGCCCACCTTTCCTGAATATCATGTAACCCGTCTTGTCTGTGTTGATTTGTAAGTCGTTGTCTTCTGCCCATATCTCTAGTGCATGTATTGCCGTTTGGAGTTATTTAATGCCATGAGAACCAAAGACTACAGTAGGTCATCAGTATAAAAGTATATCTTTTTTTTCCTTTGAGACTTCTCTGATTGCTCGGACAAAGTCGTACGTGGCTTCATTATAAAGCAGGAAACTGATTGGGTCGCCCTTTAATACTCCGTTAGTCTGTATAATCTTACTTTATAACGTTTCACTGTCGGAAATTTGAACATTGTTACTCTTCAACATGTTGTGAATCAGAAGTGAGAGATCTTTGCTTACCTGGACTAACGAATCTACTTTCGTGGAGATGATGGTCCTACTTATATTATCGAAGGCCTCGTGAAATCGACGAATACAGCATGAAATTTTCCTCTATGTGTTCTAATTGTAAGGACGTCATCTATGTCATCGGAGAGATTTTTGAATGCATGTATTGTGTTTCTTCCTCTTCGAAAACCAAATTGCTCGTTTGGAATTGTAATATGTATTTCTTCTGTTAGTCTATTTGTTACAAGCTCTGATAGAATCTTCAACAGGCTATTCTCCAGGGCTATCCCTCTCTAAGAGTTTGGATCGCACGGGTCTCCATTCCCTTTGTATATAATTTTTATAATGGAGGTTTTCCATGTCTCTAGTATGTCCCCTGATTGCAGGCATAGATTCATGCGATCTGTATGTTTTGGAACTGGTATGCACAACCAGCCTGAATGCATTGAAAGGCTTGAACGTCTGGCTTGGTAGGCAGAATGCAAGGCACCTATGTTGTACGGGCTGCATAACTGGTTGGTATTTTTTGCCCCCTATCCTCTGAAATAATAGAGTTATGAGATCACCTTTTGTACGTGTGGGTGGGTGGGAGGGTGTGTCCCTAAAATTCTAATGGCTGGAGCGTTTTCAATGAAACTTTGTAAAGACTTACTAGTACCCCGTCCGACCTCGATGTCCTTCAAATTGTTAAGTGTCACCAGTCGTGCTTGGCGGCCGCGCGAAATATTTCACCGGCGTTCAATATCTCTGAAACTATTGCAACAACCACTTAAAGCTTTGTTTGGTGATAGAGATCACTAAAGTGACTTTCAAAACTTTGATAAATGCAAAGCCAACATGACGGGCGGCCAAGTGAAGTTCAAATTTTTAATTTCATGTTTTGAATAACCCTAGATCCGACGTATTGTCATTTTTTATTTTTATCGTCCTAGATGCAAGTTGATTGTCGCTTATATTTATAACCTAAGAGCCAGTCAGACTCACAGGAGCGAGGCCATATTTTATTTTTCCCATTTCTTTTATTTATAGTTAAAGACACGTGGATTTGTATAGTTATAGTAGTTCACCCATCACTGTGAACCAACGGCAACTGACTCAGATCTAAATTAAAGCAGGTGTTGTTTAGAACTGGATCTGTAATCATTACTCATCCCAATCTCTAAAGCCACCCCGGCCAGACAAATAAGCAGGCTACAGTTTATTAAATTCTTGTTTTTCTTGGTTCTGTGAATGGACAAGTTAACTTTGATTTTATTTCACTTTAAGGTCCTGTGGACCAGGTCTTTTGAGATCTGTTTTCATTCCTGTATTTTATTCCGGGGGATTTATTGTCCAATCCCGAATCTTGATTACATTTGAGGGTGATTTTTATCTTAATATAGTGTACCTTGTATAATGAATACATTTGTTAGTTAAAGATATCCCAAGTGTGTTGATTTGTAGTCAGCCCTATGAACTCACAAAATGTACCTAGGACAGTATTATTGTTAAGTAGTAGACTGGGTGTGGCCAAGAAGTAGGGTCCTGTCCTAGGAGGTCTTATGAATGGGTGCAATAGGCTACGTGCACATGCATATACAGAGCCACACGGACATTGTCCCGTGTAGATCTCATAAGTCTACTTTAATCTGTTACAAAAATCGTAAGTACGCTAATAAACACGCTAGATGAAGCATTTGGTTTGAGCCAATTTAGATGGGGTCATGTGATGAGCATGGGTGAGGAGATATTACTAAGAAGATTATGGGGTTTGAAGCCATTTTTCAGTGTTGCCTTAGTAAACAAAAGTTTGGTGCTTTTCAGTCGGTCAACACGAATGTCCCCAAACGAGTTGGTAATACCCTAAACCGAGAAAAGTTACATAAAATTAATAAATACACTAGGATAACCAGTTTCGATCGTCAAGCGATCATCATCAGATCCATTACACTTAGACTATAAAATCTATGTTTGAAAATACAGGTGAAAATATTTACAATATGTACAATTATTTAGTTGCAGTATTGGTAATGCAACGTATCGGTGTATGCTAATTTTAGTATTACCGGGTGAGTTAGCCGTGGTGGTTACGGCATGACTAATGGCAGTCGCTCACATCCGGGAGGCGAGGAGGTTCGAATCCCCCCGCCGGCAACCTTGAAGATGGTTTTCTGTGGTTTCCCATCTTCCTTCCAGGCAAATGCCGGGGTTGGTCCCTCACTATAGGCCACAGCCGCTACCTTCCAACTCCTCGCCCTTCCCTTCCAACTTTCCTCCCCAACGGTACTTGTAGCTCACCCATTGGATGTCCGTCTCTAAGCAGCTACAAAACTGGCGAGCCGAACATGTCCTCGGACACTCCCGGCACCAAACGCCATACGCTAAAAAAAGTTGTAGTATTGGGTAAAATGCTAAAATGGTGATAGAAATACGGAGTTTGTCTGTTTGGAGTGACTATATGGTTGTAAAAAGTCAACTATGGTTGATACAGGATACTACTTATCTGGATGGATGTCTTTCTCGCTGGAGCTACGAGCCTGTAATAGCCTGTAATATTACAGTACAACCATATAGTCACTCCTAACAGACAAACTCCGGATTTCTATCACCATTTAGCATTTCACCCAACATCATATATACTACAATTAGCATACACCGATACGTTGCATTACCAATACTGCAACTAAATAATTGTACATATTGTAAATATTTTCACCTGTATTTTCAAACATAGATTTTATAGCCTAAGTGTAATGGATCTGATGATGATCGCTTGACGATCGAAACTGGTCATCCTAGTGTATTTATTAATTCCATGTATTTTTTTCAGTATTAGGGTATTACCCAACTCGTTTGGGTACATTCGTGTTGACCGACCAAAAAGCACCAAACTTTTGCTACCTAAGAATTTAATGAATTCGTTTATAGAGGGTAAGAAAGGCAGAGGTAGACCTAGGAGGCGATTGTTAGATTCGGTCTTTAACTATTTCAAGGTAAGAGGTGTGCAGTAGAAGCAGAGGGGGGTTTTACTGCTAAAAGGGGATTATGGAGGCAACGCCTTCGAACACAGAAGCTTGTAGACTAGACTGGACGTTGAAAGGCAAAACCGTCTAAAATAAAATGAAAGAATGAATAAATGAATGAATAAAATTTAACCAATACAGTATTTAGGAGTAAAGCGAGCCCAATTTTGGATCTCCATTAGCCTAGATCACCCTCATCCAGACATCTTGAGACTATAGTATCCAATGGTGGAACGTCATGTGGAATGTTTTAATGCTTGGTTGAAAAGGCTGGTCACCTTGCAAACCAATGTGCAGTTAGTATAAAGAAAATGCAGCCAGAGCAGTATTTTGATAGGCAAATATTCTTACTTAAATTCAGGTGAACTACTGTATAAATCTACTGCTTCCAGGAACACGTACTTCTCAGTCTTTTTTTTAACCTTGAGGGTTTCAGATATTCGCACTCCTGAGTTAACGTAAAATGAATCCCGAAACAATCTTAACAGAAGTTTTCTGATATGTTCCTATTTAACCTGCACCTTTCCCTCTTCAAAGGGTAAATATACGTTGGGAGGCAGATGACCTTAATGTTGTACACCTATAAAAGACAATTGCCATCACCTGAAAAATGCGCTATGTGACAACGTTGTTCACTTCCATACTTTGCCGGTCACGCCTGAACTATATGTGGGTATGTAACCCAGCATAACATTCTCTCTCGTAAGGTTCATTTTTCCATGATCTCTCGTAGAGAAAAATTACCTCAACTGAATTGTTCGGATGGACTGTGTAGCCACATACAGTAGGCTAGAGAGCTGTGACTGTTCGGATGGGCTGTGTAGCCACATACAGTAGGCTAGAGAGCTGTGACTGTTCGGATGGACTGTGTAGCCACATACAGTAGGCTAGAGAGCTGTGACTGTTCGGATGGACTGTGTAGCCACATACAGTAGGCTAGAGAGCTGTGACTGTTCGGATGGACTGTGTAGCCACATACAGTAGGCTAGAGAGCTGTGACTGTTCGGATGGACTGTGTAGCCACATACAGTAGGCTAGAGAGCTGTGACTGTTCGGATGGACTGTGTAGCCACATACAGTAGGCTAGAGAGCTGTGACTGTTCGGATGGACTGTGTAGCCACATACAGTAGGCTAGAGAGCTGTGACTGTTCGGATGGACTGTGTAGCCACGTACAGTAGGCTAGAGAGCTGTGACTGTTCGGATGGACTGTGTAGCCACATACAGTAGGCTAGAGAGCTGTGACTGTTCGGATGGACTGTGTAGCCACATACAGTAGGCTAGAGAGCTGTGACTGTTCGGATGGACTGTGTAGCCACATACAGTAGGCTAGAGAGCTGTGACTGTTCGGATGGACTGTGTAGCCACATACAGTAGGCTAGAGAGCTGTGACTGTTCGGATGGACTGTGTAGCCACATACAGTAGGCTAGAGAGCTGTGACTGTTCGGATGGGCTGTGTAGCCACATACAGTAGGCTAGAGAGCTGTGACTGTTCGGATGGACTGTGTAGCCACATACAGTAGGCTAGAGAGCTGTGACTGTTCGGATGGGCTGTGTAGCCACATACAGTAGGCTAGAGAGCTGTGACTGTTCGGATGGGCTGTGTAGCCACATACAGTAGGCTAGAGAGCTGTGACTGTTCGGATGGACTGTGTAGCCACATACAGTAGACTAGAGAGCTGTGACTGTTCGGATGGACTGTGTAGCCACGTACAGTAGGCTAGAGAGCTGTGACTGTTCGGATGGACTGTGTAGCCACATACAGTAGGCTAGAGAGCTGTGACTGTTCGGATGGACTGTGTAGCCACATACAGTAGGCTAGAGAGCTGTGACTGTTCGGATGGACTGTGTAGCCACATACAGTAGGCTAGAGAGCTGTGACTGTTCGGATGGGCTGTGTAGCCACATACAGTAGGCTAGAGAGCTGTGACTGTTCGGATGGACTGTGTAGCCACATACAGTAGGCTAGAGAGCTGTGACTGTTCGGATGGACTGTGTAGCCACATACAGTAGGCTAGAGAGCTGTGACTGTTCGGATGGACTGTGTAGCCACATACAGTAGGCTAGAGAGCTGTGACTGTTCGGATGGACTGTGTAGCCACATACAGTAGGCTAGAGAGCTGTGACTGTTCGGATGGACTGTGTAGCCACATACAGTAGGCTAGAGAGCTGTGACTGTTCGGATGGACTGTGTAGCCACATACAGTAGGCTAGAGAGCTGTGACTGTTCGGATGGACTGTGTAGCCACATACAGTAGGCTAGAGAGCTGTGACTGTTCGGATGGGCTGTGTAGCCACATACAGTAGGCTAGAGAGCTGTGACTGTTCGGATGGACTGTGTAGCCACATACAGTAGGCTAGAGAGCTGTGACTGTTCGGATGGACTGTGTAGCCACATACAGTAGGCTAGAGAGCTGTGACTGTTCGGATGGACTGTGTAGCCACATACAGTAGGCTAGAGAGCTGTGACTGTTCGGATGGACTGTGTAGCCACATACAGTAGGTTAGAGAGCTGTGACTGTTCGGATGGACTGTGTAGCCACATACAGTAGGCTAGAGAGCTGTGACTGTTCGGATGGACTGTGTAGCCACATACAGTAGGCTAGAGAGCTGTGACTGTTCGGATGGACTGTGTAGCCACATACAGTGGGCTAGAGAGCTGTGACTGTTCGGATGGACTGTGTAGCCACATACAGTAGGCTAGAGAGCTGTGACTGTTCGGATGGGCTGTGTAGCCACATACAGTAGGCTAGAGAGCTGTGACTGTTCGGATGGACTGTGTAGCCACATACAGTAGGCTAGAGAGCTGTGACTGTTCGGATGGACTGTGTAGCCACATACAGTAGGCTAGAGAGCTGTGACTGTTCGGATGGACTGTGTAGCCACATACAGTAGGCTAGAGAGCTGTGACGAGCGTCAGAATGGAAGTGAACGTCATATTTTTTACATTTTTTGGATTTTGCATTTGCCATTTTTTTACGTTTTCGTTCTATTGCATTTTCAAATTACATCATAAAGACGTCACAAACAGCCAGTCCCCGAGCCAGGGGAATTCAATTCAGGAGATTAAATTCTCCACGACTTGGCCGGAAATCGAACCAGGAACCCTTCGGGCCAAAGCCTAGCAAAGCTAACCAATTAGCCACGGCGCTGGACACATTTCGCAGGTGCAGCAACGATATATTTCTGCACCTAAGCTACATACTACCATGCAGCTTTTTCTTCTCCTTCTTTTAAGGCAAGGTGCTTAAAAAAACAAAATCAAAAGTCATATTTTTCACGGATAGAACCCTGAATAGTGCCATGTAATCAAACACTTCTGTGTTAGCAACGGAGAAGTGCTCTTTTAGAAGCATCTAAAGTATAGAGTCTAAGGGACAGATATTATGTAACAGCCAATTTAGTTCCATCGAGACACATAAAATTCAGGATTCAAAAATCTGCTTACAAATCTATTTACTTGCATGTGGCAACGGTTTATAAGCCAGGTTTTGAATGGAAGAGGAGTTGAGGTAGCGGTTGATTGCTGCTATATGGAGCCATCCGTTAAATATAGCCCTTCCTATAGATTCCGACAGTCACAAAGGATTGTTTGGTTCGGCTCTCTCAAATATCCGAATCCCAAGAAAGGAACCTACCATTCCACAGCAACTGTTTATGTACCATCTGAGGAGCGAATGAATCCTTATCCCAGAATCAGTAGCTACGCTCGCTAACGCGCAGCGCTAGGCCATGAGGCCAAACTATCTGCGGAATCGGTAGATGTGAGTTCCAAATTTGTCCTTCTGTCTCCTTGTCGATTTTCATTCACCTTATTTCATTTTCATCTCTCATTAACTCCTCCCATGTGGTTGGCATCAAGAAGGACATCCGGCCGTAAAACACCTGCCAAATTGCCTTTCATCTCATCTCCGACCCCGTTGAAAACGGAAATAATAAGGGGGCAACATACATTATTATTATTATTATTATTATTATTATTATTATTATTATCATCTTACATATTATAATAATAATAATATCGTATGGCCTCGGGTGCCTGGTGCAAGCTTTGTTAATTGACACCCAGAGGGTAGCTTGCATGTCGAATTTCGTCGTTCCTTTGAACGCTATGAAATTCAAGGAGGTTAGATATCTAAACTCCTTGACACTACAGCACTTTGAAGTAGAGAATGGAAGAACTTTGTGTTGGCGGAAAATCCCGAGATTAATTTTGCCATTGAACACGGCCTACTGAATTCAAATGGGTTCTTTAACATGCCAACAACGTATGACATGAGTATCGTGATTTTTGCCTCCTTCAAAAATCACTTACCATGGCCAGGGGCGAACCTGCAATCTTGGGGTTGGTAGTCCGACACTATAACCACTCACCCACCGTGGCAAGCTATCTTACATATTAAAATAGTCAGGTAGAAATTTCACCTTTTACTAAAACTGAAATATTTTGAAAAGTTATGGTGGTACGACAACGTTAGTTGGTTTGATACCTAATGAACCCTACGCATTATCGATTGAGCTCTTACTTACTTAATTGATTAGGTCATCCGTGTATTAAAATAATTGCGAATATTAATTTCAGCAAGGTCATTTTGAACCTGCTGAGTAGTGAGAGGTGGAGCCAAGCGTTATGTACTTAGGAGACAGACCCGCTGCTAACTATCTGGCAGCATTTTGTTTCAGCAATCGTCCTGAGACGTTGTGTTCGCAATCAATGTGATTTACAGATGTTATGAAAGGTGACGGTAACTGCCTGTTAAAGGCCATACCATAGGCATATTGTGTGTACGACAAGCAGTGTTTATTTACTCAGTTTAGAAAACAAATTGGTAAACATATTACAGACAGGTAGAATAGACAACGGCTTTATATGTTAATAAATCCTGGAAGCTGGTAACACCTGGAGCGAAAACCAAACGAATATAAATACCGAAATTGTGAGATTATTACGTAAGAGCAATGTAAGAATGAGTAATGCATATTTTATTCTGGTCCAGGGAACACCGGGAAAACATTTCTTCACCAATGCTTGATTCACAGTTGCACACATTTGGGGTTAAATGTAATTTATGTCGCATTGACTGTTATAGCAGGAATGTTACTACCTCAGGGGCGCACTGTACACAGTTAGTTCAAGTTACCTCTAAATGTACATGAAAGTTCTGTGTCAGGAAAAAAACGTTAACAGTAAGGAAGCTTTTCATATTCATTTAGCATAACCTATCAGGGATGAAGCACCTATGGCTAATAAGCACGCGTTGATGTGTGTAAATCGTCTGCTCAATGATATCATGAATAACGACATGCCTTTTGGTAGAAAAATGATAAACTTGGATGAGATTTTAGGCAAGTATTGCCTGTTGTACCTCACAGATCTAGAGCAGCTTCAGTCCAAGAATCTGTAAGGTTCTCTCCTCTGCGGTCATCTTTCAAAATGTTTCAACTCAGCAAAAACATGCAAGCGGATACAGATCAACGTGACTTTGCGAATTTCTTGATGCAAATTGGTAACGGTAAATATCGTCACGTTGATGGCGATAAATCAGAATTAGTCGACTTACCACCCTCCATCATTGCTGAACCTGATACCATCACTGAAATATATGGAAGTGAAATTTCCACGCTGAATGTTACGGTTGTATCCCCACCTGTAGAGCAGTGGATTGATTGACCAAAATGTTTGATTGGTGAGAAACGAGTTGTAACCAAAATTGATAAAATGGCTTGATTGGTTGAGTTGCACGAGGTTGTTGATTGGAATTTTGAAGATTGGGGAGAAACGTGTTTTACTAGACGTTCAAATCTGTTGATTTGGGATGTAGAGCAGTGGATTGATTCTGCAAGATTTTGTTCCAGGGTCGTTATCGTGTCCTTACCGATAGCTTTTGATCGGGATTACAATACAGTCCCTACTATACAAGGAATTGGGAGTGGGACGTGATGCCAGAATTCCTAGAATACTCCCCAATGAAAGAGTTGGAAAGTTAAACGTCCAGTTAGTAAGGAGGTAAAGGAACCACCAACGTTGACACGAGGATTTCGATGGGTTATACTGGGTGATTTAATCCTGAAGTAAAATCGAAAAACTGGTTCTCATCTGTGCCCTCAGCTTTGCTAGCGATGGTGCTCCCACCTACCGCTTGAGCTCCGTACACCTTGGTCAACGAGGGCCCGACGTCCCAACTTGCCCGATTTTCCGATCGATAGCCAATCGACCTGAGCGATGGTCTGGCTTCCACCAATGCAATGACTGACGCAAGACGTGACCTGAGCCCGCAGATTTTTATAGTGAGAAAGCGAGGTTCTTGCTTACTAAGTTGAACTGGGGTTGAATGCCTGTTACGGTTCCGCGTTAAACAGGCAACAGGACATAACAATATTTCACGCTTATCAAAAATAGCGCGAGAAAAATCCTTTCAAGACGTCAAAATTCAAATAGAACCAAAAGGCAAGCGAGCAGCAAACTTAGTATGGAGAGAAGTGCTAACGATTGATGAAACGAATGCTGCGGAGCAGCACGGGTCTTCTAGTTATTATTATTATTATTATTATTATTATTATTATTATTATTATTATTATTATTATTATTATTATCACCAGATCGTTAGTGCAGACAGTGCGCGAGGATTCCTCACCAAAATAGATATGTTCTCTATGAAGCCCTCGGATTGGTTTTGATGGCCACACGGAACTGAATTGTAAGATGGCTTCTGGACGTCAACCAAGAGTTGTTCTTAGCCTATTTTCATGTTTTGCAATATAGGCTTATGAGATCACCAAGTGTGTGTGTGTGTGTGTGTGTGTGTGTGTGTGTGTGTGTGTGTGTGAAACCGAATTGAACCAAATTTAGTACAGAGGTAGCACTAGCAAAGGGCACCTCTGAGTTGTGTTTTATATCGACGCCATCTGAACGAAAACAAAATGGCGGCAACCCAAATATTCAAAGCTTAAATCAAATTATAGATCTCTACCAATTTTGGAGAAACATACCTTCATGTGGGAAGCGTCTTGCCTCCAAACTACAAGTCCATCAGCCAAACAATATCAAAATGGTGGCCGTGCAAATTATGAAAGCATTATAATATACTGCTCAAAAAAATTAAAGCACCACTTTTTTCAAAGGCCACCAAATTTTGAAAAGTTGACCTACAACCTCGAAATCTCAGTATGACGTTTGTCCTGACGCCTACCAAGCATATGCTTCAGCACAACTCCCCAACTTGAGTAGTTTCGGGGTAGCATCCCGAAAACCAGCCCATTTTCGAAAACCGCAAATTGAAGTTTGCGAAAAACGCTGCAGGACTTGTCGCAGGTTGCCAATGCAGTCGAAAATGAATGAGTCTTGCTCTTAAAGGTTCCACAAACACGTAGAAATCGTTACATTTGACGTTTGGGCATTTTCAACCCCCTTCATCATCCCCTAAACATGGACTACCATTGGGGGCGTCTGAGAAGGTACCGGGTGTGTTTAACCATCTGAAAACCTGCACACCGTCCTCAGTTGCTGATTGCAGTAAGTTCTTAAGGCCTCCGGCAATGTCCACACCCCCTAACACCCTCAACTGGCATGGGACCAAACCACCCCCTCTCGATTCACCCCTAAGGAAGGTTTTAATCGAGATGTTTATCAGTGCTGTGAATGCGGGGGTCTTCCCCTACCGTTTCAAAAAAGGAGCTGTGCCTTTGTCACCACCCCTTCCCCCGCAACCCCCGTTTGTATGATTTTTCGAATCAGGCCCTTTTTAAGGGCTGAAACGAGGTCTTAATCGCTGAAAGGGCTGTAAAGGTCCTTAGAAGTAGCGGTGACACGAAATCAACCCCTTCCGATCGATGATTGACATTCCGTCCCCGAAATTCGAAATTTTTGCACCCCCAACCCTCCCTGTCTGGACGCGTAACGCGTCATGGCAGAGTTTTCAGAGTTGGATGGAAATGAAGCTTATGGCCTGCAATGGAGCCCAAAACAGCAGGTTGGATGGAAATTCATCGGTAGGGTGGGAAACGGGACCAAAAAGGTTTCAAAAAAGTTAACAGCCTCTAGTAAGTACACCAATGCATAGGCAACCCACATCACGTCATTTTTCCCTCATTGCCAAACTTTGTAACCTATTGCCTATCATACGCAACCCACACGCACGGACGTGATGTGGGTTGCCTATGTATGGGCGTAATTACTGTAGGCAGTACACTTTTTTGAAAAATTTTGGTCCCGTTTCCCAACCTACCGATGAATTTCTATCCAACCTGATGTTTTGGGCTCCATTGCAGGCCATAAGCTTCATTTCCATCCAACTCTGAAAACTCTGCCATGACGCGTTACGCGTCCAGACAGGGAGGGTTGGGGGTGGTAAAATTTCGAATTTCGGGGACGGAATGTCAATCATCGATCGGAAGGGATTGATTTCGTGTCACCACTACTTCTAAGGACCTTTACAGCCCTTTCAGCGATTAAGACCTCGTTTCAGCCCTTAAAAAGGGCCTGATTCGAAAAATCATACAAACGGGGGTTGCAGGGGAAGGGGTGGTGACAAAGGCACAGCTCCTTTTTTGAAACGGTAGGGGAAGACCCCCGCATTCACAGCACTGATAAACATCTCGATTAAAACCTTCCTTAGGGGTGAATCGAGAGGGGGTGGTGTGGTCCCATGCCAGTTGAGGGTGTTAGGGGGTGTGGAAATTGCCGGAGGCCTTAAGAACTTACTGCAATCAGCAACTGAGGACGGTGTGCAGGTTTTCAGATGGTTGAACACACCCGGTACCTTCTCAGATGCCCCCAATGGTAGTCCATGTTTAGGGGATGATGAAGGGGGTTGAAAATGCCCAAACGTCAAATGTAACGATTTCTACGTGTTTGTGGAACCTTTAAGAGCAAGACTCATTCATTTTCGACTGCATTGGCAACCTGCGACAAGTCCTGCAAGGTTTTTCGCAAACATCAATTTGCGGTTTTCGAAAATGGGCTGGTTTTCGGGGTGCTACCCCAAAACTACTCAAGTTGGGGAGTTGTGCTGAAGCATATGCTTGGTAGGCGTCAGGACAAACGTCATACTGAGATTTCGAGCTTGTAGGTCAACTTTTCAAAATTTGGTGGCCTTTGAAAAAAGTGGTGCTTTAATTGTTTTGAGCAGTACAATGACGTATGATCCATTGAATCAATGTTACAGAACTTCGAACTCAGATACAATTAAATAGGGACTCTCTGCTACCAATGTTATGACTATGTGACCATGAATATTACACGCAGCCGCCATCTTGATATTTTAAAATATAAAAATAAACAACTCTCAACACTTCAGAGTTACAGTAACGAAAATTAGTGACCGGGCAGAATCGTCTACGTGGCCTTGTATGACGAGATCTTATGAACAGACAGTCCATACATTCAAGATGGCGGCTGCGCGAACTATTAGAATATTAAAATCAAGAACTCAGAATGAAATTGGGTGATTATGACGAATCTTGCCAAGATATGAGTATCATATAAGAGATCTCACTTGCGTTAATTAGTTAAATGATTGTCACACTGAAATTTCAAAATTAATTAATATATCCATTAATAATAATAATAACTTACTGTATCCAAGAGTTTTATAAACGACATTTAACAATAAAATAGTACCGTAAAAGTCGCTTCATATGCCCGAAGGAAAAGAACAGTAACATCATACATTCAAATTAGTGGCCAGGCAAACTGTTAAAATAACAAATTAGTTACTCTGGATATAATTGCGCAATTAAAGCGAAACTTGGGAGAAAAGGAGTACTCCTTGTACAATTAAAACGAAACATAGTAAGAAAGAAGCCTCCGGGGCTTAGGCGGCAGCACACCGGCCTTTCACCGCTGGGTCCGTGGTTCAAATCCCGGTCACTCCATGTGAGATCTGTGCTGGACAAAATGGAGGCAGACAGGTTTTTCTCCGGGTACTCCGGTTTTCCCTGTCAAAATTTCATTCCAGCAACACTCTCCACTATCATTTCATTTCATCTGTCGTTCATTTAATCATTGCCCCCGAGGAGTGCGTCAGGCCTCGGCAGCCGGCACAGTTCATATCCTCGCCGCTAGATGGGGGCTTCATTCATTCCATTCCTGCCCCGGTCGGAGACTGGAAGCAGGCTGTGGATTTTCACTTTCATAGTAAGAAAGAAGCACCATATCTGGAAAATTGCTGAAATAAGCAATAAGAAGAACTCACTGAATAGCATGAGTGGAGGCCATCTTGAAAATAAAGAATATCATAATGAATAACTAAAAGATTTTTTTACGATGCAACAACAATTATTAGCAGTAATGTTGAACCTTGTATGTGGCTTCCTATGAACAAGTCAAATGAACAGCGACTTCACGCGTTTGTGACAGCAACTGGGCGCATTCGTAAGACTTGAATATCATTAACTCATGATCTAATAGCACAATTAACACAAAATTTAGTGAGAGATGAATACCATACAAAAGACCTCGCTTCCATTGTTCATAGGTTTATCACACTGAATATAGCACGCAGCAGCCATCTTGAAATCATAAAATAAACAAAAAATAACGATGTATTTTAAAGATATAATACCTCAAATTAGCATTAGTAGAACCGTATATGGGCTTTGTATGCGAAAGGCAAAAGAACAGACCCACCATATATTCAAGATTGTGGCTTAGCATACCATTAAAACTTCAAATTCAATAACTCGGGATCCAATTGCACTATTAACACGAAACTGTGTATGAGAGGAAAGACAGACATGATACGTCGTTTGCATTAGTCATAAGGCTATCACACTGCATATAGTACTGAAGTACGGCATCTTGAGTATGTAGGAAATTAATATTGACAATCCGCTATGTATTACACTTCCAATGACGAAACGCAGCAAATGTGTAGTCTCACATAAAAGGCTTTCTCTACAGAAGGCGCAAGATAAACGATTCCATGCATTCAAGATGATGGATGGGCGTACTTTTCTAATGCTCCAATCCATTCCTATGGATGTAAAAGCGGAACTACAACGAAACTTGGTAAACAGTGAGTTTACCCTTAACGATCATCAAAGAAAATTCAAGCATACTCCTTGATAAGGACAATAAGTTGCACCTCTACCCGTACATTAAGGAACATCTTGTTATATATATTGTTACGGCTGTGAGTTTGTGTCATCGCTCGCCGCATGAGTCACAACTGCCCCAGGGCTGGGCTGCTCTGCCTCGGCGTATTGCGTGCGCCTTATGCAACAGGTCTACTAGGACAAAGGGATGGTCCAGAATATTCGTGACCCAGCCAGCGATGGAAGCCTCGAGAAGCCGTGAGCCCTGGATGGGTCTAGAAGCATTTATTGAGTCACCGGCCTGCTATATAAGAGCGACCTGTCAAGTAGTGCAGTGTTGTGTTTTACGAGCTAGTGCGAGCGTTTATCGTGAGCGACAGAAGTGTGGTGACTTGCGAAAGCCCTTGTGAAGCCGTTTCTCTTGACAGCGAGGAAGTGAGAAGCATACAGGGGACTGCCTGTGTTTTCGTAAGTAACTGTAATTTGTGTACATAGGGGAGAGTTGCATGTAGTTCTGTCAAGGCCACCAGACTCATTAGCGAGAAGATTAACTGTTGACAAGTGAAAGAGGGCAGGGGCTCTCCATAAGCAAGAGACTTGAGGAAACTGGAGTAAGGTTCCAATTGCTTGTATTTGCTGATGAGTAGTGTATCTTCCTGCAAGCAATAAAGCTAACTTCTCTTTAAAGCAGTAATTGGTGTTGTGCTTTCTACCCACCGTAATCCAGTTAACAAAAGTGCCACTAGGGGGGTGGCACGTAACAACTGGTGTCAGAAGCCGGATTACGAACTCAAGCACAAGCACAACACGTGACGGTCCTGGTTTCAAAACCCGAGAAGGTCATTTTTTTAATTTTCCTGTGAGCGCATGCCCCTTACAAGACAAACATCAAAAATGGAAGAGCAATTCGCAGCATTGCTAGAAAAGTTAAGTGGCATGGAAGCCAAGATGGAAGACGGCCAGAAGAAGATGGAGGACGGCCAGAAGAAGATGGAGGATGGCCAGAAGAAGTTAGCAGAGGACCTAACCGCCAAATTTCTGGATGGCCAGAAAAATCTGGAAGAGTGTCTGCTGACGAAATCAGAGGAGAGCCAAAGGAAATTAGAACAGGGCCTACGTGAGGAAGTCGCAGCAGTGGAAAAGAAGTTCGACGCCTTACAAGTGGAAGTTGCCGAGCTGCGCCAACGCCCGCTGATGGGGGTGGAGGAGAAATTCAACGCCTTACAAGTGGAAGTTGCCGAGCTGTGCCAACGCCCGCTGATGGGGGTGGAGGAGAAAATCAACGCCTTACAAAAGGAAGTTGCCGAGCTGCGCCAACGCCCACTGACGGGGGTGGAAGAGAAATTCAACGCTCTACAAGAGGAAGTTGCTGAGCTGCGCCAACGCCCGCCCACCGTTACACCGGGAATATCAGGAACAGGACATAGCAGAGTGACGCCCCCAACCTTCGACGGAAAGGTCCCGTGGAGCACCTACTTACGTCAGTTCGAGGCGGCCTGTTCCATAAATAACTGGAACAACACAGAAAAGGCTACAGCTCTCATTGTAGCGCTGAGAGGTGACGCCTTTAACGTCCTTCAGGCCATCCCGACTGGATCCCAGGACTACGCTTCACTGATCGCCCATATGGAGTCCCGATATGGAGATAGCCATCTTCAGCAGGCCTACCAGATGCAGCTCCGGACCCGGGTACAGAAGAACGCGGAAACCCTGCAGGAGTTCGAGATGGACATCGCACGCCTCGTAAGGCTAGCCTATCCAACAGCGCCGGCCAACTTTCTGGAACAGATTGCGACGCAGACCTTCACCGACGGGCTACGGGACTCGGACACTCAACAGGCGCTGCGACTCGCGCGCAATAAGACCCTGGCAGATGCGCTGAGCCACGCATTTGAGTTCGAGACGGCAAAGCAGGTATCCAGAATGCGCAAGCGGGTGCGTCAGGTGGACGTCGACGAACCAGCCAAAGCCGACAAGACCAAGCCCCTGGCCGATGAATTGATGGAGGCGCTAGGCAGGTTCTTCAAGAGTCGCAGTACCACCAACAAAAACGTAGCCGAAGGACATCCGGAGAGGAGGCCCGGAAGAGGACTACCGACCTGCTGGACCTACCGTAAGAGAGGCCACCTGAGCAAGGACTGCGGTGATCGCCACCGACAAGGGTTTCCGTAGGGACAGTCAGTCGTAGGGAAACCGCGCGGCCCAGGAAAGCAAGTATCAGCCAGCCTTGGGGGGCAAATGTTGGCTTGTGACAGTCGGCAAGCCCCGGCAGTCCAAGTTCCTGTGACGCAGTTACGGAGGAATAATAACAGCCTGATGGTCGACGGAGTCGTCAACGGAGAGAGCTGGCCCATGCTAATCGACACGGGAGCATCGAGGACCATCGTCAGTCCCACCGTGATCCCGAAGTGGAGAGTGCAACCCACACAAAGGAACCTCCAGTTAATAACCGCGACCGGAGAGACCGCACCGGTACATGGCGAAGCATCACTGGAGTTCGTCATTGGTCGACGGGCGATAAAGCATCCAGTGCTTGTGGCTGACGTATCAAATGAAGTGATCATCGGACTGGAATTCCTGGACAAGAACAACATCATCTTGGATCTGAGTACCAACACTCTGCACTTCGGAAGTGAGGAACTTGCTTTGCAACCAGCAGACGAGGCCGTCGCCGCACGACGAGTAAGGCTGAGAGAGGACGTCATCGTTCCCGCCAGGACGGAAGTCAGCGCTGCCGTAATTGTCGACGGAACTGCTGAGGGAGTGACGGCTGTCATCGAGCCAAAATATGAGGACATCCTGACAAAAGGATTGCTAGTTGCCAAGACTCTCATCAACACGACGTCTCGACCGTACGTCCGCCTGTCCAACCTGAACGACTACGACATTACGGTTCACCGGGACACCAACATAGGAGTCTGCGAGCCCGTTACCTGGATTGCCCGCATCACAGACACGACGGACGGACACCAGCAGACGGACAACCGAAGAAGACGCGCCCTGCCAGAAGAACTACAGAAGCTGTACCAAGGATCCCAGGACCATTTAGACGAGGAGCAATCACGCCAACTTCAGGACCTGCTACGCGAATTCCAGGATGTCTTCTCCGTGGGGAGCAAAGACTTCGGTAGGACAAGCTTGGTCCAGCACAGAATCGACGTTGGGGACAGCACACCGATTAGGGCCCCATTCCAACGTGTCCCGCTCGCCAAGCAAGCCGAAGTCGACCGAGTGGTAGAAGAGATGAAGGAGCAAGGTGTGATCGAGCCATCACATAGTCCTTGGAGTTCTCCGGTCGTGCTAGTGAAGAAGAAGGACGGTTCCACCAGGTTCTGCGTGGACTACAGGCGGGTGAACGACGTCACGAAGAAGGACAGCTACCCTCTACCCCGGATCGACGACACGCTGGACACCATATCAGGATCAAGATGATTCTCCACCTTGGATTTGAAGAGTGGCTACTGGCAGGTTGAGGTCCACCCTAAGGACCGCGAGAAAACGGCGTTCTCTGTGGGCAGCGGGCTCTGGCAGTTCACCGTCATGCCATTCGGTCTGTGCAACGCCCCTGCGACCTTCGAAAGGCTAATGGAGTCCATTCTGAGGGGACTACACTGGAAGACCTGCCTGGTCTACCTATACGACGTAATCGTTCTGGGAAAAAGCTTCGAGGAGCACTACAGCAACCTGAAGGAGATCTTGATGAAGCTACGGGCTGCCCAGCTGAAGTTGAGCCCCAAGACGTGTCAGCTCTTCCAGAAGCAGGTCCAGTAGCTTGGGTATATTATCTCAGAGGAAGGGGTGCGCACCGACCCAGAAAAGACCACAGCTGTGAGGGAGTGGCCAATTCCGAAGGACAAGTCCCAACTACGAAGCTTCCTGGGACTCTGCACTTATTACCGTCGCTTCGTGAGAGGATTCGCCGACATCGCCAATCCACTGCATCGACTGACTGAGAAGGACCAACTCTTCACAAGGACAGCAAAATGCCACAGTGCCTTTGAACAACTCAAGCAGGCTCTGTGCACCGCGCCTATTCTGGCCTACCCCAGACCTGGAACAAGGTTCATCGTCGATACCGATGCCAGCGACTTTGGTATAGGGGGAATCCTGTCGCAAATAGTGGACGGCGAGGAGAGAGTAGTGGCCTACTTCAGCAAAGCCTTGTCAAAGCCTGAGAGGAACTACTGCGTCACCAGGAAGGAACTGCTCGCCATCGTGAAGACCATCGAACACTTCCACAAGTACCTGTACGGGCAAGAATTCCTCATCAGGACCGACCTTGCATCCCTGCGGTGGCTCCTGAACTTCAAACAGCCCGACGGTCAACTCGCGCGGTGGTTAGAGAGGCTTCAACAGTACAACTTCGAGATCCAGCACAGGAAAGGCCAACTGCATTCTAATGCCGACGCCCTGTCACGAAGACCGTGCCCCGAAGACTGCACCTTCTGTACTAGGAGGGAGGAGAACACCGGGATACAGTGCCGACGGACTACTGTGTAACTTCAAGGGAACTGGAGCCGCGAATCTTTCACGCGGGCACAAGCGGAAGATGATGACCTGGGACTGATAGCCGAGTGGAAGAGGGCCTGTGTCCCCAGACCCGGGTGGAACATTGTGAGTGACTGCAGCCCAAAGTTTAAGTCCTACTGGGCGCAGTGGGACTCGCTGATTGTAAGGGATTGCCTCATCTGCCGCGCTTGGGAGAGCACCGACGGGAAGACATCTCGGGAACAAGTCGTCGTTCCAAAGGCTACGACGGAGGAAGTCCTGAAGGAAGTCCATGGAGGATCATCTGGTGGACACCTAGGGATAAAGAAGACCCTGGAGAAGCTGAGAGAGCGGTTCTACTGGATCGGATGCCAAACCGACGTGGAGAACCACTGCGCGAGGTGCCACGATTGCGCAGCCAGCAAGGGCCCAGGACGAAGACGACGGGGTCCACTGAAGACCTACAACGTGGGCGGCCCCATGGAGAGAGTGGCTATCGATGTTGCTGGGCCATTCCCGTTAAGCGAGGCAGGGAACCGCTACATATTGGTCGTCAGCGACTACATTACCAAATGGCCGGAGGCGTATGCGCTCCCTAACCAGGAAGCCGCGACGATTGCAGAGACCCTGGTGAAGGAATTCGTCAGCCGGTACGGAGTACCCCTGGAGCTGCACTCCGACCAAGGGAGGAACTTCGAGTCGCAGGTGTTCCAGAACCTATGCCAGCTGCTGGGAATCCGGAAGACAAGGACAACGCCGCTACACCCTCAGTCCGACGGGATGGTAGAGCGATTCAATCGTACCATCGAGAACCATCTCCGAACAGTCGTCAGCGAGCACCAGAGGGATTGGGACAAACATCTTCCACTATTTCTCCTGGCCTACCGCACCGCCGTGCATGAAGCCACCGGGTGCACACCAGCCCGGGCCATGCTTGGGAGGGAGCTCCGTCTACCTGTCGATCTTGCCTTCGGCCGACCTGGGAATGATCCGGTCCCGGTAAGCCAGTATTGTCAAGAACTGGTCGACCAACTGGAGGACGTGCACGCGTTCGCGAGGAGGAAACTGCGGATCGAGACCGACCGAATGAAGACCCGATACGACCAGCAGACGGATGCCGGCGGATTCCACGAGGACGACCTGGTCTGGCTCTTCAAACCATTACGGAAGAAAGGCCAGTCACCCAAACTGCAGAAGTCCTGGAAGGGCCCGTACCGAGTCGTGAAACGGATCAACGATATCGTCTACAGGATCCAGCGGAGCCGAGGGCGAAGATGAAGATCGTACATCGAGATCGCCTGGCAGCCTACGGAGGGACACAGACGGACCAATGATTGATCGGGACGATCAGCCTTTTAGGAAGGGGGTGGTGTAACGGCTGTGAGTTTGTGTCATCGCTCGCCGCATGAGTCACAACTGCCCCAGGGCTGGGCTGCTCTGCCTCAGCGTATTGCGTGCGCCTTATGCAACAGGTCTACTAGGACAAAGGGATGGTCCAGAATATTCGTGACCCAGCCAGCGATGGAAGCCTCGAGAAGCCGTGAGCCCTGGATGGGTCTAGAAGCATTTATTGAGTCACCGGCCTGCTATATAAGAGCGACCTGTCAAGTAGTGCAGTGTTGTGTTTTACGAGCTAGTGCGAGCGTTTATCGTGAGCGACAGAAGTGTGGTGACTTGCGAAACCCCTAGTGAAGCCGTTTCTCTTGACAGCGAGGAAGTGAGAAGCATACAGGGGACTGCCTGTGTTTTCGTAAGTAACTGTAATTTGTGTACATAGGGGAGAGTTGCATGTAGTTCTGTCAAGGCCACCAGACTCATTAGCGAGAAGATTAACTGTTGACAAGTGAAAGAGGGCAAGGGCTCTCCATAAGCAAGAGACTTGAGGAAACTGGAGTAAGGTTCCAATTGCTTGTATTTGCGGATGAGTAGTGTATCTTCCTACAAGCAATAAAGCTAACTTCTCTTTAAATCAGTAATTGGTGTTGTGCTTTCTACCCACCGTAATCCAGTTAACAAAAGTGCCACTAGGGGGGTGGCACGTAACAATATATTGTGTCCGTATCGTTCTGGGTTACCACAGGACCGAAGGCCAAAATCATAAACAAACACATACCACCACAGACATGTAGCCTACTTGAACTAGTCCCAGCACGAGAATGCTACTCACGGGTCATCGGATTTGGGTTAGGTGAAGTTATGAAACTAGCCCAAAATACACATCAATTAATGAAAATGAAAGTTCTAATCTACAGCAAATAATAAATCATTTAAGATAAAAACATGCCCTTCAACATTGTGTTCATCAAAGATTCCTAGCCTACTCTATATTGAGGAAAAATGCTAGGCAATCTAACTAAAATACCCTCCTGAAAGAAATTACACCCTACACTGTTGTCAGAACGTCCCCTCAATGAGTTTATATCCTCTTAAGAATATACTGAACAAAATAATACATATTTAGTATCAAATGGTTTATAGAAACGGCAGAAAACGCTATTGAAATCTTTGATTGCGAGACAAAACAACATATTACGGTGTTATACTAAACCAGTTGTTAACCAACTTTTAGTGTACGGCATCTGTGGCACAGTGGTAGCGACCTGGACTCATAGTCCGGAGGTTTGTGAATCAAATCTCAGCAGGTTCATTGTGTTTACTTTCTTTTTATTTATTGATTTATAACTCCTCACGCGTTATAATGTGAAGCATATGTAGTGTGTATTTGCAATCGAAAATATATTATATACTGTATATACTTAAAACATACAGTATTTCTACACTCGACTACAGCGATTAAAATTCATCGTCCTTGATCCGCGATAGGGTCTATTGTTGTTGTTGTTTTTGTTGTTTATTCTCAAGGGATTTTGTGGCATCATGGTCTTTTAGCCCCGTGTACTTCGGTGTGCGTAGAAGTTGTCTGATAACCTGAGTCACTGTGATGTCTGTAGACTTACTAGTGTGTGTACTTTTATACGCGGAAGTATTTGGGTAGGAAGCTGTTTCATTTGAGATGCATGGACATAATGGTCATTTAGCCCAGTGTAGTTGGGTGTGTTGAATTTTGTCTGATAATCTGTGTTATTGCGGTGGCTGTGTTAGTGTGTGTATACATAAATCCGGTGAGGATTCAATCAATCAACGTATAATATCCGTATAGCACGTTGTATTTCAACAAGCTACTACAACCAACATTCAATTATACTCCTTGAAAAGGACAAAGAGTTATAACTATACCCATGCATTTAGTAGAAAGTAGGCTATATGTTCTTTACTGAACATGCAGATTAATAAGGCACTGTACATCCAGGTGTGGCTGTTCGCGAACCTGGTTCTCGCATGGTTTGGCGCCCACCTCTCATCTTTCAGCCCCTAGTTCCCGAACGTCACATGGAAGTATGCATCCCAAAAACCAGATCCCAAGCAATAATTTAGAAGTTATCTCAGGATACGTGGATACGGGGTTCAAAAACTGGCTTCTGAACACATCGGGAAGGTAAGTTGAAAATAACAAATTCCACCGAAGTGAGATAAAGAATGTCCACCTTCTGTTTACCAAAAAAACACCTCGTGGTGTAGCGGCTAGTTATCGTGGCTGTCACCCCGGAGTCCTAAGTTCGATTCCCGGCTCTGCCAAGAAATGTAATTCTTATCTGAGGACCGGAACGGGGTACACTCAGCCTCGTGAGGAAGAACTGATAACCCCCCACACCCGTAGCGCTACAGCCCATGAAGGGCCTAGGCCTAACAAGCGACCACTGCCCAGCCATTTGGCCTGCAGATGTTGGGGTGACACGTGGTCAGCACATCGGGTCCCCTAGGACGTTAATCTTGGTTTTCGTCACCGGGGCGCTGCCTCACTGTCAGAAAGTTTCTCAATTGTCCTCACGAGACTTAGTGCACCCCGTTCCAGCCCTCACGTCAGTGTGTAAAATCCCTGACGGAGCCGGGAATCGAACCTGGAGTCTCCGGTTGAGAGGCAGGCGCGCTACTTGAACACCACGGGGTCGGCCAGAACTGGTAAGAGGTAGGTTCAATCCCCACCTCAGCCATGTTGGATGTGGTTTTCTGCGGTTTCTCACTTCTACTCCATGCAAATTCTGGGATGGTTCCTATCTTAAGGTCACGGCCGCTTCCTTCCCAATCCTCACCTGAATTACAAATACACACACGACTCCTGTACCTTTTTCTTGAGGATGGACCCAGTTGTTTTTCCGCCGAAGTCATGTGTTCGATTTGAAGAGCGCGTTTGGTGGTGTTTTGAAACACGCGCTTGCTTGAGTTGAGAGTCCGCCGTATGCCTACAGTAGGTAGAGTGCAGTCGGGAGAGGACCTGTGGCGCTGACAGCCGGAGGTAATTGACTACTTCGCTTGTGTATAAAATATGAAGAGATGGAAATATTAAACCATCGTGGGAGTATTGGTATTTAATTTTTACGATTTCTGGAGAAAGTTTCGTCATGACACGATAATGCACGCCAGAGTTATGGGCGATTTTATATTCGAGTGCGCAGATTGAAGGCGCAGTGATCAGAGCCATATGAGCGAACAGCGCAATATAGGCCTAAACCATAGCGCTGAGTAGGTCAACAGTCGCTAGCACGCAGCCAAGCAGGACGGTAGCTAGCCCACCGAGTTCATATCAAGAACTACCAAGCATCTGGTACTATGTACCAAAACCAACAAATCAAGCAGCAGCCGCTAGATCACACAAGCAACCTAGACGCCTATCGACGCCACGAGACGCCAACAGCGACACCCTACCCAAACTCCCTAGCAATCCCGCCAAGTAACTACCAAGTACTTCTCACCCAAAACCTCATTCCTCCCCGCAGCAAGTCTCCCTGCCGCAAACCACCAAGCACCCTCACCCTCACCCTCACCTCACGACGCTCAATCAAGACCCAGCTTGCTTATTGTCACGGCCCCCAAACCGTCAAAACTGGTAACCTTAAGCGACTTGGTTCCTGTAATCGAGCAACAAATCTTCTTGGACAAGCCCAACCAGGTCTGCTACGGCGTTTGACCTCTCCATCTTTTCTCGCACTAAACACTCATCTGATTCTACTCAAGTCCACTTCACACTCTAAACGTGACCCCAACACCCTAACATAACCCTGAAGAATTCAACCCAGCCGACCCGGTATGGGACACCTTCAGGGACTCAAACTGGATCGACGCCACTGACACGTCCCAACAAATGTACGCAAGTGCATCCGCCGATCCAGTTCCACAATTAAACACCATGATACTCATCCACCCAACTAACAACCTAAAACCCCTCACACACCACCAGGTCATATGCCTCACTCTTGCCGCTCGCCACAAACTCGTAGCATGCACCGAAGAGACCTGCAAACGCTACGATATCGTAATTCCAACACACCACACACCTACGCACACTAAGCAGAGCACTCGCAGAACACCCAGCCATCCCCGCACATACATACATTCGCCCTCAGCCCTCTGAACTAACAACTATCTCCACACAAACTGAAATAACAGGTCCAACACATGCACGCACCAGAGGTACACAAGTTATGTATCCTGCCTAGAGTCGAACTTCAGACCTCATTCTAAACCAAGAATTATGATTATTATAACAAGAGAGGAAATAGCAAGCCGTATTTCCTCATGTATTTGTCGTTCTGTATGAAGGAAATGACATGTGTATTTCCTCACTTATTTATGAGTCCATATCCTGTATATGAGATGTGTATCTCAACAACATGTTATTTCCATTACCCCATCTCTTGTGAAGGGATTATATCTTAGAACCAAGAAAATAACACTGCGTATTTCCTCATGAACCATGAGTCCATATTCTGTATGTGAGATGTGTATCTCAACCACATGTTATTTCCAAAGTGCGCCCCTCCATTCTCTTGAGAAAGGACTTGTAAAAAAGTCCTGCGCTGAGGAGCACTAGGACTCTTCTAATTACAGCAGCAAATAAACAGGTTGTCTGCCTGGTGTCATTACTTTGTAGTCTGGCTCTGTGGCTAAATGGTTAGCGCGCTAGGTTTTGGCTCAAAGTACCCCGGGTTCGATTCCCGGCCGAGCCATCAATGATTTTAATCTCCTGAGGTTAATTCCCGTGGCTTGGGGACTGGGTGTATGTACCATCTTCATCATCACGTCATCCTCATTACGACGCGCAGGTCGCCCACGGGCGTCAAATAGAAAGACCTGCACTAGGCCTCTCAGGAGGCCACACGATCATCATCATCATCACTTTGTATATACTGGATTGTCAAAGATTAATAAATACTTCAAAACCAATCAACGAGTTCTCATTCATAGGAATCAGATAGCACGCATCAAATGTAAGAACCACGAGACCTACTGACTTAACAGCAGTAGCAATAACCTCAACAGTGCAACACTAAAGAGGACTGTTAAACGGCAAACTTAACGGAGGGCTCGTCCGGGATAGGTAACGATTATCCTTGCCAGATAATCTACGAGTAAGTTGGAATAGTGTTCTGACAACCTCACAAGGAGGTCTTTCGTCACTATACTAGCGACACCAAGGTATCTATCTCCAACACTAGATGCAGTCATCGATTCGATGAACCAGCCAGCAAGCCAGGAGTGGAACTGACAACCTCACACTGAGGCCTTTCGACCACAACCGACTTCGCTAGCTTGAAGGAAAGAAGTTCGCCGACAACGCTCCAGAAGCGCCTTTCGACAACAACTGGCCGCCATCGCCGTGCGTGCCGACAACGTTCCATGAAGCCAACGCTCCAAGCAACGCCTTTCGTCCACACGACGATAGTAGAGAACCAACCGACTACACCAGCTTGAAGGAAGGAAGTTCGCCGACAACGTTCCAAGAAGCCAACGCTCCAATCAACGCCTTTCGCAACAACCAAACGCCATCGCCGTGCGTGCCTGACAACGTTCCAAGAAAACAACACCCCAATCAACGCCTTTCGACCACACGACGACACAAGAGGATGCAGCCAACACTGATCATCTTTTCATGTCTGTAAGTCAAACTCCAAATAATACCTTATTTGTGAACTAGAGTATTATTAGTTAAGCATGGTTCAGTATTTCAAGTAGACAAATTAGGAGAGCAATAATAATAAAAACTTAAATAAATTCTTGCCGTTCAATCTGAACCAAATTAAAGTAAACTTTAACTAGTAGCGTTTGCCTTGTCATTTCGTTTGAATTAAACTAGTAAATTAAAACAAAAAATAAATACTTAATAATAACTATTCGTGACTTTCAAGAGGAAATAATTTAGTGCGCTCTGATTTGCAGACCTTACACTCTTTATCAACCTTTTGAATTAATATTGAAATTAAACAACTAAAACAAAAATTACTAATAATTTACATATGTATTATAAACAATTTTGAAACCCGTCTTGATAAATTCAAACAAGAATGCCTGAAACCGAGCTACTTTCAAAATTCGAATATGCTCAGATACAGTTTTTGCCTGAATTTAACGGCACTAATTCTTGGAGTCTTGACTATTTCTTAGCAAGAACAGAATCGTTTCTAAATACTCATAAGAGAATATCATCAGCCACGAACTCTGTATTAATAAATGATTTCCTATTTAACGTTGTAAAATCAAAACTGAAAGGTGAAGCAAGTAGCATTCTTGATTTAGAAGCCAACAGTACTTACGCAAAGTTTAAAGAGAAACTCAGAAGAAAATACGGCAACGTCAAAGACGAGAGACTTCTCATCCAGGGAATCTCTAACTGCTTTCAGAAAATAAACGAATCATATAACGATTATCATGATAAATTAGAAGGATTGACTTTGCAATGCAAAAGCCTATGCAAAATCAATTACCAAAACCAAATTTTGGAATTAAAATTAAGGGAACTTGATAAGTTAAGCCTAAATACATTTAAAGCAGAAGTTTTGGAACCTTACCGTTCATATTTAAGATAAGCGCAGATAACAGACCTGATTCATTCCCTCAGGTTATGCAGGTCTTATGATAACGATCGCGGCCATTAAGATTACATGGACCAACTAAGAGGAAAACTACCTCCTAGCAGGTTTCCAACAGCTCGACCACTAGGCCACTCAGCACACAACCCATTCTCAAATTATAACCCCGCTCCTCCAAGAAACCCACCAAACCAATCGTTCACTCAAAATCAAACTCACAGGCCCTTCTTTAGAAATAATCCACAACCAATTTTCGGACACCCTCAAGCTCCGAACACTCAGCCTTTCAAGCCACCAAACTCCATGAATCGTCCTTACACAATTCCCAATAATATTGGCCGACGTTTCACACCCACTTACAATCAAAGATTTCCACAGCCGATGTCCGGTGTTTCAACCATTAAAGGTAATCTGAATGCTGACTTAGAACCTTCAGAACACATCAAACAGGAAGCTTTAGGTCCCATACAGCAATCACTCGAGCATGTAGACGAGTACAACATGCAAAACTACCCACAAGAGTACGACACTCAGTACTATGAATACGAGTGCGATGAAGAGGAACAGTCTCAGGATTTTTCGCTTGGCCAAGCCATCAAAATCGAAGACTTAAATAATTTAGGTAACGCTCCTCAATTACCATTTATCACACATTTTGGACTAAAAATCTTAATTGACAGCGGTGCTTGCAATTCAATTATGAATCCTGCATTAGCACACTCATTATTTGCAGAGTGTATGTTTAAAGAACCATTTCGTATCCAATCAATCCACTCAGAAACAATAGGAGAAGATAATCTTCAATTCCATATTATTCAGAATATAATAAAGATTCACCTATACATTTCAGGGTTGTGCAATGGCATAATTACTTTGACGCATTAATTGGTAGCGCAGATTTTGCTCGACTAGGTACAAAGATTGACTACGCCTCGAACCTAGTCACTCTCAACAGCACGGACATACCGTTTCACTTCCATTCCTCACATAAGCAAGAAAGCTTTCAACCCGCATTAAATGCATATCATCTAGCTATACCTGTTAACATACAACACGGAGACGTGTATATTTCCAAATTTGAATATGAAGGGATATGTTTTCCAGATGCTATCCTTCATGCAGAGAACTACCCGGTTCTATATCCCACAAACACTCAGTTGAAACGAGAATTCATCGAGCCCATACTAGTTGAAACATTAGAGAATGTAACAATCGAACCACTGGAAATAAATTATATTTCAGAAAGAAACATTCACGAACACCTCCGAACACAACACTTGAACGATCTAGAAAACAGTGGTATTCAAGACATATGCTCGGAATTCTCAGATGTTTTCTATTACCCAGGGTGTGACCTGAAAATTTCAAGTGCAGTAAAGCATTTTATTCGCACTACAGATGAAAATCCGGTTCACCAAAGAAATTATCGGTACCCACCACCTCTAAAGCAAATATTAAATGACGAAGTAGAGAAACCAGGTGAAGCATAGTGAATCTCCATACTATAATCCAGTCTGGATTGTCCCCAAGAAGCTTGACGCTTCGGGAGAAAAGAAATGGAGACTAGTCATAGATTTCAGACAGCTGAACAAGAAAACTATCGAGGATAAATATCCCCTGCCTAGAATAGCAGAGATCCTAGATAATCTCGGTCGATGTCAGTACTTCAGTACTTTAGATCTGGCTCAGGGATTTCACCAAATTGAGATGGATCCCAGGTCTATCGAGAAAACAGCCTTTACAATCGACAATAGACACCTAATGTTGAAAAGAATGCCCTTCGGCCTAAAAATGCGCCAGCCACTTTTCAACGTGTAATGGGCAATGTCTTACGTCCTTATCTATACAAGTTCCGCTTTGTGTACATTGACGACAAAATAATCTTCAGCAAGTCGCTAAACGAACATGTACAACATTTAACCCTTGTGTTACAAAAATTGAGAGAAGTAAATCTCAAAATACAAATAGACAAGACAGAGTTTCTTCACAAAGAAGTTGCTTTTCTCGGTCACATTGTATCACAAGACAGAGTCAAACAAACCCCGAAATGATCAGACTAGTCAAGGACTATCCTATTCCGAAGTCTACCAAAGAAATTAAACAATTTCTTGGCCTTGCTGGAATTTACGGAGTATTCATCAAAGATTTTGCAAAAGTAGCACAACCCATGGTTCGCTGCATAAGGAAAGGATCCCAAGTCTATATATAGAATGCTGAATACAAGTCCGCTTTTATGAACCTTAAGACCCTCTTAATAAATGCTCCTGAGCCAGTCTATCCAGACTTTGAAGAAGCATTCACGTTAACCACGGACAGTTCAGATTTTGCTCTGGGAAGCGTCCTATCACAGAAGGGACACCCCAACGCATACTACTCCAAGACTCTAAACCCGGCAGAGAAAAACTACTCCACAAAAGAGAGAGAACTATTAGGAATTGTACAAAGCTGCAAACATTTCAAGCCTTACTTATGGGGACGACACATTCAAGAAGAATGTGATCACCGCCCGTTACAGTGGCCCTTCACGCTAAAGGATCCTAGTTCGAGACTTTACCGTTGGAAGATAAAGCTCGGATAGTTTGACTTTGACATCAAATACGTCAAAGGCAAAACTAACTATGCAGCAGACGCACTCTCTAGAGTAGAGATTAACATGGCTGATGAAACAACTTCAATCGTTGCCATCCCCTGAGATGGTACATACGAAGATGATGTGGATAATGAAACTGTCCATTCAAACCAGGCAGACCCCATATTCACATTGAAAATATCTGAACGGAACTTAAACAAAACGCGCAATCAGGTTTTTGTAAAATATGGTAATTATCCCAAGGTACTTAAACAATACCTGTTTAAAAATTTACCAGACACATAATGATTGTCACAAAGAAAAATCTTCAGGAAGATTTAGCGGATCACCTCCTCAAAATAATAGTAACCTCAAAAAAGTACGCTACTTATTTTGACGATATCACTCTTGAGATCCCTTTCATCAGGGCATGCCAGAAGGTATTTACTTCTGAACTAATCAACATCAAGTTCTTGGAAGATATTGAAAGCCCCGACACTCAGAGACAGCTGATTTCACGCTATCATTCAGAAAACAACAATGGTATAGTAGAAACATACGAACACCTTAAGACCAAATACTACTGGCCTCCTTTAAGAGAACAAATTAGGACAATCATTAATCAATGTAACCTCTGTCAGAGAAACGAATACGAGAGACACCCTATCGAGGTATCGAACCAAGGTCCCATCACCGCCGATCACCCTTTCTCTCAAATTCACATCGACACGTTTCACTTCGAACAAAGTCGCGTATTAACTATAATTGACATTTTCTCAAAGTATGGACAAGCCTACACTCTACCAAATGGTACAGGTCTGGCCACAATAAGCCAATTACAAGTTTACTTTTCCCACCATGGATTCCCAAGTGGGTAGATTATTAGCTTGGGAATAACCTAACCCCCAAGGGAAGATGATAAAGAAAAGGAAGTGGGTTTCGGACTGGAGAAAAAGGATGGAGAAATAGGACGAGAGTCCAAAAGAAGTTATAATTTTAACTTTAAATATACTCAAAGGCAGCTGCCACTGCAAATCCGCTCTCCGATACCTAAAGTGGGTAGGGACCTAGATGAAGCTAACAGGAAACGCAGCCGGAACTTGGGCTGTTCTCGTGAAAGCTGCTTTAGTGTATTCCCTCTTAAGCATACATATGCCTACTATGGGGAAGGGTGATGGTCTGGCAAGACAAAGAGTAACGAATTTATTCTGTATCTGTTCAAAGGAGTTTGTTTCTAAACCGGTAATTTGAAGAATGCCAATAATTTGAATCGGTTTCGATATTTTTAGTTTTTGAAATTGTAGAACTTCTAAAGAGCGACCAAATGCTTCCAAGAAGGATAGGGATAAAACAATTATACCTTTGGGAATAATTTTGGTAAGTATACCAATAGTTGCATTTGGAAATGGCTAAGCTTTTACCCAGCAAGGAGCCAACTAAAAGTTTAGACAATGAGAAACACTTATATTTTGAAAAACCAACCATAAGTGTTGGAGAGAATCTCCACAAGCAGGAAGCTGGCGTAGCGAGCTATGCTTGCTTTACTGGCCAGTTAGAATTAGCTATTAAAACTAAGAGAGACTTTACCAAGTTACCAACTAAGAGTTTTTGCTCAAATGCAACAAGTGGTGAAAGCCCTATCAATAGATTTATTTGCATTAAGTGGGAAGAGTCAAGGAAGACAGGATCTTGCCTAACCGTTATGTTAGAGAAATGATAAATCCAAAAAGAACTCTTGAATTTATTTAACAATGTTGGGTAGTAGTTTTGTAACAAATACAGGGTCATTCATATAAAATAAGAACGCCAAGCGGCTGCTTTGTTCTCCGCTGTTGCGGTGACCTTCACCGAGCACCTGGCGCGCCACGGCCCCCTGCTGCGTGTGTACAATCCAGATATGCTACAGATGCAGCGGCCTTGCTAGCGTGTGTACAATGCTGAAATCTTACTTCAGTTAATTAGTTAGTTATTGTTGTTTTAAGGGGAGGAACTACGTGGTCATCTGCCCCTCTTAACACAGATTGAAGTATACAAATTTGGAATTAAATTTAAAATTTAGAGGTGGAAAGACCGAAAATTAATGAAACAAAAAAACTAATAATCATAAAAATAACTAAAATTTACGGAAAAACAAAAATCATTATTAAAAAACGAACAAGTCGTTGAGTCTTACCTTATAAAAGATGTTGGAAGTGTCGTCCTTCCTGGGTTATACAAGCATTGTATCTGTTAACCACATTCTGGCTGACGCGAGCGAGTTCTGCCACTGTAATGTTCCTGATTGCCAGCGTAATGTTTTCTTTCAGTTCCTACAATGTGTGAGGATTTGTTCGATACACTTGTTCTTTCAGTTTACCCCACAAGTAAAAATCACACACTGTTAGATCTGGAGAACGAGGGGAAAATAGAACCAACACTGATCACTCTGTCTGCAAACACTTCCGAGATTGTAAGAAGGGAATCTTCTGCTGTATGAGCAGGGCCTGAATCTTGTTGAAACCACCCTCGCGATTTTTCTTCTTCCGTTAACTGATTGAAGAACGGCATCAAAATGTTATCTTGGTACCTCTCTGCATTGACTGTCGTCTCGAAAAAAATTGGCCCTATTATTCTTCCGGCACGAAGAGCACACCAAACACCGATCTTCCTACCATAATGAGGGACTTCATAAACACCATTAGGGTTTTCTGCACACCAATAGCGAGAGTTATGACTGTTCACACGCCCATTAAGGTGAAACCAGGCCTCATCCGAAAAGAACACAAGCTGTGGGTCAAATAATATCTCACTCTTGTGGCTGGATCAGCAGGTTTTAAACATTGGGTCCGTGAAAACTTGTACGGTTTGATATGTAACAGCTTTGTTGTGCTAATTTTGTGAGTGATTTATTCGGAGACCATTCAAGATTCTCGCCAATGTCATCTAACTTATCCTCTGTTAAAACTCTTCGTGTGCGCGTATGTTTTTTATTGAGCACCGAGCCAGTAGTGTCAAACTTATTTGCAATTACGTGAATCTGTGCTAGTGAAGGTGGCACTTCATCAGGAAATTACTGAACAAATGCTTCACGTACCCGCCGAGCCGACTCGTACTTAAAATACGTTTTACATAAAAAATACGATGTTGCAATGAAAACTGTCTCACCATGTTAGCACTTGAGGTTTAGACTGGCGACTGAACACCTGCACGCTTATTGCAAGGTCAAGTTTGGTAATGTCAATCTGTTATTTTTATACAGTCCATCGGAACTTGGAAAAAAGAAGAAATAAAAACAGTCCTCTTATGTACTATGCGCGCGCTTTCAATACTACAGCAGGGGACCGTGGCGCGCCACCTGCTCGGCGGAGATCACTACAACGGCGGAGAACAAAGCCGACGCTCGGCGTTCTTATTTTATATGAATGACTCTGTATATAATTTTGATTTTGTAACAAATGGGGTCACAGATCTCCGAAAAACATCTAAAGCTTGCACTAGGCAATTAACAATTATTTTGGTTTCAAACCTTTTATATACTTTAAAATCTTCGCAAGATTTTTGAAATGACGAAGATAAATAAATGAAAAATTTAAAGATAACTGACGTTATTAAAGTTAGACAATAAATCAAGTACAATGTGTGTACTTTTAAGAATTTCTAGGTAAATATCTTAGAAAGAGTAACAACTTCGGAAGTAACAACAACAAAAAGCAGGAAGAATAAAAGAGAAGTTTCTATAACTTCTTATATTAAAGCTGAATTACTTTTAGTGATTATACAAATAGGGCAGGTCACTTATTGTGAAACCTGAAGAGAAAAATCGAAAGGAAGTTTCTAGAACTCCTATGTTTAAGTAGGGATCACGAGACAAATGGGGCAAGTTTCCCTTTCGTGAAACCTAGAATTAACTCACTTATGAGTTGAAAGAATTGTATTCCCTAATTAGAAGGGAGAAACAATATAAGTTAAAGCGTGTACTAGACACGAAGTTTTACAGACATTAATTTGTGATACATAAAGCAAGAGAGGGAGGGCACATATTGAGAGTGGCACCTCATTGGAAAAGACCTAAAGTAACAATCTTATTATTTTGGTTTGTTAGTAAAGGGTTTGGAAAATATCAAATGGGATTGAGGATAAGTGTTCATGGCCGTATTTATAGTATTCGGACAACGCGACGCGGATGAAATGTTGAACAAACACTGTTTTCACTATAGTCTGTTGAAATAGATGAAAAGTTCACTGTAGTAGCACAAAACGTTTATGGCAAAGAAAGTAATTGCATTGATGGAAAATAACTAGTTACACTAGAGTCTATTGCTTGAGAAACTTGTAGGTTATAGTTGGATGCACAGAAAAGAAATCCCAACGGAGGAAGAAAATTTATTTATTGATTAGTAGTTCATAAGGAAGATTCCTTAGTATGAAAACGTATTCCCACATGTGAGTGGAAAATACATGACAGTATAACTGGTAGATAGAGTGCAGATTCTGGAAGGTTCCAGAGCAATCATGACTGAAGAATAGGGCAAAAGTTAGTCCAGCGGTGGAACGAGCTAAGTATTTTATAGACAGTGGGTAATTTAAATGGTATCCCACGTTGTGAGAAAATCTCTCATTTAATAAGCATAAGAAATGCTGCTTCCTGTTAAGATTGGCTTACAAGGGAAGTCTCTGAACCGGGGAATCGCGCATCCTGCTGAAACTTAGCAAATATGTTGCTTGAGCCCAACTGGGCAGAACCATGAAGAAAAATCTTTCGGAAATTAACTCCTGCCCTCCGTAGACGGCAATAAGGACAACAATTTTGAACTGTGCGCGCTGGTCAAGCGCGGGTGTTCCTCACGCCTGATTGGTGGCTCAAAAGGTCATGCTCCAAACGACTGCCCTCCCGTACTCGCGCTCACAACCTGCGCTGCGGCGTGGACATTAATGCTGCATCTTTACAATATATTGCACGTCGTGCTTTATTATTAATCATGCAATGTAAAGTATCACAAATACATATCATTACAACACAACACAGAGTAAACTGAACCAATAGTCAAACAAGTGAGTAAGTGACCAAGCTACTTCACTTAGTTCTGACAACAGTGATGTTCGTGGTAATAATGTTGGAAACACAAACTGGTTTTACACCATCCACACCGTATGAAACACGGGCGAGTGCAAGTACTACATTGTATTGCACTGATATCGAAACAATATGGCACAGGGTGTTCAAACCCACCGGGATTGTCGGACAGCTACTGACTTCGGTACCATGCGTATTGCCACATTGAAGTAAAACGAGGGGACGACAATTGGTGATATGTCAGAGACTGCATTTTCAAGATTGTATTTCTCTGGGCCAAATTGATGTCAAAATTCAATAACCGAACGGTGTTCGAAAATCTACGGACAAAGCTCTTCCAGACCCTAAAGCCGTATACATCCAATGGTTGACAATAGGCTGTGGCTCCAGGAGGTATCATCAGTCGTATGCGCTCTTCACTTTCTAATGATTTATGTCCAGAAAAGGAATCCAGAAGGAGTGCTGCATTGCCGGACGGTACATGCTGTTTGAAAACATTGTGACACCAATCCTTCAATTGTGCGGATCCCATTTTGCCAGATTTTGTAGGAACAACGTAAATATTGTCATGTGCAAACATAGTTTCTTTCACCCTTTTTCCAAACACACCTTTTGGTTCTTTCAGAGTTATGAAGAGAGGTCCTAGTAGCTTGCTGGCTGCTGTTATTGTTGGAATTATTGTATAACTGTGCGTTGTGGCCCCCACTGATTTCACTTTGGAGCACACCGTTTTCGACCCTTTTATAGCCAGTGTCCTACCCGAACACATCTCCAAATTGAACCCACTTTGATCACTATTACATACGTTCCCAGGGCCGAGAGAATCAAGAACAGATGTAACCTCTTCTACGAATATTTCTGCTGCTGATATAATATCCATTTCTCGATGGGCATTCTTTGATGTCGTCACAGTTGTTATTTTTCGCGAAATGATATTATAGCGATCCTTAAAGTGCTGCACCCTGGAATGGCTGGCTTTAAACCCCGTACATTTTACGTCCTGTGCAGCTAGCATAGCCCATTGCTGAATTGTCACGTCATGTATAACTTCATTATTCTGATGTGCAATGTCAAATTGGGCCTTTACGACACATGTTATTCTCCTCAATTTGTGCGGGTGCCTCCCCTTTTCACTTGCTCTGCCCACAAATATAAATCTTTCTTGCTTTTTAAACGGTGAAACTTACTTTTTACCGACGAAAAGGAAAGCGGGTGCCTCTTATCGCTTTTCCAATAATCAACAGCATTGTGTTTGTATTCCATACCTACAGCTTCATCTGACACTTTCCTGGGTGAGCTATCGGTGGCAGTCCAAATATTATCTTCATCAGAGTTGTTGGTGTCACTGGTGTTACTGTCATCCGGTAGCTCATGTGTGGCGACAGTAAGAGTAGAATAGGAGTCCAGGTTCATAGTGCTGTTCTCTATACAACCAGTTATGATATCTGTAAATATCAATAAGCACAACAAATAAACACACTTGTTACAAGAGACGAACGCCAGAAAGTCAGATAGGCACAAAACCATCAATAGCCTATAGCCTATAGCCTACCATCCAACTGTCCGTTGAATGCTGAGAGGCCTTTCCATACATTTTCCATATTTTTCCTCCAGACAACATATAACTTTTGCAATGTTAATATTCATCATGCAATGCATGGGACACTCTCCGTATACGGATATAAGCCTATGCCGGGTCTGTCGCCTCTCATTCGGTGACTGTACGCCGTAAGCCGGGAAGCAACCTCTGACGCAGCCAATGAAGCTCACGCCGCTGGCGCGCCAATTTAAACGTGCAAATCTTAATTTTTCATCTAGTACAAGGGGAAGTTAATTTTCGAAAGATTTCTCTTCACGGTTCTGTCTATTTGGGCTCACGCAACGTATCTGCAAAGTTCCAGCAGGATCTGCGATTCCCCGGTTCAGAGACTTCCCTTGTTAGATAGACAAAAGGCCAACATATAAAATCCCCCAAAGGATGATTATTGCCCCAAATATAGAAATCTCACACTGCCTATTAAATGATCATTAAAAAGCATGTGGCTATTTAAAATCAATTAAAATAAGTTGAAGAACGTAGAAGTAGTACGTAGCTTTGCTTCATGGCGAAGACGATGTTCCCTTTGACGGTTGATACTAAAATTCTAACATGGCGTAGAATTTAAAAGATTGCCTCTTGAGTTGAGGAGGCGAGCTCTAGTTAAGCTCTAACTGAGTCGACTTCCGACGTACAAGTGAGACACGCTCAACGAAGCACGAAGGGACCAGGGAAGGGAAAAGAGTGGTGATAGGAGACTAAGGAATACATATAAAAATAGACAACATAACAGAAATAAATTTTCTCTTGATGAAATGGTCTTCAAAGAATTGATAGTGGGCGACACTAGCGCAGCCTGGTGGGTGAAAAAGTAGACGAAGTTCTCTTGATCACGGAGATGTTAGCTGGCGATAGCGACGAGATCTGGTGGCTTGATTGATAAGGAAGTCCTCTTGTACAGGGAAGAATTGAGGAACTTCAGAGATTCGCTGCTAGATGACGCTAGGTGGGTCATGGAAGATATATATCTAGAACAGACTCACAGGTAACATAAGAGACATGACCAACAAGGAGAAATCAGAAGATCACTGTTGGTGTTTGAGAAAAGGGAAGGAATGAACTATAACAAAGAGAAGCAAAAGCTTGCTCTATCTTACTGCGTATTCCAAAGAATACCCCACCAAGGAAAATCACACATGACCAAGGAGGAGAGTTTGAAATCAATGTCATAAAAGAATATTGTAAAGCCACGAACATCGAATATCACGATACTACCCCCTTTGAATTCTTCATCTAATTCTCCAGTAGAAAGATTGAATTCGACCCTTCTTGAGAAACTTCGTATCTCCAGAGATCACGATAAATTCTCTCCGCTCTCAGAGCTTGTGACCACCATAATCACGAATTACAAATCCTCAATCCATTCTACAACTAAACAACCTCCTTTCAACGTTCTATATGGACCATATTATAAGGCTTTAGACAACGTCTTCTCGACATGTCCCAAAATCAACGAATACATTGAAAGACAGGGAAATCCGTTGAAAATTGTAAAAGAGAGGCATACTAAACCTAACACCGGCACTTTCAATCATAATTACCAAATTAATGAAACTGCCTACGTATTAGAAACAAAACAGAAACAAAAAGAGAAATAAATAACTTGCTACCTGCTACACTTAGAAGTAAAAAAAGCCTTATAAATGGTTTAGGTAGTATAATATAATTAAATTGATGTCAGGTAATTTAGATCAAGATGATTTGACAACCTGCAAGAACAATTAAGAGCATTAAAACAAAATAACGCCAAGGAAATTAAACATATTAATTAGTATCATTCAGTAATTCCATTGCTCAAAAGTTCCATAATGAAATGAACCATGTAAACTATAATATGAAAGTAATTAAAGATATTCTACACGAAGAAGACTTCAAGATTAACCTTCTGGAACATCAAAAATATGTGCTCTTGTGTACGAACAGATTAGATAAAATCATACAAGTGATGCAAGATACTATTAGCTTGTCATTTAATGAAATGTCGAATGTCAAGATGTTCTCCCAAAAGGATTTAACAAATGTTGTAAAACATCTGCAACTAATCTACCCAACAAAAACTATAATTCATACTGACCAGTATCATCAATTTGATAACCTTAAACTGTCAAAGACGCAAGTTCTCATGACGAACGAAGAAACGGTTGTAATATTATACATACCAATCACTGATGCTAAAACTTACACATTGTATAACATTTCTCCTGTACCTAGCAATAATCTAATATTAATCCCTCCGGAAAAATATTACTTGCAAGGACCTACCTTAAGATGGTCTAACGCACCCTTGTATACAAATTACTCAATATTACGCATGTATTCTCTTTAATACTAGAATAACTTCATGTAATTTAACAGACACTACCTGATGTCAATTTGCCTCCGTCAAAAACGAGGTATAACTCATTCAACCACTAAATAAGAAGCATAGCCTTTTCTCTAGTAAAAATAATGAAATAATTTTGCAAACCTGCCCAGAATCTCAGAGAACTATAAAATTAGCAGGATCATATGTAATTTACTCAAATGAGTCTTGCCCTATTACAAGTATGGGTATAACATTGCAACAGCAACCTACAAATTATAATAAATATTTATTGCAGCCAAGTGGCCATAATGGACAGTTATAAGGTGTGCTTACAAATAATTATTACAGGTAGATTAATCTTTACTGTATTCAACTATGCTCTTTGTCCGTTTGCTGCATGATGTGATGTGGTATTTGTCGCAGGGGTTATTGCACAGAGAACATATGCATTCTTCATTAGGTTCATGGTATTTATCATTTTTACAGATCTTGTGGTGGAAACCGTGGATGGCGAGTCTTGTTACCACATGTCTCATCTCCTGGTTCTCGTTTGTCCATTTTCTGTCCACCATTGCTTCTGTTGCGTAGAATTCAAGCGGGATTTCGTTCTGCTTCTGATGTCTTAAATCGAGGAGTTTCTTCATATTCTTAGAAGATGGCAGTTGTAGTCTTAATCTGAGATCTTCGATGTAGTATGTTTCTTTTGTTAGGACATATGCCAGCCTGGACTGGGACGTTCTTGCAATTCCTAGCACCCTTTTCAGGAAAGAAGCCTTTACTTTTTCAATTATGATTAGGTCTGACATGGATAGTCTTTCCCATATCAGTTCTAGACCATATGTAATGACGGGGGTTATTTTCGCGTGGAAGAGAATCATTGCTGTTTGTAGAGATAATTTGGTAATTTGTTCAAATCGTACATTCCTCTAATGGCTGCTGCTGCCCGTTCCTTTATATGTAGTGTAAAGAATTGGCACGTTGTCTGCAGGGTGAGGCCGAGGTATTTGTAGGAATTGACTGTCTCAAGTTCAATCTCTCCCAGGATCATTTTGTTTTCAGCGGCTAGTTTTCCTCCTTTTCGGAAGGCCATATACACTGTCTTCTTATCATTTATACTGAGCTCATTTTCCTCCGCCCAGTCCTGCAAGTTACTGAGCACTTCTTGTAGCTCCTGCCTGTTTGTAGACCCCAGAACCATGTCATCTGCGTACAGGTAAAGGGATACTGATTTTGTGTTTTCAATAGTCCGAATAATATCCGCTGTCGCGACGTTGAACAGAGTGGGACTCAGTGGGTCGCCTTGTAGTACTCCGTTGGTTTGGGTGATCTCTCTTGAGGTTGATATCCCATCGTGTATCTCTACTTGGTTGAAAGCCAGGATGTTTTTATCATATACGTGATTTCGGATTTTTCATCCATCATTTGCTCCTCTGTTTAGTAGGTCGAAGGCCTTCGAGAAGTCGACAAATATTGCATGGAAAATTCCTTTAGGGTGTCTAAGCGCGTGTTCTATGTCATTCAGTAGATTGTTGATAGCTTGAAGGGTGGACCTTCCTTTCCTGAACCCAAATTGTTGATCGGGAATCAGTTGATTGACTGTCGGGGTGAGCCTATTGAGCAGAATGTTTGAAAATACTTTGAATATATTGTTCTCTAGAGCGATTCCTCGGTATGAGTTTGGTTCGTTGTCTTCTCCTTTGCCTTTATGTAGAACCTTAATGATGTATTTTCTCCATTCGTCGGGTATTTCCCCTGTTGCTAGGCATCTGTTAAACAGATCTGACCACAGTTCACTTAGAATTTCAGCCGAGTCTTTCAGGATCTCATTGGAAATGCCGTCTGGGTCTGTCGCTTTCTTGTTTTTTGTCTTGCTGATTGTCGCAATTACTTCTTCCGATGTGATGGGGGTGCCCAATTCTACGCTTGTGTGATATGTTGCGTTATACGCCGCTTGTGACTGGGTTAGGTTCAGTACTTGTGAGAAGTGATTTTCCATATGTCCATCTGAATTTGGCCAGATTTCCTCGTAGTCTTTCTTCTGATGGCTATGAAGGGGTCTTTTAGTGCTTCTTCTGCTTCAATTAAGGCTCGTTTTTCTATGTATTGAGCCTTTTTCTTTTTCAGGAGAGCTTTATATTCCTTTCTTTGTGCTGCATATTCTTCTAGAAGACTTTTCGTGTTGTGGAATTTGGCCATGTGTAGTTAGTTTTAGTAGGACTTCGTTTCTAAGTGTGTAGCATTCCGTATCAAACCATGGTTTAGCTCTTCTTTGGTTGATTGGGATTGTTGATGCTCGTATGGCCTCCTGAATTGTTGTCAGGGCTTGGTTCAGATTGTTTTCGTTAAGGCATTGTTTTGTTGCCTCCATTGCTTGTGCATTGTTGCTTAGGGCATTTGCGTCAATCTTACTGGAGCTCTTGTGGGTTAGTAGGTTCGGTATTTCCTGTTGAGTATTTTCGAGTATAATATTGGTCCTGATAGGTATATGTTTTGTCAGTGGGGTGCAGGATAACTTCCAGATCCCTGTTGGTTTTTGATGGAGATGTTGCTTCCTATGTAAAAAACTAGGTCGATGGTACTTGTGCCATTGTGGGCTATGTACGTTATTTCATTTGCTTTGTTTATAAGAGAGTAGCCTTCTTCTTGTAACATATCCAACATAGCTCTTGTTTTGTTGTTGGGGCTTGTCTAATCTGCAGTTAAAATCTCCTGCCAGGATGACGTTTTTGTCTGTCTTTGTTCGGGCAATCGCCCCTGCTATTATTTCTATTGTGTCTTCTAGGGAAGATCCGAATGTGATATATATGCCTATTATTGTTAGGTATGGGGTTTTCATTATTACTACAAATTATATGCACCTGTTTCCACTCCTGTTGAATCCAAACGAACCATATGTTAAGACCGAAATAAATTTCTTCCATCCCACCTCGATGTGAAAGGAATGAAGTTAGATTTAAAATCCATTCCAGAATATAATACTAAAATGAAAACTTTTGTGTCTGTGAACACAAGTATTATAATACTTATTTTCGGTGTTATCTTGTTAATATTTAGAACAAGGATATATCAATGTATTAAATCTGTGAAGAATAGATTTAAGAAAAATGTTATCGAGGACGATAACGATCAAGAAAGGATGGAGGAGTTATGTAACCCGCCTAGAGTCGAACTTCAGACCCCATTCTAAACTAAGAATTATGATTATTATTACTAGAGAGGAAATAGCAAGCCGTATTTCCTGATGTATTTGTCGTTCTGTATGAAGGAAATGACAGTGTGTATTTCCTCACTTATTTATGAGTCCTTATCCTGTATGTGAGATGTGTATCTCAACCACAAGTTATCTCCAAAGTGCGCCCCTCCACTCTCTTGAGAAGGGACTTGTATAAAAGTCCTGCGCAGAGGAGCACTGGAACTCTTCTAATTACAGCAGCAACTAAACTGGTTAACAGCCTGGTTCATTAATTTGTATATACTGGATTGTCAAAGATTAATAAATACTTCAAAACCAACCAACGAGTTTTCTTTCATAGAAATCAGATATCACGCATCAGGAGTAAGAACCACGAGACCTACTGACTTAACAGCAGTAGCAATAACCTCAACAGTGCAACACTAGAGAGGACTGTTAAGCGACAAACTTAACTCACAGTCCAAGACACTCAGCAATAAAGCCCCCGCCACGATCAAACGAAAAACAAAATCCACACAAACCAGCACAAAATCCGTCGCCTCTCCCTCAGAGAAAGACAACACACTGCGCCCTCCCTCAGAAAACGACAGTGCACCACAATCCAACACTGAACAAACTACACCCACACAGAGAGTGACAGCCCACCTGTTGCAACAGACCAATCCCCCATCCTAGCGCCCTCAGCGCCCAAACCCCAGACTACATACAGCCCACCTGCAGAGAAACAGGCATCTCGACGCCCCCTTCCAGACCTCACCCAACACTAGTCACTCAATGCTACAACTGCCAGCGATTACATCACGCAGTGTATAGTTGCAAGTACGACGCCAGGTGCAACAGATGCGGTGGTCCCCATTGGCATTCTGCGTGCACCGTGCCCAAAGACCCCCACGTGTATAAACTGTGGAGGGAAACATGCGGCGTCGTACCTTGGATGTAAATATATCAAGAACGCCCACAAACAAAAACACAGGCAGTTGCAGCACTCCCATCAGCCCCAAAACATCCCATCGTTACTATCACTGCCCCTTGTCCCTTCCACGAACACTACCAGCACCCTTTCCCAATTAATCCAGCTCATACAGAACATTGCAGCCCTCACAACAACGTAAAATCCAGTAACAGCGCCAAACACTCAAAACAATAGCAATAACTCACGGCCGCGCGGCTGCGTGCCTGCACGGGGGATTTGGCCACGGCCGACTCCGCCTGGGATGGCGCGTCGCTTGCCTGGCCACCACAACAAACACGTGTGTCAACTGTGGAGGGAAACATGCGGCGTCGTACCCTGGATGTAAATATATCAAGAACGCCCACAAACAAAAACACAGACAGTTGCAGCACTCCCACCAGCCCCAAAACATCCCATCGTTACCGTCACTTCCCCTTGTCCCTTCCACGAACACTACCAGCACCCTTTCCCAATTAATCCAGCTCATACAGAACATTGCAGCCCTCACAACAACGTAAACTCCAGTAACAGCGCCAAACACTCAAAACAATAGCAATAACCCACGGCTTCGCGGCTGCTTGCCTGCTCGGGGGATTTGGCCACGGCCGACTCCGCCCGGAATGGCGCGTCGCTTGCCTGGCCACCACAACAAACACTAAATCGCACTCCTCACCAAACTTCACGGGGCCCAAACACATAGTCTCAATACTCACCCAACTACACGCGACCGGGCGTGGACAGTCGTAAGCGACTGACCAGGTCTGACCGCACCAAATCATACTACTTACAAACTCACTCATCCATTCTCCCTCAGAAAAGCGAGGCTTATTATTATTATTATTATTATTATTATTACGCAAGCTGAAGTTAATGTCGCTGTCAAACTTGGCCATAACATCGAAGCTGTCAGAACTACGTCACACGCTAACTCTTCATATTTTAATAAGCAGGCAAACATAAGAAAACCTTGCAAGCATAAATACACCTGCTCACAACATTAACCTGCCTGGCCCAATATTGAAGGATCAGGAGGTTAATAAAATTGTATTCTACATCTAACTAAAATCTTTTCCATCTTCAAGGATATAAGGAGCTCATCTGAGCACCAGTCCCATCATTGGGATTGCCAGCTAGCCAGAGATTAGCTCTTCAGTTCAGCGGGCTGTCTTGGACCTTCAAAGAGTAATGACACGCTGCTGCACGAGAGGGAGCCAACTGAGAACTTCGAGACTTGACCGCGGGGAGTGCTTAGGCACTGCCCCGCCAGCCAGTCGACCGCCGAGAGCCCAGCCGGAATCAACTCACCAGCTGAGAACCAGAGGAGTTCCAAGCTACTGCAGAGCATCGCCCGCCGTCTCAACTCACATCTCACCCCGCATCTCATTCATTCCACTCCCCAGTCAGCTCAGGGTTAGGATAGGGCAAGCCGTAAGTCAGGGGCCCGTTCGTGTCGTATCACCCCGCGCTTACTAGTTCGCATTTAGAATCTCCCCTCATCCCATACATAGGCTAGCACCAGGCCAAATCTGAGAGAGCTACTGTCTGTATCCGAAAGAGCTATTGTCCGACAACCTCCCTTGGCCCTGGTGTGACACCTATTACATGTTTAGCTATTACTTCTTCTATCCCTCATGCTTCATTACATTTCCCCCCGCCAGCGCCGCAGCCAGCGACACTCAAACCCGCAAGCCCCCGTCCCCATATTCACATTTGCACATTTACAGGAGTCACCATTAAATCGGTTGAGACACGGAGGCAACCCGAACGTGAACCAGAAGCTAAGCACCGACTTTCTCTGCAGCCCGATTGGGAGATCCAGTGAGCCCCGATTCGCCGCTCCCACACCCACACCGTCCAGCGTACTTGGCACCCCAGAGAAGATGTTGAAACGCATTGGCAACCTAGACGTGAACCAGATGCTAAGCCCCGGTTTGCTCTGCAGTCAGCCACGGGGACAACCAAGCGAACCCATCCTCGCCGCGGTCCAGGGAGACTCCCCAACCACAACTGGACACCGGAAGGTCGAGCCATGCTATTGATCCCAACCCCCTGGGACACCCGCTAGTAGTGGACGAGGGCCTTAATCCCTCAAGTCTCACGAAAGCAGGCCGCACCAAGGGGATGGGCAAAGCAAAGCCTCCCAAACAGGCAGCCAAGCCCTCCCAGTCTCCGAGAAGCGAGGCACCTCCGACACAGGCCTAGGCGCAGCTAACTCGTCGAGCGGGAAGGCCGGCAAAGGCACTCGAGCCAAGGCCCTGAAATCTGCACCAGAGCAGACTTCCCGACCTGGGCCGAGCAAACCCAACGTAAAGCCCCCCACGCAGCCAGAGGCCCCCGAACACCGAAAATCGACTTCGGAGCTAGGAACCCGGAGGAGGGCTTCACGCCGGTTATCTCCAGGAGAATGCGAACCAATGCCAAGAGGCAGGTCCACGGGGCCGATGCTAATGATGGGCCTAGGCACAATGAGTCGCTGGACTCGTCCAGCTAGACCCATACCACGGTGCCCCGGAAGAAAACTAGGCCAGAAGGGAAAAGGTCGCTACCACTCACGCTCTACACCACAGACATCCGCTCCATAGATTAGGGACTTGTCAGGCATCTTCCTCATGACCTGCGCAAGAACTACCATTTCTCAGCCCCCAGGCGAGACCCTGGCACGTCAGTGTGGTTACTATGCACCAAGTGGCAGACGTACTCCATGGCCATAGACTACCTGTCAGCCATTGAGGTGCCGTTCTCGCAAGTCGTATCAGCTAAACCTGTAAAGCGATACGTACTGCGCACTCCGGTGAACCAAATGACGTGTCAGGAACTCGCAGCCGCATTCAAGGAGATAGAAGTCCCAGTGACTGCTATCGAAACGATGCGCACAAGGACCACCAGAGCACACACCCTTCTACTGTATATCTTGAGGCCATACCATCCGGCCCGGAAGCGGACAACATAACGAAAGTAAAGATTCTGGCCAGCATAATAGTGAGCATTTCGCCCTACCGGACACCCGTAACAGTTCCGCAATGCAGTACATGTCAAAGGCTGGGTCACACCTCCAAGGGGTGCCACGATAAGCCTCGCTGCAGGCGCTGCGCGGGTGAACACCACTCGGCCGTGTGTCCAAATGGTCCAAACTCGGCACTCTCCAAGTGCCAAAGTTCCGTTGGCAAACATGCGGATAACTTCAGGCACTGCCCCACCCGCAGGGCATACGAAGCCAGCTGGCAACGCACGAAGCGAACTGGTGCAAATCAAGGAGGCATGCACCAAGCACGTGCAGGCCCTTCAGGCACGCAGGCATGAGCCAAGCTACTAGTAAAGGGGGACGCCATCCTACCGCACAGAAACAGACCACCCCAACACTAGGAACAACCCTGCCCCTGGCCCATCCACCCACCCATACCAGATCTCAGTGTCGCCCAAACCACCTAGGCTCGTACGAAACGTCCTAATAGGAATAAAACTCCCCCACCTAAGACCACCATGGCTCAGGAGGAACCTCAGGCAGCAGCTCCACCCCTCGTGAGCCCAAAATCAAAGACGCATCGTCAGCTAATCTCCCCCTACTAGTGCCGCCCCCCCCCCCCAAGCTAACAGGAGCAACCCCCCTCCCTGGCACAGCCTCTGGATATACCAGCCCGCATCAAGGAGCTAATAATGCGCAGGAACAAAATCAGGCGGGATTGGTCAAAGTATCACAGGAACCACGACGGTGTAAGGAAAAATCAACTAAATGTTGAAATCTAAAATGCACTACACGAACACAGGTGCAGCTCATGGGGAGACCTGATATCTAAATTCGGAACCGACCCCAAAGAAAATGCTTGAACAGTATGGCCACTCGCTAGACATTTCACCCGCGAAACACACCAGGTACCGACCCTACAAACTCCGACAGGGCCGGCCTACTCATCTCGCGATAAACTGGAGGCCCTAGTGAACTCCCTAGAGGAAGCATTTACACCTAATGACACCCCCTCTAGCCCGGAGTTCACGCTCAGGATGGACACAAAAGTAAATGATTATCTAGCCAATGCGCCCAGGCCGGAAGTCCGCAAAACCAATATACATGAAATTAAGTGGATTATCCGGTACCTCCCAAACAGAAAAGCCACGGGCCCAGACAACCTTCAGAACATAATACTGAAATGGTTGACTGACAAGACACTGCACATACTAACCCGCATCTTCGATGCTATGCTCACACTCCAGCACTATCCAGAATGCTGGAAGCGAGCCAAAATGTTAGTATTCGGCAAGCCGGGCAAAGACAAATCCAACCCGGACAACTACCGCCCAATAAGCCTACTGGACTCACTAAGTATTCGAGAAAATACTACTAAAGAGAATAGTAGCGTACGTTAAGGCCAACGAACTGCTCAGAAATTATCAGATCGGGTTCCGAAACCACCACTCCTCAACGCGGCAGCTCATGAGGCTGGTAAAACACGCGAGAGTTGGATTTCACAAAAAATGTGACACAGGATCGGTTTTCCCAGATATACAGAAAGCCTTCGACAAGGTATGGCACAATGGCCTACTAGCCAAACTAATAGATTGTAACTTTCACCCAGCCTATATTCGCCTAATCAAATCATATCTAGAAGACCGCACGTTCCAGGTTGATATACTGAACGTTCTGTCCACCAGACGACAGATCAAAGCAGGCGTCCCGCAGGGCAGTATAATTGCACCTGTGCTGTTCAGCCTGTATATCAATGACATGCCGGCACCAGCTGGAGCTTTAACAGCGTTACACCTCTATGCTAATGACTCGACTATGACAGCCCAGCACTTCCGGATAGCCTGCATCCGTAAAAGGCTACACGAAGCGCTTTGGGCCCTGGAACCCTGGTTCACCAAGTGACGGATAAAAGTCAATGTAGACAAACGCCAGGCAGTACTCTTCACCAAGAAGATAAGACAAACCCGTCACCGGCCCAGCCTCAATCCAGCCACCTACACTATTTGCGCGCAACATACTATGGACGAGCACAGTTAAATACCTAGGAGTCACCCTAGAAGTAAACTGACCATGCTCCACCAAGTGAAACAATTGCAGCGAAAAGCACACAAAAGGATGCAGCAGCTTTCCACTCATAAATAGGAAGAGTCGTCGACTCGACAAGACGCTGGGCGTTAGCATGTATAAAGCCCTCATCAGGGCCGGATTTACCGTAAGGCAAAATAGGCACGTGCCTAGGGGCGCCGCAGTCCTAGGGGCGCCGCAAGGCGCCCTTTCGGTTAGGCAACCAGCAATGATCTGTGCTGGAGGCGCCCCGAAGGGCACCGCCATGAGGCGTCCTCTTTGCTAAAGCTTTAAATGTGCTAAGTTAGGATTATAGCATTATACATGCTAAAATACATATTGAGAAATGAACAGAGACATTTAGAAATAATATCGTGTCTTTGTCCCATGCCCTTCCACTTCGCTCTTCGTTATGCCGCTCGACGCCCTTTCGTCCCGACAAGTGTGTGAGGAGGGTTGGGGAGGCGTGCGAGCGGAGCAGTGCTGCGCGCGCTGTTTTTGTGGTCAGTCACTAAAGAAGACAGGTTAAACTCTATTGCACTCCTAGCGATTGAAAAAGATATGACGAAAAACTTGAACTGCGATGCCATAATTAATGAATTTGCCGAAAACAAGGCAAGAAGGAAACTTTAGAAGTAGTTCTCGTTGTGCTTGAGGCAGGCCCCGTTATGTCTTCATGTTTTATCATTTTAAATGATCTTGTCGACTTCATCGTTACGCTGGGGTCTGGCGTTACGTTACGGTGACGGGACGAAATGTACCCAGATGCACTGAGGTGTGTGACGTCGTAGTACTGCTTGGTGCATGTGTTCCCCGACAATCTCTACTTCGTTAGTATAAGACAAAAATCCCCGATTCTTGGATGTCACGGGTAAACTCGAGAACCACTGGATGGATTTTGATGCGGTTTTCACCATTCTGTAAAGGATATCTCGAGGAAAGATTCTGTAGAAAATAATTTATGTATGATCAAAGGAAGCCAAGCAGTAACGATTTCAGTGAAAAAGTCGAAAACAAACTTGGCGTCCATGCGCTTCTTAAGCTTACGCTGGGCAAACGGTTAAACATATCAATACACCATGAGCGTAAGAATTGGTCAGCATGAAAAGTTCCACAAAAAAGTCCGCGAGAGCATATCTCTATCTTCAATACATCACCCACTATAAGTGTCTTCAGACTGGATGGAAGGGGTACGTCCCCGCGCGCTATGGTGAGCGTGACGGCATCCCCGCGCTTGACCTTGCTTTGCCATTGGTTTGCACTTGCCGTTCGCGAGTAATTTGAAACAAGGTAAAGTACTATAAAGCAAATAAGTATTATGAAAATTATTTTCTAACATGTCAAGAGTCTTTGGCTTTGAGCGAAGCGAGCCTTTCTAGCATTTTTCAGCATTTGTAGCATTTAAAATGATACAAAGTCTAGTCTTTCAGACTGACTGTCACTTTTTATTGAATTGACTATGTTTTCCCTGCGTAAAAATTCAAGCATAAACTTATGCTGTCAGCCATGTAACTATTTATTCCTTTTTTCCGCACCTTACCTCATGCGAGTGGCTATGCCTTATCATAAAAATCGGCGGGGGGAGGGGGGGAGGCTCAAGTGAGGAGGGGCGCTCAATGGAGAGGTGCCTATAGCGTAATTTTGGGTAAATCCGGCCCTGGCCCTCATAAGGCCCATACTAATGTACGCCAGCCCCGTATGGGGCTACACGGCCATGTCGAACCTCCAGAAGCTGTAAGTCATTCAGAACAAATGCTTGCGGTTAACAAAAAAGCTCCCGCGCGATACACTGACGCGGGAGCTAGAACGCATAACCAATACACCAGGCATCAAAACATTTGTACGCAAACTTGCGTTAAAATCATACCCCACCAGGCGGTATTCGACCAATACACTCGTAAGAGCCTTAGGGCGACACAACATTGGCCGAATTAGCAAATACCCGACCCCACGACACATTCTCTTCAGGTGAAGTCAGTGAAGGCTTTTGCTAGACTAGCGCAAAGCGGCACCAACCCCAGGGACACTCAACAGATGTCACCCCCACACACATCCATGGAAGTCCTTGGCCAACGGCCATCCACTACCATGGCGCATTCAACGAGTGATCGACCGCTGGAAGATGGACTCATCACCTCATCACCACATCGCCGAAATATAAGCTAAGATCTTTTACTTTTAGTAGCCAGTGTTATGACTTTGCAAACCAACATTCAACCCTTTCTCTGCATATTGGCATATTTGCAAACCAACTTTCAACACTTTCTCTGCATATCGGCACATTTGAATACCAACATTTAACCCTTTTTCTGCATATTTGCATCTTCGGATAATATCCACACATATTTGTTTACACATCGAAATGGAATTTGAGTTCTACATACTAGTTTGAGATCATGCTATAACATTCTATTATGGAATTAGTGATGGAAGAAGCTTGAGAAAGCTGATTTATTTCAAGTCGATCTTGATGCGTTAGCGGTTTAATATATTCGCCACATTAGAATTTTCTTGTGTATTGGATTATGATCCGTTTAACGTTCAACTTATAGATTTTCATAATTACGTATTTTATAGGATGAAATCATTTGAAGTAAAAGCTGAGATCAATTTAATAATAATATTGAGAAAATATTTATTTGGAAATCGATTTCTCTATGATTTATGATTATTGTGATGAACATGATTAATGGTCATTAATAATGATAAATATCGATTAATAATGATTAATGTTGATTGATGTGATTAATGTGGTTAATGAGATTATGATAATTTGAGTATAAAATATGAGGAAGAATCCAGGGTTGGATCATAAAATAACAGATTTTAAGAAGCATTAGATTTGATAGTCAGTGATGATAATAATAATGGTAATGTGATTTTTCTGATATTATTATTCTTGATGAAATACAAGCTGTTCTTTATGTATTTAAAATTTGATTAACGAAACATATCGGAGGATAATAATAATAAATAGTCGAAATAAATGCACAACCTGTAAATTTTGTGACGTCATGATAGTAAATATTTTCTGGAACGGAAGGCTATTCCCATCGGAAATAACTATGTATAATTTAGGGGGAGAGTTTTTGACGTAAAGTGATAGTTGAAAGCATCAATATCAATAGGTAAAAATTAAATGAGTGCAATAACTGCGTGACGGATAGCTGGTACAATTAGGCTACGGTAATTGTTTGTATTTGAGTTGCATGTAATGGCTCAGTAATATGAAGGCGATATAATATGATGTTGCAGCTTACGGAGCTGTATGGTATTATGTGGAATATATGATGAAATAATATGTACCGACAGTAGTGGCTACGCTGGCTAAAGCGCAGCATTAGGTCATGGGGCCAATCTCTCTGCTGACTCGGTAGACGCGTGGGTTCGAGCCCCACCGTCGGCCGTCCTTGAAATGGTTTTCCGTGGTTTCCCATTTTCAACACCAGGCAAATGCTGGGACGGTACCTTCTGACAGGCCACGGCCGATTCCTTCCACATCCTTGCCCAGTTTCATTCACCATCATTCATTTCATCTCTCATTAACTCCTCTCCTGAGGTTGGCGTCAGGAAGGGCATCCGGCCGTAAAAACCATCGCTACAAAGACTTCCATCACATCTCATCCCCGACCCCGTTGGAAAAACGGGAATAATAAGGGGTAGACATACATACATATGATGAAATAATATGTGCCAGTATCGAGCGAATGATCCTTGCCACTATGATGAGTATAAAGAAATGTTAAAAGAATTAAAAGAAGGGTTAGACACAGTGGTCGCCCCATGTAATGTAAAGAAATGTCTCTACTTAGTATAAAACAAAGTCCCCGATTCTTGGATGTTACAGGTAAACTCGAGAACCACTGGATGGATTTTGATGCGTTTTCACCATTCTATAAAGGATATCTCGAGGATGATTTCTGCAGAAAATAATTTATTTATGATCAAAGGATGCCGAGCAGTAACGATTTCAGTGGAAAAGTCGAACAAAGAACCTGGCGTCCGAGGGCTTTGTAAGCTTACGCTGGGCAACCCGTTAAAAATATCTAAATACTATGAGTGTAAGAATTGTTCAGCATTAAAAGTTCTACAAAAAAGTCCGTGAGAGCATATATCTATCTTCAATACATCGCCCACTATAAGTGTTTTTACGTTTTAATTTCTTCCAACCATGTTCATTCAGTTACTGAGGCGACAGTTTACGAGCTAGCTAGGGGCGAGTCTATCACCGCAGTTACAGCTTAGCTAGCGGACGAGCTTATTGCCCCAGATACAGCCAGCAGCAAACTGTCGAGTCGTGTTGAGTTAAAAACTTTAGAGAAGAGTGGTTGTGTTTGGAGTTTCCCTGGAAGTGCAACTCGGCTTTTCTTCATTTCACCTGTGAACTTTTTGTTCCGCAAAATTGACCGTCAAGTTACGATTGGACGGAAGGGGGATTTGTGTTTCATGCACCTCGCCATTCTTAAATTACGTCTGACAAGAATTTGTTGCACATGCATCTCCATGATAATATAATTAATAGTCCAGTCAGTGATTTTAACTCATCATGCCGAGACGTACAACGGATATTGGTCGTTGTTCATTGACATTGGAAAAAAGCGCTTATCACGTGATTCATTCATAACTGTTCCTGGGCGAATCCGGGTCGGGTTGCTAGTTATTAGATTAAAAAAAGGGGGTAGGATGTTATTTGATCGTCCCACTATATGATGATGATGATGATAATTGTTGTTTTAAGGGGCCTAACATCTAGGTTATCGGCCCCTGATGGTTTGGGTGATCGTGAAGATGAAAATGAAAAGCGAACTTAAAACTAAAAACTAAAACTAACTACTAACCTACATACTAGAAGAAGAAATGGAAAACTAAAGAGAATAAGGCAAAGAAATGCCCTCAACCCTCGGAGAAGGCGGATTGAGGGACTTGGAAGGAAGGAGAGCCATGAAAGGCAGATAGGAAAGTGAAAGAGGAGAGGGTCCGCCCCAAAGGTAAGGGACAAAAGGGGGAAAACGGACCCAGCTCAGGAATCCCTCGGGGTCGCCAACTCCCGAACTCACCAGCCGTGAGCCCCTGAGGGTGTAGCATTATCTAGGGTGCACCAGAAGTGGTGGGGCTACATACACCCTGCCTCCTTAAGGGCCTAGAGCACAAGGCAGGAGGTAAAAGGAAGAGAAAAAGAAGGCTGACCCCTCACAGAAGGAGGGTATCAGAAAAGATAAGACAAGGGCCAATTAAGGCGGGAAAGGAAGAGACTCCCTAGGCCTCGGATACCCTAATACCGTCGGGGTCGGAAGAGAACAAGAGTTGACCAAGTGAGGGCGACAGGAAAGAAGACGGAGAGGAGCCCGGCACAAGTAAGTGGAAGCAATGCCGGACTCAGCTGGGGCCCCGTGGTCGCCAACCCACGCCCACAAGATGTGAGCCCCTGGGGGGCGTCCCACTATAAGCCAGCAAATGCCATCATCAGCAGAATTCATATATTTGATTGCTATTTTACACTCGCCGTCCTTGAGATTTGCTTGTGGAGCAAGTTGGCGTCTTTTTACCAATATTAGACTAGAGGAAGCCTTACCGAATGCCATGAGAGTAACTTAATAGAAATATATATTTCATGATTGGTGCATGACTATTATATGAATTTTGTAGATATATGATGGATTATCCGATGAGAAATAATTATGAATTCAGCTAATTAATATCCGATATTATTTCAATTATTGTTAATCAAGACAGGAAGTATGGTTCAAAGAGGATCAGGCGTTGTGAGTTCTTTAAGTTTAACTATGTTGCTCAGTTACTAACAATTAGCAACACTGGAGGGAACTGAACTTTTACAAATTGTGTGTTGTTGTGTGTACCTTGTTCGTTCAAATTGCGGTTTATTACATCCATCGTTTGCGAGTTCTCGAAAAGTAACTTTAATGGTTTTACTATCTACTACTAACAGTTGGTAACACTGAAATGGCCTAAAATATGTAAATTAGTTACTGCGGATGCGTGCTATGTTCATACAAATTTTGGTTAAAATTGTTTCAATCGTTTCCAAATTCTTCAAGCGTAACTCTAAGGTTGGTAGCAGCTAAATTACTAACCGTTATTTACCGTGGAGGAGACTAAAACTTTACAAATTGTGTGGTTGTGATGCGTAGTATGTTCGTGCAAATTTTAGTCAAAATTACGTCAGTCGTTTGCGAATTCTTTGATGGTAACTGTTAAGTTGGTACCACTTATTACTAACGTCTGGCAATCATGGTGGGGACTGCTTTCAAAATCCTACTTTCAAATCATTTTATGAAGTGTAGGCTAAAAATGAGGCGTGGCTCATGGCCCAAAATTAAGAGCCATTTAAACCTACAAGCTCTTTTTACACACTAGCAAAGTTACCACAAGGGGCAGATGACCTCGCTGTTCCGCCCCTTAAAACAACAATAACTAACTTGAGTTACCACAGTGACACAGGTAATCTGAGTGATTCAACATGCATACAAGTTCACTATGTTCCAAGCCTCTAAACGAGAAACAACTGAGACAAAGTGATTCTGAAACCATTGAAGAGCAGACGAGTCGCTCACGTTATAGTCTAGACAGAGTATGTGTGGGTTGATTGCATTTCCACAGCATGAGATTGATTTTGTGTCAGATACACAGGTAATACAGATTTAAAACAATTCCAAGGACGAGTTCCAAGATACGACAGTCTTAAATGTCATTTTGACAAATATTCTAAGAAAATGTATCACTGCAGATGAAAAAAGAAGCGAGGCAGTAAATTATCTAAGGAGAAAAAAATGTAGTATAAATAAAGATAGAGACATGGGGGGATTAGAAACCTGCTTAAACTCCCGATGCAATCTCATTAAAAGATTAGGTGGTGTAGCGGCTAGCATTCTTGGCTTTCGCGCTGGAGGTCCAGGTTCGATTCCCGGCTCTGCCAAGAAATATAATTCTGGTCTGAGGGCTGGAACGGAGTTCACTCAGCCTCGTGAGGAAAATCTCAGCCATCTTGGAAATGGTTTTCCATGGTTTCCCCGCTTCTACTCCAAGCAAATGCCGGGATGGCCACAGCCACCTCCTTCCCAATCCTCAACTGAATTACAAACACACGCACTACTACAAACTCCACAATAACACAGATCATCATACATTTTAATATATATATATATATATATATATATATATATATATATATATATATATACACCCAAGTACACAGGGCTGAATGACCATGATGTCGCAACGCCCCCAAATGAATTAACAACACTCTATAGCTGCACATGTAAAGCCAATAAGAGAACGTCGCAAACGTGAATCTCCCAATCTCGCTGAAACGTGATGATATTTCATCCCCAGCCATCTCTACAGAGGGCAAAATTGTGTGAGATTGCATACATGAGACCTAGAGCACCCCCATGTCGAAGAAAGTGCCGGGCTGCTGCTCTAAACTATGAGAGAACCAGTGGCGGCTCGTGCTCCTTATAAGGAGGAGGCATGCAGCACATGTTTGAGAGAACATACGCCCATAATGGTCCATCATGACCCATATCATGAGTGGGCTAATAAACCAATGTTACTCCAGTGGTGTGATTATGGTGGCCATCCTGATCATCGTTCCTTTCCGGTATCCCCGGGGCGTGATGGTGCCGTGGTCAAGCTGCTTGCCTACCGCCAATGTGGACCAAATTCAATTCCCAGTGAATGTATGTGGAACTTTCGAGGTGAAATGTCAGTCTGATGGTGCGAATTCTACGTTAAAAGGAGGTCCTGTGGCTTATGATGGCAATATTAACAGTCACGCAATACTGCGAACTTCCATCCTATTCCTTCTGGTATTCCTAAAGTAAACCTATTCATTTCACTGTTTCATTAAATAAATTACATTAAAATGAACCCCTCCAATTTCTGAAAATGCAGTGAATATTAGACCTATTATGGACTTATCCGTAGTATTCATCTCCTATGTCTACTCCTTACTAATCCCGTTTCCAATGGGGTCGGGATGAGCTGCGATGAATTCCACGTGGATTATAGTTTCTACGGCCGGATGCCCTTTCTGACGCCAACCTCACAAGGGGAGTTAATGAGAGATGAAATGAATGAAGATGAGTGAACGTTCAATTTCAAGTTGTTCCAACATTGGCTACCAGATGTCACTGTCAACACCCAGCAGTGAACGTTGGAAAAGATAGAGCGTTTATAAACCAAATAACCTACAAATTTAGCTACGCAGTACCAATTGTAGTGGTAGATACTTTTCCATGCCATAAAGGCCCGCCAGCTTTACTTCCCCTCCGAAGGAAGGCATACTGGAGGATTTTAACGCTCTTCATCTCCACTTGAAATAAACTGCTTACCGTTAACCCAGGAGTGACCCGATTGATGAAATAATTGTACAGCGTAGCCTGTAGTTTAATGATGCTAACGGCAAGCACTGACACGCACCACGGATAACTTAATTTTTACCTCCTAAAATACGTTTCTAATGACAACCATTATATGCCCCCAGTAAGGTTAAGACTACACTGTAAACAAAAAAAAAGGTCTCCACATAGGTTAACAAACACAACTCAATCTCGCAGGTACCAAAACTTTCAAAACAAGGCAAGTATGAACTCCGGGTTCTCGTCTCCCAGTTTTAGAATTTCCCTAGCTAGAGAGAACATTTCTCCAGTTAGACAAGACACAAATTCGGTCATAATGTTTTATTTTTCTTTCAATGCGTATCATAACCACATAGGCCTACAAGTTGATTTCCCTTCTACCCTGTGGCATAGCCGTACTCGACAAATTTTGCACTACGGCCACGAGGACAGCTGCAGCAAGTCCGGAGATCGCAGGTTCGAATCCTGGTGCTGACAGCGGCTATCCTGGGTGTGGTTTTCCCCGGGTTTATCCACACTCCCTCAAGGAAAATGCAAACATAGTACTTTACTTCAAGTCCCAGGGCACCTACATCATCCTTGTCCCTAATACAATTACACACACTACTACTGTACAGTCTGCACATAAATACAGGTTATCAGACAAGTTCAACACACACCCAGCTACACGGGGCTGATGACCAAGATGCTAAATAAAAACCTAAAACGAATTAACAACAACAACGCTTACCCTCCTTTCATATTCACAAAAAGTGATTGATTCAGCGAGAAGTTTCATATAGCACACTGGCCGACTAAAAAAGAAAATCACACACCAAAAAGGAATTGTGGGAATCGCATGAAACCGGCTATTGTAATGCAATGACTGTGGTGTTAATGTACGGCACGTATCTTATTACAATATCAGTACAAACTAATCCTCGTGTCGCGGAACTCCGACTACTTGCATGGAGGCTCTAGTACCCTGTTGGTCCGCCTGCGGCTTGGATACAGGCAGTATAACTCTCCATACTTTTTGCAATTAGTTCTCGAGATCTTGTGCAATCCTCGACTCCTGCAATTGTCCCAGACATGGTAGATTGGTGGACAAATCTGGGGAACTGGCAAGCCTGTGCAGTGTTCAAAGATTGCGAAGGCAGTGGGTAGTTTATTAGCTGAGGAATAACCCACCCACCAAGGGAAGATGATTAAGAAAAGGAAGTAGATTTTGGATTGGAGAAAAAGGATAGAAAGATAGGAGGAGAGTCCCACAAAATTAATAAGTTTAACTTTAAACACACTTAAAGGTGGTTGCGACTGAAAATTAACTCTCTGATACCTAAAGTAGGTGCGAGCTTGGTCGAAGCTAACGGGAACCGCAGCTAAGACTTGGGCAGTTTGCCAGAGAAAGGCTTTAGTATATTTCCTCCCAAGCATGCATAAAAGTACTGTAGGGAAGGGTGGTGGTCTGGCCAGACAAATAGTAAAAGCTTTATTGAGTATGAACGAGGGCATAAACCTAGGAAGAGCTAGGAAAGCCAGGATCTTGCCTAACTGTAGTATCAGAGAAATGATGAATCCAAAAACAAATATTTAATTTATTAAACAATGCAAAGAAGTTTGAGGAAATTAACAATTATGTAATATAATTTTGACAAACATAGTTCATTTAAACTTTTTTAAGAAATGGGGTCGTAGACCTCCTCACATTAAACGATTGCTCCAGGCAATTGACAATTTATGAGGTTTAAAACCTTACAGGTTTCTAAAATCTTTTATAAGATGTAAACAAATAACCAATGAAGTAATTAAAGTTGGAACGTTAATTGGAGTACAAAGAGTGTACCTTAAGAAATTCCTGAGAGAATATTCTAGAGAGTATAACAACTTCGAAAGTAACAATAATAAATACATGAAAGATAAGATAGAAGTTCCTAAAACTTCTTATATTTATACAGAATTAACGTTGGTTATTATGCAAATAAGGGCAGGTCACTTACTGTGAAACCTGAAGAAAGTGAAAAGGAAGGTTCTAGACTTCCCAAGTTTGAGCAGGAATCACTAGCCAAATGGGACAGTTTCCATTTCGTGAAACCTGAACATGACTCGCACAAGAGTTTAAAGAATTGTTTTCCCTGATTATAGGAAAGGAACAATGTGAATTTGAAACTTGTATCACACAAGCAATTATGCAGAATTTAATTAATTTTAAACTAGCAAAGTTGTAAGGGCACTTCGAGAGTGACACCTTATAGAAAAGTTACAATTTTATTAATAATGGTGGTTAGTAGAAGGTTGAGGAAAGATCATTGGGATATAGGATCAATGTTCATGGCCGTATTTAATGTAAACGGACGAGCGCGACGCGGTAGAAACGTGGAGCAAGCACTGGTTTTCACTATAGTTGGTTGAAATATATGAAAAGTTCACTGTGGAAACACAAAGTTTATGGGAAAGAAAGTTATTGCAATGATAACTGGTTGCACTAGGTAGGCAAGAGTCTGTTTCTTGAGAAGTTTGTGATTTTACAATTAAATGCGCCATAGAATGTTCCAACGGAGGAAGAAAGTTCGCTATTGCAGTAATTTAAGGAAGATTCCTCATTTTAACTAGTATTTTCACAAGTGAGTGAAAAATACCTGACGGCAAGCCTCGCAGATAGAGTACAAGATCTAGAAGGTTCCAGAACGATCTTTATAGAAGAATGGAGTCAAAGTTAATCCAGCGGAGGAACTAGCTTTATAATTTATAGACAGCGGGTATTAGATAATATCCCACGTAGTGAGAGGATTTCTCATTTTGCAAGCATAAGAAATGCTGCTTTTCACCAAGATTGGCTTGATTAGACAAAAGCCCAACACGGAAAATCCCGCGAAGAATGATTACCGCCCCACAAGTAATCTCACGCTGTCTATAAAATAATCAATAAAAGCATGTAGATAAAATTGATGAAGATGAGGTTAAAACCTTTAAAATGGTACTTATCTTGATTTCATGTTGAAGGCGAAGTTTCCTTTGATGACAACTACCTTGCCAACATGGCGTAGAAGAGAGTGTGCCTCTTGATTTTAGGAGGCTAGCTCGAGAGGAGCTTTAACTGATCGAGTCAACTGCCGACTGAGAAGTGAGACCTGCTCAACGGAGCACGGAGAGTCCAAGGAAGGGGAAAAGAGTGGGGGGTAGGAAACAAAAGGAGAACATATAAGCATTGCCAATGTTACAACAAAAAATTGATCTTCTCTTGCTGAGCCGGTCTTCAAAGAGTTGATAAGAGATGATACTAGCACAGCATGGTGAGTAAAAGAGTAGACGTAGTTCTCTTGCTCATGGAGATAATAGCTGGCGATGGTAACAGGATCTGGTGGCCAGATGGAGAAGGAATTCCTCTTGCACGAGGAAGAGTTGAAGAGCTTCAGATATTCGCTGCTATATGACGCTAGGTGGGTCATAGAATATATATCTGGAACAGACTCATAAAAGATATAAGCGACCTGAACCCCTAAGAGAAAACAGAAGATCACTGTTGGTGTTTGACGAAGAGGAAGGAAAGAACATGCAAAAGCACTCAAAATGTTAATCTCTCGTACCGTGTATTCCAAGAATGCACCATACTGGGAGGGAAAAACACCAACAGGGAACAAGAAAAACAAGTAAACATTTAAAGGTAATAAGCAATTGCGGAGAAGTAGTCTTGTGATCTGACCATTAGTGGTCAAAACTCTGACTACCCTGACTCTCCCATCTCTTCCAGGATAACACTCGGTCACTCTTCCAAAAGGCCAGACTAGGGGGAGTGAAACATCCCTAACTAAGACCAAGTCTCCCACTTTAATGTCGGGACTGGAAAGAAACCACTTCTGTCTCCTTTGAAAGGAAGTTAAATATTCCAAGTTCCACCTCTTCCAAAAAGAATTACGGAGGGCTTCAAGTTTACGCCAAACAATAGGTAGATTAAAATCCCTGTAAGAATTGGGAAGAGGAGGAGGGGCAGAGAGAGAAGTGCGTGTAAGACAGTGACCAGGTGTGAGTGGAAGGAGGTCATCAGGGTCATTAGAAAGCGGAGTTAAAAGGCGAGAATTAACGACATCTTCCATCACAAAATAACTAGAAGCTGAGGGAAATAAAGCACTAGTAAAGATTGCGATACAATGCAAAAGGAGAATTAACAAGTTTAAACAAAGCGTATAGAAACAAGTACATCTATTCAGGACAAGAATATACCAAATAAACAAAGAAACTATGCGAGTAGAAAGCAAGAACGCCATAGGTAACAACCTAGTAGCCATAAACAATGACCTCAAGTTATAATGAGTATCAAAGGGGTTACTCAGAAAAATACTTAAGTCAGCGAGAAACGTGACGTGACAAGTATAAATGCAAAAACACATCGAATGTAAGGACGAGAAAAAACCAGTTTGTTCATTAATGAACAATAAGATTTCAAAATATGTGAGCAGAGTGCAATACATGAGCGCGTGAGAAATACGCAACGAAGTTTTGAAGCAAGAATCGAAGCAATTGTAAGATACGAGCGTGAGTAAGTGAGAGACATAAGCAAGCACGGCCTTGACACACATAGTACAGCGAGATAAGGCATATAAATAGCTGAAAGAGTCCTTAACTGGAACAAGTTTATTTTGGGAAGTAGGTGAACGGCTTCTGTACTTGCAGTAGCGACTCGCCAGACAATGGTTGGCAATCAGCCAGAGTTGAGATAAGAGAAACTTGCTTTGACCTTTAGCAAGCATACAGGAAATGAACAGTGACTTGACCTTCCTCGGGCTTGTATACAAACAAGTTTGAAAAACAAGCAGTTCGGAATAAACAAACAACACTTGTTGAATCAGCTGTGACTTAAAGCAGATATTCAGGTTGGACGGCATGCAGTCAATCGTAACTTGGACGTGAAAACACAATTTAAAGCCATATGAAATAAAGTAGGAAATCAATTTCGCATGATTTAGAGGATCACGGAATCCGACAATTTTCGACAGGAAAATGCTTAATTCTTCCGAGCAAAGAAGACAAGCTGGGACATTGAGAAAAAGGTTATGCATAAGAATAGTTATTCTAGATGCTATAGAATTCAGATTTTCAAGCGGTTTCATAAGCGACTTCCAATTGTGAGGAAGGAGGGAGGAGCCGACCGTGGCCATCCTTCTAAATAACGAAAGAGGTGAAACATGGCTTACAGCAAAGTGATGGTGACTGATAGCCATGGTTTTACACAAGGAGAAGATAGTTTTCGAGAAAGAGTTTAAGCAATTACCTGCTATAAAAAATGACATAAGAAGGTAGACGAAGTAACACAAAGCAAGGCGAACTTGAATGGCCATCTTGTACGGGAAGAAGGAAAAACCATTTAAACAACCTACAGAGGTAGCGTAGTTGTTCACGATAAGACATCGTTTCGGCAAGTGTTTTTCAAAAATATTGAGATCTGAAACATGAGCGTTCTCTTTTTCAGAAATGGGATTTATGTCAGCTGTAACGAAATGACATTGCGCTTTGGTTTGAACACTGGTATGTTTGATTTCACCAGTAATAACCCAACCAAAATCGGTGTCTCTGGCGACCACGGTTGAAGATAACTTGCGTGTTTGTTTGCGAATGCACTTCAAAAAAACATTGGCACTGAAAAGTACATCAATGGGACCTTGAGCATTAAACTGAGGATCAGCTAACCTTAAGTGCGAAGGAATCTTTAAACTGGAAGTATTAATAGCGCTGCTAGGAGTGTCTTTGCCAATACTGGTAAGAATGAGACAGTTTAAATTAAGATTGGTGTTTCTTTGGCAAACGTCTCTGATTTTCAATTTTGAAGACTGCAAAACTTGAGTTTTCAAATTGTCAATGCCGGTCACACTGATAGAAGTAGGCGATGACGAAAGACCTAGTTTTTTAATCAACGATTGCGAAACAAAGTTATGAGTTGAAGCGGAATCGAGAAGACCACGGGTTCTAAACCAATTTCCAAATTTATCTTGGATTTCGAATTGTACAGTGGTCAAAAGGGTTTGCGCACTGTGAGAAGTTTCGGCATTAGAAATGCAGGAAGAAGCATTAGTTTGTTCGGAGCTGCTCTGCAAGGAGCTTGAAGAGGCAGGTACTGATGACCTCGATTTATCAGGAACGTGCAATAAAGAATGATGCGGTTTTTTGCAATGAAAACAGAGATTGGATGACGTACATTTTGAAGAAGAATGCTTAGGTGACAAGCAGTTGAAACAATGTTTGCTATTGAAGACAAACTTCCTTCGATCTTCGACAGACAATTCTTTAAAGGATTTGCACGAATACAATGTGTGAAGCTTTTTACAGAGCGTGCATTTTAACGATTTGTTGAGCGGCCTGATTTGTTCTCTTGCATGATTAAAAGAAGCAGAACGGGTTTGCTTGTTCTCGACAGATGGGGGCTGATGTCCCTTTGAAAAAGCAAGGTTTTTCTCAAAAATTTGACACTGATGATTCGTTTCGACCTTTTCGCACTGAAATGCGAGTGCTGTAAGGACTTGGCATCGGCTGTTAAGAAACGAGATTAAGTGTTCGAAGGAAAATTCTTCCTTGCGAGCGAGTTCAATTTCCCAAGCCTTTAAAGTTGAAAAATCGAATCTTGATGTAGCCAGATGAATGAGTATGGTGTCCCATGTTTGGACAGGCTGCTTGAGTTGGTATAATGCTCTGACATTCAACTGTATAGAGTCCAACAGGTTTCTTAAAGAGGTGACGTCATTAGGTTTGACGGCTGGCAGGCTGAAGAGACAGCGTATGTGGCGAGCTACACTCAAACGTAAATTGCCATATCTCTCTTTAAGGAGATTAAAGGCGATGTGGTAGTTGTCTGCGCTTAAAGGCAGTGACTCCACTAAGGCTAAGGCCTCAGATTCCAAAGACGTACGGAGGAAATAAAATTTATGAATGTCAGAAATCTCAGTATTTTCATGAATTAGGGAGCAGTAAAGTTCGTAAAAAGAATACCATTCACCTTCCTTGCCTGAGAAGTGCGGTAGGCTTATCTTAGGAAGTAACGGTTTCGGTTTGTTCTTGTGAACTGAAGCGGGTGCGAACTGGGCCGGATTGATGACCCTAGTGTCCGGTTCTGAGATATTGCGAATCAGTTGGTGGGCCTTTGCAATCCCTTCAAAGTACAAGGGTTCGACCTCGTCCCGATCCGATTGAAGTTCTGGGCAAGCGGATTCAATCTCGGTTTGAATTTGATCATAATAATCATAAGACCGTTCGTACAACTTAAGGCGATGTGTCAAGATGTCTAAATCACACTCGGCGGGATTTAATTTGCTGATGAAATTTCTGAATCTAGTGAGTTGCCCTTTATAGGAAGAACGTCTGGCAATGAGAGTTTCATCTTTTTCAGTAGGAGCCATGACAAAAAGAATAAATTGAAATACAACTCACGAAACTGTAGAACTTTGGAGATGCTGTCAAGTTTGCAGCAGCGAATGGGTAGAAAGAACGGGACACACCAAAGGAGACAGGAGCGGCCTCTTTCCCGTTCACAGGCTTTGCATGATGTAGTTATAGCTGAAAAATCCAAAGCAGATATTAATAATTTGCCAAGTATTGTCAAATGACACTTGACAAACAATGGACATAGCAAATGGACTCTCCCGGGTTTCTGGGACCAAATTTTGGGTAGTTTATTAGCTGAGGAATAACCCACCCACCAAGGGAAGATGATTAAGAAAAGGAAGTAGATTTTGGATTGGAGAAAAAGGATAGAAAGATAGGAGGAGAGTCCCACAAAATTAATAAGTTTAACTTTAAACACACTTAAAGGTGGTTGCGACTGAAAATTAACTCTCTGATACCTAAAGTAGGTGCGAGCTTGGTCGAAGCTAACGGGAACCGCAGCTAAGACTTGGGCAGTTTGCCAGAGAAAGGCTTTAGTGTATTTCCTCCCAAGCATGCATAAAAGTACTATAGGGAAGGGTGGTGGTCTGGCCAGACAAATAGTAAAAGCTTTATTGAGTATGAACGAGGGCATAAACCTAGGAAAAGCTAGGAAAGCCAGGATCTTGCCTAACTGTAGTATCAGAGAAATGATGAATCCAAAAACAAATATTTAATTTATTAAACAATGCAAAGAAGTTTGAGGAAATTAACAATTATGTAATATAATTTTGACAAACATAGTTCATTTAAACTTTTTTAAGAAATGGGGTCGTAGACCTCCTCACATTAAACGATTGCTCCAGGCAATTGACAATTTATGAGGTTTAAAACCTTACAGGTTTCTGAAATCTTTTATAAGATGTAAACAAATAACCAATGAAGTAATTAAAGTTGGAACGTTAATTGGAGTACAAAGAGTGTACCTTAAGAAATTCCTGAGAGAATATTCTAGAGAGTATAACAACTTCGAAAGTAACAATAATAAATACATGAAAGATAAGATAGAAGTTCCTAAAACTTCTTATATTTATACAGAATTAACGTTGGTTATTATGCAAATAAGGGCAGGTCACTTACTGTGAAACCTGAAGAAAGTGAAAAGGAAGGTTCTAGACTTCCCAAGTTTGAGCAGGAATCACTAGCCAAATGGGACAGTTTCCATTTCGTGAAACCTGAACATGACTCGCACAAGAGTTTAAAGAATTGTTTTCCCTGATTATAGGAAAGGAACAATGTGAATTTGAAACTTGTATCACACAAGCAATTATGCAGAATTTAATTAATTTTAAACTAGCAAAGTTGTAAGGGCACTTCGAGAGTGACACCTTATAGAAAAGTTACAATTTTATTAATAATGGTGGTTAGTAGAAGGTTGAGGAAAGATCATTGGGATATAGGATCAATGTTCATGGCCGTATTTAATGTAAACGGACGAGCGCGACGCGGTAGAAACGTGGAGCAAGCACTGGTTTTCACTATAGTTGGTTGAAATATATGAAAAGTTCACTGTGGAAACACAAAGTTTATGGGAAAGAAAGTTATTGCAATGATAACTGGTTGCACTAGGTATGCAAGAGTCTGTTTCTTGAGAAGTTTGTGATTTTACAATTAAATGCGCCATAGAATGTTCCAACGGAGGAAGAAAGTTCGCTATTGCAGTAATTTAAGGAAGATTCCTCATTTTAACTAGTATTTTCACAAGCGAGTGAAAAATACCTGACGGCAAGCCTCGCAGATAGAGTACAAGATCTAGAAGGTTCCAGAACGATCTTTATAGAAGAATGGAGTCAAAGTTAATCCAGCGGAGGAACTAGCTTTATAATTTATAGACAGCGGGTATTAGATAATATCCCACGTAGTGAGAGGATTTCTCATTTTGCAAGCATAAGAAATGCTGCTTTTCACCAAGATTGGCTTGATTAGACAAAAGCCCAACACGGAAAATCCCGCGAAGAATGATTACCGCCCCACAAGTAATCTCACGCTGTCTATAAAATAATCAATAAAAGCATGTAGATAAAATTGATGAAGATGAGGTTAAAACCTTTAAAATGGTACTTATCTTGATTTCATGTTGAAGGCGAAGTTTCCTTTGATGACAACTACCTTGCCAACATGGCGTAGAAGAGAGTGTGCCTCTTGATTTTAGGAGGCTAGCTCGAGAGGAGCTTTAACTGATCGAGTCAACTGCCGACTGAGAAGTGAGACCTGCTCAACGGAGCACGGAGAGTCCAAGGAAGGGGAAAAGAGTGGGGGGTAGGAAACAAAAGGAGAACATATAAGCATTGCCAATGTTACAACAAAAAATTGATCTTCTCTTGCTGAGCCGGTCTTCAAAGAGTTGATAACAGATGATACTAGCACAGCATGGTGAGTAAAAGAGTAGACGTAGTTCTCTTGCTCATGGAGATAATAGCTGGCGATGGTAACAGGATCTGGTGGCCAGATGGAGAAGGAATTCCTCTTGCACGAGGAAGAGTTGAAGAGCTTCAGATATTCGCTGCTATATGACGCTAGGTGGGTCATAGAATATATATCTGGAACAGACTCATAAAAGATATAAGCGACCTGAACCCCTAAGAGAAAACAGAAGATCACTGTTGGTGTTTGACGAAGAGGAAGGAATGAACATGCAAAAGCACTCAAAATGTTAATCTCTCGTACCGTGTATTCCAAGAATGCACCAGGCAGTCCTCTGCCTCACTTGTTGTATGCGGTCGAGCGATATCCTGCTGGAATAGACCTCCTGGACGCTCTGCCATGAGTGGCAAGACATTGTGGGGTTTGAAGCCATTTTTCAGTTTTAGTCCACGCGTGGCGAAGACAGTTCCAGAGTCTTTAATAGGTGTAGATCTTCCTGTATTCAATAACATACATTCTTATCTAGATTTGGCAACATCACACAAATAGACATTGCACTGACCTCAGACAGAACAAAGGGGGGAGAAAGGAAAAACCAGTTTCGTCCAGTTAACACCCGCGTTCAGTCGACCACAACTGGTGCTAGAGTGAACACGAAACTGCTCGAAGTTCCAGCCAGGAAGACAACCGGATAAGTAGCAGCCTCTATTATTACAGTATAACCATAGTTGATTTTTTACAACCATATAATCACCCCAAACAGACAAACTCCAGATTTCTATCACCATTTTAGCATTTCACCTAAGATTAGATATACTACATTTAGCATACACCGACAGTTGCATTACCAATACTGCAACTAAATAATTGTACATATTGTAAATATTTTTCACCTGTATTCTCAAACATAGATGTTATAGCCTAAGTGTAATGGATCTGATGATGATTGCCTGACGATCGAAACTGGTCATGCTAGTGTATTTATTAATCTCATGTAATTTATTTCAAGATTAGGGCATAACCCAGCTCTTTTTGAGTACATTCGTGTTGACCGACTGAAAAGCACCAAACTTTTGTTAGTGGCAAGACATGTGACCGAAGGATATCGTGCATATATTGTTGCGCCGTTATTGATGAGGGGTGACCGGTTCTCCTGTGTGATCACCCACCCCCACGATAATTACGCCAGCAGTGGAGGCAGTATGAAACGCCACAAGAAACGCCGGATTGAGGTGCGCACAACGAGGTATCCAGACACAAACACGACCGTCTTTGGCGTACAAAGAGGACACGCATTCGTCACCTGCGTGGCGCTGCGGTAACGTTCTCGCCTACTGTGACCGAGGTTGCAAGATCTAAAATCTGCAGTAGTTAAATGGGACTTAAAACCAATAACATTATTATTAGTCTTTTATATTATTATTATTATTATTACAACCCGGTTCCAGTATGTAGCAGTCCAGGTTTTTCGGTCCCGTCACCACTGCAAATGGAGACAACGGTGGGCAGGTGTCAATGACAAGAGACCAAATTCCCTTCAGCCAAGTGCCTGGAAATTGTGCACGCCGATACAGGGGTCTGTAACGATGATGCCATCCGTCTCTGGATGGCGGGTGCCGAAGAAGTTGGAACTGCACGTGCTTCTCGGATTATCCAACGATCGTCTCTCCTGGTGGTCCGTCGAGGGCGTCGTGAGCCCTGTCGCCGTGTGTGCGCGTCCTCACACATCCACTGGTCCCAACACCCCTGAACTGTCTGGCCTGGATGGCCTAGCTGGCGGGCGATTCACCGATACGACCATCCAGCATTACGGCAGCCCAATAATGTGTCACTTCTTCAGCTATCTTAAATGTGTACATGCGCCTCGAATTCGTCGTGGTGGCATGTTGAATAGTCGATGAGATTTACGCAAGCGGGAACAACAGTCCACTACGTTTGAGTATTTTATATTTTTATTATTTTCGGGGAGAGGGGCGAAAAGTGCCCCCAACGAAATCGGGACATTCATGTTCGCGATGTTCACTTGTAATTCACAAGTAATGATGACTGGCTCTAATCCGGGCTACGGTCATCCTCCTTTATAAACATGACTCACAATTTCTAGACGACTTATAAAAGTAATTGCTAATGTGCGTTGAGTCATGCTACAAGTTTGCAATTTGGACCTGCAGCAAGTGCGGAGATCGGAGGTTTGAATCCCGGCACGGACAGTGGCCATCTTGAGTGTGGGGTTTCCCCGGGTTCTTCCATATTCTCCCTAAGCAAGTTATCCAGCACCTTATACTTGTTTCCTTGTGAATATTGTCTGATAGTCCGAGTACTTGCCTCCGTATTTCGGAAGGCTATGAGAAATGAGAGCCCTAATGCAGGCTACACACATAACACTGTACTATAGCGGGTTGCTGTATTTCAGGCTGTAATAAATTGATATCAGATACTTATTGACTTGCCTACGTACATTTCCAATGAACCAAATCCAGGGCGTAAAACTCCTCGCATACTTGGGGGGGGGGGTGAATTTATTAAACTGCAAACTTGAAAATGTACCCTTTCGGATCGTCGTGGAAAGTGGACAAACTCAAAGGGCCCCGGCTCTAGGGTCTAGGCTCAGTTGGTGCCACGGCGGGAGACGGCAGAGGGGACAAAATTAGACTGTTTATATCGTTAGAATAAAGAAATTACGACTAAGAGGGCAAGATGGCTCCTTCTCATTTAAAGCCTAACGTAGTATTAAATCGTTTAAAGAATACTTTCTGGTTATTTTATTTTTATTGGTAGGCTACTTAAAAATTTTGCTTTGCACCTGAACCCCCCCCCCCCCCTGTGTTTTACGCCCCTGAACCAAATAAGCCAAAGTGAGCAGGATCTGATGATGTTCACTCGACGAACAAAACTAGTCATTCCCCATTTGTGTGAGAAGTGTTTTATAAAGTGTAAAATTAATTCATGTATTTTACTTCAGGCATTAGGAAATTAGCTTTAACTCACAGCCTAACCTAATTGGGTATATTTGTGTTGACCTACTGAAAAGCGTCTACTAATAGATTATTTAGGCATATGAACTTAATATGCCAGTTTTATGAAGCCATGGTCTTTCTAAGTGACCTTAATAATAATTCATCACAAATGTGCTGTCATATAGGCAAAATTTCCTTACAAGAAATTCAAGGTCCTTCAATTCCCAAGGAACTTTTAGAGAAAAGTTTTGAGGATTCTCGCAGCTGTCAACAAAATACACCGGTGTCCAAAATTTAAGCAACAAACGTAAATGTTGCAAGGTAGCGTTTATTTTGCCACAAAACAGTATAAACAGGTGATGGTAAAGTAGCAACAATGTACATAATACAAAAAGTAAACCACTGCAACATGCATAACAGTAGACAACAAGTAGTTCCGTGAACTATACAGCCTATTTTCATATATCCTACTGATGTTAGTTGCCTCTATCAACATACAAAATTTCAGTTTGATTGCTGTAATAGATTCGTAGATATTGAGAACCGTCTAAATATTTCGGTTGTTCGCCATGTTGGATTTTTATATATGTAAGCCATAGAGTTATGTACTATTAAATTACGATTTTTTCGTAGGTTCGTTATTCAAACGTTCACTTCGCTCGCATGATTAATACACAAGAAATAAAAACTTAATTTTAAAATTGCGCACAGCCGCCATCTTGATTTTATGTGAACAATTGAACTAAATTAGATGCCAGTGCATTACCATGTGTATAAACATTTCATGTACAATATTTCAGTGTGCTCAGATGGTTAAATCGCGAGAAAATTCTATTAAAATGTTTCACCTTCACTTGGCCACCATGTTCGTTTTGTATTTTACAGGTTTTTGGAAGTCTCATAGCTGAACTTCTAGTAGATTTTCGGAGATATAGAATGCGGGTGAAATATTTCGCACAGCCGCCATCTTGAGGTTATGTAGACAATTGAACTAAATTAGATGTCAGTGCATTACAATGTGTTTAAACATGTTCTGTACCAGGTTTCATTGCGTTTGGATGATTAAATCGGGAGAAAAGTCTATTTCAAAGTTTCAAATTCACTTGGCCGCCATGTTCGTTTTGTAGTTAAGAGGTTTCTGAAGGTCTCAGAGGTGAACTTCTAGTAGTTCCCTTTATCACCGTACACAATTTCAGGGTGATATCAGTAATAGTTTCGGAGATATAGAATGCCGGTGAAATATTTCGCACAGCCGCCATGTTGGATTGATGAGACGTAATCAAATTTGAATGGCACGGTCGGGGTCGGCCGTAATATTACTATGACCTTACCGAGTTTCACTGAAATTTCTCCAGATGTTTAGAAGTTATTAGGGGGACACACACATACGCACACACGGACAAAAGGTGATCTCATAGGCCTTTTTTTTTTTTTTCATAAAATGAAAATAGGTTTAAAATGTTCTCCATTTTTTTCAACTTCATGGATCTCCACTCACATTCCGACAACTGGTTAATGTGCTCAGTGAGGGGTGTGACCACCTCTGGCAGCAATACAGGCCTGACAACGGCTGATCATGCTGCGAATGAGGTCATCAATCTCATGTTGAGGCAATAACGCATATTCTTCCTGCAGAGCAGCCCACGAGTCTTAGGAGTGATTGGTGGATGCTGACGTGATGCAACTCATCTCCCTAGTGCGTCCCAGACATGCTCTATGGGATTCAAATCAGGAGAGTGATCAGGCCACACCATGCATGTAATATCTTCAGTTTCCAAGAAAACATCAACTACCTGTGCTCTATGATGTCGGGTATTATCATCCATCAGTACAAAATCTGGGCCCACAGCACCTCGCAACAACCAAACATGAGGTCCCAAGATCACATCACGATATCTGACAGCAATTAAACCCTGCCAATTTGCTCATACAATTTCCTGAAGAAATGTTCCAGTAGTGAACATAATCCCTGCCTACACCATTAGGGATCCTCCTCAATATCTGTCTCTTTCCACAATGTTTGGGTCCCGAAATCCTGTTCCAGGTTCTCTCCAGATACGAATCCGTCGAGAATCACTCTCCAGACCAAATCGGGGCTCATCTGTGAAAAGAACATTGGCCCACTGTTCGACCGTCCAGTTGGCATGTTGACTCCTTTCTAGACGTTCCCTTCTGTGCAGACGCGTCAGTGGTACACATACAACAGGTCTCTGAAAATAAAGGCCACTCTGCCGAAGCTTCCTGTACACTGTTTGCCTCGATACAACTGTTCCAGTGGATGCTGCGAAGTCAGATGCCAGTTGCCGTGCAGTACAACGGCGGTACCGTCGAGCCCTTACAGCCAAATAACGGTCCTCTTGTTCTGATGTCACACGTGCTCGGTCCTGTCCTCGTCTTCAGGATACATTGTCGCCACATCCGAGAAACAACGGAACGGTTCACATTAAGCCATCGGGCCACATCACTTTGCGACTGTCCTGCTTCCATTCTTCCTATGGCTCTCTACCACAGAAGGTCTTCTGGGTGCATTCTCTGTGCCATACTGCACATTCTGTGCATGTGTACACAGTGAGTACTACCCAGTAAACACCACCCCGTTTGACAGGTGCACTAACATCATCGTCGGCATGGTTGTACGATGACAGGAATGCCATCTTCCGAGCAGAATGGACATTTGTTGACAGTTTGTCTGATTATATCGTGAATTAGCCACAGGACGGAGAAATAGCAATTTGTTGCTGTAATTTTGGAAACCAGTGTATAAGGCACTAAGACAGTGCCATGGCTTTTGAGTCTGTTAATGTCAATTTTTAGCTTGAGGCAGGTGATGGAAAAGAACTGGGAATATGGAGAGGATTTGATCATGACTTTCATAGATCTAGAAAAGGCATATGATAGTGTCCCCAGAGAGAAGGTATGGGAAACCATGGTTAAGAAGAGACTGGGAAGAGAAATGTTGGAAATGGTGCAAGCAATGTACAACAACTGTGTTAGCAGGGTACTGACCCCAGTTGGAAAGACAGATTGGTTTAGGAACAAGACTGGACTAAGACAGGGGAGTGTGCTGTCACCTCTCTTGTTCATAATGGTGATGGATGAAATTGTAAAGGAAACAAAGGAAGCATATGGACATAAAGAAATGAAGTTACTGTTATTTGCAGATGATATTGTGGTCTGGGGAAGGAACACCGAAGAAGTGCAAAAACAACTAGATGCACTGAACGAAAATATTCAGAAGTACGGCCTGAAAATCAGTATAGAGAAAAGCAAGACCATGGTGATGACAAGAGGGGAAAGACAAGGAAAGGGCACTGTGAAAATTGGAAGTCAGAGTTTGGAAATTGTGGACACGTTCAAATACCTAGGAAGTGAATTGATGCAAACTGGTAGGTTGGACATGGAGATTGGCAGGAGGGTACAGCAGAGCAATGCATTCTATCAAAGTGTAAGAAAACTTGTTTGGGATAAGGAAGTACCAAGGAAAAGCAAGGAGGTAATGTATAAAGTGTACTATATTCCCATATTAACTTATGCAGCTGAGACTTGGACCCTGACAAGCAGGCAAGAGAGTAGAATCCAAGCCAGTGAAATGAAATTCCTAAGAAGTATGATAGGAAAGACAGAGTGACGAATGAAGATGTTAGGAAGGAAGTTGGGATGGGAAAACTAAATGAGAGAATTGAGAAGAATAAACTAAGGTGGTTTGGACATGTAAAAAGGATGGAGGAAAATAGAATACCAAGACAGATGCTGGAGGCGAAGTGCAAGGGTAAGAGAGCAAGAGGAAGACCTAGAACAAGGTGGATTGATTCAGTGAAGAACAGCGTAAGAAAAAGAAATCTGGACTGGGACAAGATCGTGGAAGAAGAATGGTGGAAGGAAAGAGGAAAGTGGAGAAGTGCCATAAATACCCCGACCCGACAGGAGCTGGATAAGGGGAAATGATGATGATGAATGTCAATTCAGTTGATTTTCCTTCAAGGGGACCATATTGTTTTAAAATTCATGGCCAAGTTTTTCATTCAATGGGAAGCCTAAATTTTCAACAAGAAATTCTTCCTTCCCATCGATCATTATTCATTACTGGCTGTCAGGAAGCATTAAATTCACAAATGAGCCTCTCAACTAATGGTGAATGTTCTAGCTCATATAATGGAATCTCTACAAAATGTATTGGGGACCTTCAATTGATATGCAAAGTTATACCCTTCTCTGAAGAGCATGCCATAAAATGCTAAGTTACAGTACATGTTAATTCATATTTTACTTTGGATAATGCTTTTGATAGAAGGAGATACAACTTATCTGCAACGCACAATGAGATTGCTGCAGTATTTACTTCAAATGATGGTGCACCACCAGGTTAACTTGACTTCATTGTATATTACACGTTAACAGGACAGTAAATCAGAATTAATAATTTTACCCCTCACTGTTATTTCCCTGTAGTGAAATTGGTTGAAAACTTGGGATGCCTCATGTGCAAATACATACCACTGTTCTCATCATCATCTTCATTTCCCCTTTTCCAGCTGACACTGGGTGGGGGCAAATATGGTTCCTCTGGACTTTGTTTTGTCATTCCACCATTCCTCTTCCCACACGGTGTTCCAATCCAGGTTCCGGTTTCTAATGCTATACTTCACCAAGTCCATCCAACGCATTCTTGGTCTTCCTCGTCCTCTCTTCCCTGTCATCCGTCGTTCCAGTGCTCGTCTTGGTAGCCTTTCTTCATTCATCTGTTTGACATGTCCAAACCATCTCAATCTGTTTTGCTCCAGTTTGTCATTTAGTTTCTCTACTCCCAGTTCTTTCCGTATATCTTCATTTCTCACTCTCTCTCTCCTCGTTTTCTGGACCATATTTCTCAGGAATCTCATCTCAGCTGCCTGTACTCTGCTCTCATCCCTCTTAGTCATTGTCCAAGTTCCTGCTGCATATGCCATTATAGGAACATAATATGCTTTGTACATAACTTCTTTAGCAAGTATTTGAAGTGTTTCACCACTTCCAATTCCTTATCTCTGACTTTGATTACTCCTTTTCCTTCTTTCTTATCTCCACTCATCACCACTGTTTTACTCTTCTCCACATTTATCTTCAATACCCATTGCTCAATCTTTTCATTTATTACGTCTAACTGTTCATGTACCTCCATCTCATCCTCGCCCCAGATCACAACATCGTCTGCAAACGTTACCTTCATCTTTGTCCTACTATATTCTTTCTTTGCTGCCTTCGTTATGTCATTCTTCACCATTAAGAATAATAAGGGTGACAACCACTGTTCTATTAACAAAATATAAGGCTCTATAACAGTGCCATGGCTGCTGTGTCTTTTACTGTCAATTCAGTTGATTTCCCCTCCAGGGGACCATATTGTTTTAAACTCAGTTGCAATATTACTGCAATAGGTCAGCTATTCATCCTGGTTTCGACACATAGAATGCTTCTGGGAAATTGTTCCAGCAATTTGTTGTTGATTGTTATGTGAAAGTTGATGGTGCTTGGATTGCATTCATAAGATCACATCAAAAGGAATAATTACAGTCTGAAAGAGATAAGGGACTCGTGGACTACATATTAAGCTACGAGCAAAGTTTCTTACCTTTCATACCTATTATATTGCAGCCCAGTTTCATTTCTTGCTGGTAGTAGGGTCATAAAATAATTGTTATTCCTCATGTGCAAATACATACCACTGTTCTATCAGCAAAATAAGGCACTATAACAGGCAAAAATCTGTTGACCATCTGAAAAGCAATTATGTTGGTTGATTAGGCAAAACTGAAAAATGGCTTCAAGCATTTCACTAGCCATTAACCACAAGAAGAGTATCATGCATCCTGGCATTGATGACGAATGGAAAATTAACATCCTTGCTCTGTAGTTCATCTGCTATCTCAGACCACTCGTTCTGGGTTGATGGACACAGTTGTGTTTGATACATATTTTTATTCCACTTCCATTTTAGGTTTGTTTTCCTGGATTTGTGCAGTGCGCCTGCCTCTCATCCGGAGGCCCCGGGTTCGATTCCCGGCTCCGTCAGAGATTTTAGAAACTGACGTGGGGGCTGGAACAGGGTGCACTGAGCCTTGTGAGGACAATTGAGTAGCTGTCTGACAGTGAGGCAGCGCCCCGGTCACGAAAACCAAAATTAACGGCCGAGGGGACCCGATGCGCTGACCATGCATCACCCCTATATCTGCAGGCCAAATGGCTGGGCAGCGGTCGCTTGGTAGCCCTAGGCCCTCATAGGCTATAGTTCCAGGGGTTATTTCCTGGATTTGTCATAGAAAAATGAGATATCTTACCTAGTTCTTTTGATCATGCAGCCTGTTAATTCATTCTCTTTCTTCAGGTGATGTCCCGATCCTCGGGCGTCCCAAATTCAGTTGTTGTTATGATGCATACCTGCCAACGTTTGGAAATCAAAAATAAGATTTTCAAACAATATAGTATACCATGGCACGGGCGAAAGAAGGGTAGCACAAAACCTCACCAAGACGCTGGGAAGGCCACAGCAAGGCTACTATGATCCCACGAACAGTGCCAATGTACTATGAGACCTATGCCCCCTTTATTCAAAAATTACCCCACCAAGGCTATTCATATTTAGGTGCACGACACCAACACTGGAGCGAAACGCTGGCAATACTGAATTGAGCTAACCGGATCAATTTGATCATGTATTATACAGGATCTTTATATTTGCTTGGCAAGGACATTCTCGCTCACGCCAGTGACGGCTCAGTTGACGGCTACAGCGCGCGCGTATATCATCATCATCTTCATCTTCATTCCCCCTATTCCAGTTGACACTGGGTGGGGGCAAATATGGTTCCTCTCCACTTTGCTCTGTCGTTCCACCATTCCTCTTCCGACACAGTGTTCCAATCCAGGTTCCGTTTTCTAATACTATTCTCCACCGAGTCCATCCAACGCATTCTTGGTCTTCCTCGTCCTCTCTTCCCTGTCATCCGTCGTTCCAGTGCTTGTCTTGGTAGCCTTACTTCATTCATCCGTTTGACATGTCCAAACCATCTCAATCTGTTTTGCTCCAGTTTGTCAAGCAAGCAAGCTTGTAGTTTAACGTGACCGTTAATCGCGAGATCATGAGCCACGGGTGCTCCAGTTTGTCATTTAGTTTCTGTACTCCCAGTTCTTTCCGTATATCTTCATTCCTCACTCTGTCCCTCCTCGTTTTCTGGACCATACTTCTCAGGAATCTCATCTCAGCTGCTTGTACTCTGCTCTCATCCCTCTTAGTCATTGTCCAAGTTTCTGCTGCACATGTCATTATAGGAACATAATATGCTTTGTACATAACTTCTTTAGCCTTAATTGGTATATCCTTGTTCCATACTAGTCCCCGTACCTGTTGGTAGAAAGCGTATATACGGCAGAATACTGTGCTTAAAATAAGTATCTTGCATTTTTACTCACCATGGTTACAATAGATGCTGAAAATGTTCCCCATCCGCAGCCAAACATAATCGGCATCTCCTTATGAAGTTTCCGGTTACTCCGGTTAATATAGCTTCAGTAAGGAAATAACGACCTTTACGTCTATCTTTATTGTTTACTGAACCTGTACGTTTGAATCTCTTAGGCAGTTGTTTTATTGTGCGATTTATAGGAATGGGTCTCCCTGGAAAATTCACTCAAAACTTTTGTCTTGTTCTAGCGCATGATTTCCTGCACTTTATGTACGTATTGTGCAGATATACACGTTCACGTAACGAATATTTCACACAAAGCATTACAGCACTATACAGAATCACAATAAAACACTATACAATACCATATACAGTACACAGTAGCACCCAATTAGCTTGGAGCTTACACGTCTACTGAAGCAAGAGCATGGGATTATGGCCGGAGACCGCGGTTGCCAACCTGTAACAGCCGGCTATTGGCCGGGGACCGGCGGCCAAGGTCGAGCGGAATCGCCTTTCCTAGCAAAAATACAGACCCTGTATAAGGCCTATATATAAACATAAGAGAACATAATTGTATGTTTAAAGAAAATGTATCCAATCATTCTGATTGATTACACTTTGCACTCACTACTGCATATTCATGTTTAGTCAGACTAAGGTTAAAAACCATGGACAACTTATCTAATAATAACATAGTGATGTAATAATTGCAAGTCAATAACTGAGTATTGTGTGATCCCATGATTAATGAGTTGGAGGCAATGAGGTGTTAAATGGAATAGAAGCATTTCCGGACCCATGTTCATATAACATAATTTCTTCGTCTACGTGTGAGGAATGTATCCTGCAATTTGGGCCGTACATTTTTGTGACACCCTGTAAACATACATGTGGGTGATAATCATAAGACTATTCACATTTACTGTGGATCTTGTAGCCAACTCTGCTCTCTTCAAAAATGCACTGTCAAACTCCTGCTCGACGCCATTGCCACTTAGGCTCGATTTAACCACCATTCGTCATTCACAGATGATCGGAATTGTGTACTTTCTTCAGCATTGCTGTGTAGGATTGTTAACATTGACAACATTACTCCACCTCATATATCTCAATCTGAGAATTTCTGTTAACATATCAATCAGTATGGATCTTAGGACATGGATGTGAGGTGGCTGCGATTGAAGAACTCAGTTCCATTTTTCAAATGTAGGGATTGTAAATGCCAGAAACAAGCAAAATGCCCCAATTAAGTTAATGATAGATAAAGAAATAGTCTCTCCCGTCTTGAAATATCAACAGTTTGACTTAGCTCCTTCACTCTAGTCAGTTATTGTTGTTTTAAGGGGTGGAATAGCGAGGTCAACTGCTCCTACATCCTTCACTTTCCTCACAGCTAGACATGAAGAACTGCTCTCCGCATTCCTCTTGCCAGCAGTAGCACGTGCTTGATCTCGTATCCTGCCACTCACACAAACACCATATTTTATGTCTCCAGGCCTACCTTCATGTGGGACACACTTTGGGAATTTGGAAATACTTAAAGAGGTGTGTTTGTGCCAGTGGACTGGTTCACCTCATCCTTAAAAACAACTTTGCAGTGCATTCCACAGTGATATCAGGTCTTCTAAGTACATACCCAAGGACAACCAACACGTGCACACATGCTTCAGGATTTTCCTGACATCAGTTCGGTAGAAAGCTTGATATACTTTCAGATGATCTTTCCTCTTAAAGCTTTTGTTTAATTCTTTTTTTTTTTTTTTTTTTTCCGTATGGCTTCCTGAGAGGCTGAGTGCAGGTCTCTCTAGTTGACACCCGTGGGAGAACTGCGCGCCCTAATGAGGATGAAGTGATGATGAAGACATCACATACAAGATACACCCAGTCCCCAGGCCACAGGAATCAACCCCAGGAGATTAAAATGCCTAATGGCCCGGCTGGGAATCGAACCTGGGACCCTTCGGGCCAAAGCCTAGCACGCTAACCAATTAGCCATGGAGCCGGACTTTGTTTAAATAATAATAAACGTGAATCACCATCTCATCAATTTGCACACAAAGGGGATCAGTACCTTTCCCAGCAGCCAGACAAATTAAATGGCATGGGCATCCCACAACAATATTTTAGCACTACTCTTTCATTTTGCAGCAACACCATTTTTCCTTCCTATCACAACAGGGGCATTGTAGAGTTTGCTATCTTTCCAGAAGACCCAAGAGCAAACTAACAATGTTTGCATCAGTAGAGTCACCTTCCAAATTTTCCATGGATAGCAAACAATTATCAATCATCTTGGATTCTTTGTTGAAACATTACACAACGACAGGATATACTATCTCTGTCATTGCTACCATCAGCAAAGATCACGATAGATCCATTCATTAAAATTTGATTAATTTTTGAATCAGCATCATGGGCAATTTCATTAACAGGATGGATGTTTTTGTTCTGGGACATTCATATTCCTTCACAATTTCCAAGTCCGGGAACATTTTTCTACACAATTGTCCCACGTGATCGAAATATAATAACAAGAGGCAATGTTCTACACTGAACTAATGGAACAAATATTCTGCTCGGATGGCAACAATATCTTCATTCCCATGAACAAATAGAACAGACATAATATTTTGTTCTTCTGTGAACTAGCAGTCTTTGTAATTTTGGGTGTTGCTGTAAGCTACAATGTCAGTTTTTCCACCATGAGAAAGATTTATATCGCAACAACACATGGAACAAAAAACAAATAATTCCCTTTACTAGACCTATTGCACCCGGGCCTCCACGGTAACAGCCAAGAATGTTAGGCTGACTTAAGTCAGATTAGGCTCTTGATCAAGTGTTTTCCTTTTTATTATACATTTAATTATGTATTTTATTTTTTGGTCACGCGTCTAATTGTTTAACCCGTCAATTGTAGATTCAATCATCATCATCATCATCCTGCACAGTTTCCAGCCACTGGTCGGGTCTGTTTGGAACACAAGCCTCTCCAATGTCTTCTGTCTTCCCACCATCTCTCAGCCTCCACCCTTGTCCAGTCTTCTCCTCTCTTCTTCACGCTTTCTTCCACCCCCTTCAGCACCCTGTCTCTCGGTCTTCCTCTTTGTCTCTTTCCTTCCCACTTTGTCTCGTGTATCCTCCTGGGTATCCTCTTTTCCTCCATGTCCATACCATCTAAGTCTAGATTTTTCTATACCATCCTGTAATGGTTCCTCCTTCATTAATTCTCTGGTCCTCTCATTTCATATTCTGTCCATCTTTGTAGCTCCAATACTGCTTCTCAAGAACCTCATCTCACTGGCTTGTATTTTGCTCTTCTCCCTTCCTTTCATAACCCAGGTCTCCGAGGCATACGTCAGGATAGGGACATAGTACGTCCGATATATGATCTTTTTGCTGTTCAATGTGATTATTTATTATTGTCATCTTTATTTTTCAGGTTGCCATTTCTTTTGTTGCAGGATAATGGATAGTTATATAATATGACATTTTCTGATACTTGGATTTATATGTGATATGTAAATTAAATTTGACATTTTGTATATCAATATAAATCTGTAAACTGCCGAATTAAATGCTGAAGTTAGGGCAATGTTGGTCGTTACCAGAGGTAATTAGGGAGCTGGAAATTTTCTATGAATAAAAGTTTTCCCGGGCTGGGATAACCAGTCAGAGATGGTATCATTCAAGTATCAGAATATACTGCATTCTTTATAGTAACTTCTTCTTCTTCTTCTTCTGCTTTTACGGCCTCATTGAACCACTTTAGTCAATCATTTCTTGGTCCTCTTCTTCAGTAAGTTTCCTTTCCGAGTCGCCCAGTAGCTCTTCATTCGCTCTGATCTTCTCAAGCGTTCCGCATCTGTAAATACCCTTTTTACTGTATTACGTTTGTCTATTTTAGCCTAAAATCTTATTTTTATATCTCTCAGTTTTTTTAATTTTGTTGTTTTGTTTTGCAAGTCATCCAAGGTTATTTCCAATTCTTTCATATCTTCTCTAATTTCCTTAATCCATCCTACTTGTTGTTTCATATTCCAAAGTTTCACTACAATTTTTCTAGATAACCTGGTTTCTGGTGTCCTCATGATGTGACCAAAGAAAGAAAGCCGTTTCTTCCGAATAGTATCAGTGATGGGCTCCAGTTCTCTGTATACCACTTCATTTGGTACTATCCGCCACTGTCCATCTTTCTGATATTTTTTATTTATGCATGTTCTAGCAATTCTTCTTTCTACTTTTAAAATTTTGTCGATTCTGTTTTTCTGAGTAACTTTAAAAAGAGTTTCACTTGCATAGGTCACCTCTGGTTGAACCACCATCTTGTAATGTTTTAATTTTGTTGCGATTGATAGACATTTTCTTTTATATGTAGACCATGTTAATTTTTGGGCTTTTATCATTTTATTAGTTCTTTCTTGCCATGCAGGTTTCTCATCCAAGTTGTAAGTTATAATTTCTCCTAAGTATTTAAATTGCTTCACTATTTTAACTCTTGTTATTTACTGTTATGCGATTGATTACAAGTGGATTTGCTACCATTATCTCTGTCTTTTCAAATGATATCTGAAGTCCAATTTTTTGTGCTATATTTTGTAGGCTTATTATTTGATTTCTGGCTTCTTGAATATTATTAGCCAGTAACGCTAAGTCATCTGCGAATCCCAAGCAATTTAAGTCTATTTGATCTTTCTTGGTTCCAATTCTTATGTTCCTAGGATTTTCCCTATACCATTCCCTCATTACATATTGAAAAATGAAATGAAAATCCACAGCCTGCTTCCAGTCTCCGACCGGGTCAGGAATGGAATGAATGAAGACCCCATCTAGCGGCGAGGATATGAACTGTGCCGGCTGCCGAGGCCTGACGCACTCCTCTGGGGCAATGATTAAATGAATGACAGATGAAATGAAATGATAGTGGAGAGTGTTGCTGGAATGAAATTTTGACAGGGAAAACCGGAGTACCCGGAGAAAAACCTGTCTGCCTCCGTTTTGTCCAGCACAGATCTCACATGGAGTGACCGGGATTTGAACCACGGACCCAGCGGTGAGAGGCCGGCGTGCTGCCGCCTAAGCCACGGAGGCTTCTCATTACATATTCCAAAGCACAATTTAAAAGTAGAGGCGATAAACCTATCTCCTTGTCTTAATCCTGTTTTAATCGTAAACGGTTCAGATATTTCTCCTCTGAATTTTACTTTAGATTTGGTGTTTGTTAGAGTTAGTTTTATAATTTTTATTAATTTGGGATGAAGTCCGAAATTCCTTAGTATTTTCAGCAATGAAGATCTATGTATACAATCATAAGCTTTTTTGAAGTCTACGAAGGTTATGACTTGCTTTTTTTGTCTACGTTTGTAGTAGTCCATTACTAATTTTAAGGCGATTATCTGTTCAGGGCAGCTTCGCCATGGCCGAAATCCACCTTGATATTCTCCTATTTCCAGTTCTAATTGATCTTTACAACGATTATATAGAATTCATGACATGATTTTATATGTGATATCCAAAAGGGAAATTCCTCGATAGTTGTCAGGATTTGATTTTTCTCCTTTCTTGTGTAATGGATGTATTATAGCAGTAGTCCAATGGTCTGGCAGTTCTTCTTTGATCCAAATGTTCACTATGCATTGGTGTAATGAAATCTTTACTGGTTCTGCTGCATATTTCCACAATTCTGCAAATGTTTGATCATCTCCACTCGCTTTGTAGTTTTTGAGCTCTCTCAGCGCTTTGTAGACTTCTTGGATTGTGGGTGGATTTATGTTTTCTGATGGTGTTTTAATAGTGGTGTCTGTATTTATTTGAAGCAGTTCTGGTGGATCTTCGCAATTTAGCAACTTGTTGAATGTTTCTGCTAAAATTTCTGTATTTCTTTTATTACTATGAGCTAACTCGACATTTTTGTCTTTTAACATTAATGTTGGAGGTTCATATCTTTGTAGTTGTTTGCTAAAAATTTTGTAGTAATCTCTTGAGTTTGTTTTCGCGCTATTTGTTTCGATCATCAGAAGTATATCCTTTTGGTATAGCCGTTTAACCCCTCGTATTATTTTTTGAGTTATCTTCCTTTGTTTTATGAGATCCAAGTGTGATTCATCTGTTTTTTGACTCTGATACCGTAACCAGGCTTGATGTCTATCTTCCACTGTATTATCACACTCATCGTTCCACCATTGGTGTTTCTTCCATGGATTTATTGGGGCTACTTGTTCAGCTATTTGTTTCAATTCGGGAACTATTTCCTCTATATCATCTGTTATTTTAATATATCTAGTTCGTTCTTTGTATCCCTTGTTATTTATTAGTTTATGAGGGTCGTATGTTCTCTTCTTTTTTAGGCGAGTTTTTTTCTTTGTCAACGGGGTAAATTTAATTTTAATCTTTATCATGTAATGATCCGATCCAGTATCTGTTCCTCTCAGAACTTTCACATTGTAGATCTCCCTGTGATAGTTCTTATCCATACAAACATGATCTAGTTGCCATTCACCTTTTTTCCAATCTGGATGTTTCCAAGTTTTGAGTTTATTTGGTCTTCTCTTGAAGTAAGTTGATTTGGAGATCATATCATGGTTCCTGCAAAATTCCACCAGTCTTATGCCATTCCTGTTTTTTCTTCTCTGTGCTGGCCATTTTCCTATTATGTCTCTATATCTTTTTTCCTTTCCTAACTGGGCATTAAAGTCTCCAATTAAAATTTTGGTGTGACTTTTATTTATGTTTGTTGCTGTCTGATCTAAAAGCTCCCAAAATCCCTCCACATCATCTTTGTGTTCTTTCTTATTATTTTTATCATTAGTTGGGGCATGGGCATTTAGAATGGTATATGTTCTATTTGCAGCTTTCAGAGTTAGTGTCGAGAGCCTAGGGGATAATGCTTTAAATTCTATGATGGATTCAATTATTTTGAGATTGACTACAAATCCTGTTCCGAATTGTGGACATTGCTTCATTACTCTTTTTCCTGGTATTCCCTTGTAAATTCTATACCCTTGTGATTCTATTGGTTCCTGATCGGTGTTTCTCATTTCTTGAAGCCCGGTTATTAGAATCCCTTTGAGATCCATTTCGTCTGTCAAAATTTTGAGTTATCCTGGCTCTATGATGGAATTTATATTGTGTGTTGCTATATAGTTTATCTGTCCCATCTTCAGTCGAAATTTGGGTTTTCTATCTGTCGGGGGTATTTTTAGATGCTCCGACTCATCTAGGGTATCTTTCAGGTGACTGCCCACCGTATCCGAATGCAGTCTAGGTGGATTATTCCTTAAAAGATTTCCTTCCATGTTTGACTTTCAAAGGTAGTCAACCTTGTATGGAGCAAGCTCCGAGTTACAACTGCGGTTGTTAACCGTAGAGGTTGTTGTGTGTTTGGTCCGCGAGAGCTATTTTATTTTGCTCAAGTCCGCCGGCAAGCCGGTGAGGACCCCCCCTATCCGCCACCTGGGACGCGCAACGTCGGAGTATCACCTCTCCGCCTGCTACGACACCATAGTAACTATAGTTCAATTTGTAATATTACCTGAAGTTAGCCTTCCGCTCTTCTATGCTTTCAAGCAGCAGCGTAGGGGAGGGGTTAACTTAACTGGGGAATAACCATAATTACAGGACCTAGTAATATGAAGCAGCTCAGCTATCTCACACTCAAGAAGTTAGTGATCTCCAAATTAGTGTTAATGTACCCATAGAATTTTCTGGACCCTTATTAAAACACTTAATTTTTAATTTAAACTAGATAAATGTATGTACACCGTCCCTCCCACTAAGAAAAGAAGCTAATTGCCCCACTAGGTGCGATTTCAAATTATCTGGGGCAAGGTTCAGTTTCAAAAAAGCTATAGTTAACGGGATAAAAGCTTGATTGGCGACTCTGGGCAGATGGAATTACAAGTCGTGGAGATGTGTGGCCTCAAATGGGGAGCCGGGCCGAAAAGCACTAAGTAACCGGGACCAGTGGTGATGCAGACACAAATCACAACTATACAGATTTCCCGCAAAGCACGAGTTATAGAATAATCAGCAAGTATCATTATTTAATTTTCCGTCCCCATGGCGAATTAGTTAGCATGCTAGGCTTTGGCCCAAAGGGTCCCGGGTTAGATTCCCGGCCGGGCAATCGGGGATTTTCATCTCCTGGAGTTGACTCCTCTGGCCCGGGGACTGGGTGTATGTGACGTCTTCATCATCACTTCATCAGCATTGGGACGCGCAGGTCGCCCATGGGTGTTCACTAGGAAGACCTGCACTCAGCCTCCCAGGAGGCTACACGGAAAAGAAAAACAAATATTTAATTTAAGAAAAGTTTATTTAGCTTATTAATTATCATTACCTGTCTTTTTTTTTGTAAAAATTCTAAAAGTTGGGGGGGGTTCAAACCCCCAGATACAGCCCTCTGGCTACGCCACAGTGGGTGAGGTCTTATGTACACGTAGGGAGTGATAGAGGAGTAACACCTCTTTAAAAAACCTTGGTGCAGCTGGCCCGGCTGGTAGTACCTTGTTAGGGTCCCTTGCCAGGGTTACGGTGAAGTCCTCAACAGTACCTGCAGTGGAAGAGGTGAACTCTGGCACAGTGTGGTTGGCGGAAGGGGCAGTCTATTGCTCAGGTTATTTAGGGCAAACTATTGTCCATATTTATCATGGGCAGATTTTGGCCCAACGGCAAAATGAGCGGAGGAGGAGCCAATCACCCTTATGGCTCCCAACGGTCATAGAGGCGGAAGAGGTCAGGCCAGACGGACTGACAGTAAAGGCGCACCTCAGTAGTACTTGAGTATGCAGCAGTTCGTTGCAGTCTCTGTGTTCGGTCCTGCATATCTCATTCTGTGTGAGCCGCGGGATAAGGCTCAGAGATCATAGTGTGTGGGTCTCGTCCTGGCAAGTCGAGATCCACCCTAAACAAATTCACGCCAGAGGCACTTCTTCCATACATCACTTACTTTCAAAGTCCAACGGCAATGGGATATGGATGGTGGGGGCAGGTTATGGGTGTAACTGGAAGCCCCTAGTTCGGACCTGCACGTTGACAGCAGATGTGTGATGGTCGTCTTCCAGAGACTCTGTGACTACTCAGGAATTCGGTCCTGCATCTGTGTTTGGGCAGGCCTATTTAGGATCACCGCTGCCCACCCCACATGGTGAAGGCCCTAGAAAAGGTGGGCTAAACATCGGAAGTCACAATATTGGTCCGGCTGGACAACCGCACTCAGCAGGTTACCCCTCATGCGGTCGAAAATCAAAAACAGTAAAGAATCACAAATTGATTATTGGATCATGGAACGTTAGAACTTTGCTTGATATGGACAATAACGTTAGACCTGAGAGAAGGCCAGCTCTTGTAACCCATGAGTTATCAAGACTCAATGTTGACATTGCTGCTCTCAGTGAAACTAGGATGTCTTCTGAAGGCAAGATTACTGAATCTGGCACAGGATATACCATCTTCTAGAAAGGAAAGGAGGAGGGTGAATGTCGTATTCATGGTGTGGGCTTTGCTGTGAAGACCAAACTGGTAAATTATCACCAACTTACGCCCATTGCAATCAGCGAAAGACTCATGACCCTCCGCATACCACTCTCAGGAGGTTTCATTATGACGCTCATCTCTGCCTATGCTCCTACCTTAGATTCCGATGATGAAGTAAAAGCTCAATTCCATGATCAGCTAAGTGAAATCATCACCAAGGTACCATCTGCAGATAAACTCTTGCTCCTCGGTGATTTCAATGCCAGAGTTGGGAAAGATCACAGGCTATGGAATCATGTGATGGGCAAACAGGGACTTGGAAAATGTAATCCCAATGGACTATTGTTTCTTGGTCTTTGTGCAGAACACAAACTTTTCATTACCAACACGCAGTTCCGGCTACCTAACCACTTCAAAACCATGTGGATGAATCCTCGTTCCAAACATTGGCACATTCTTGACTATGTCATTACCCGGCAATGTGATAAGAAGGACACTCTTATTACCAGAACAGCAAGGAATATAGACGATTGTTGGACAGATCATAAACTTCTTGTATGTAAGCTCAGGATATCCATCAGACCTAAACCACTTAGGAACAACAAAAATTTGCCAAGAAGGAAGTTTAATACATTCAAACTTCAGGATGAATCCATCTATAAACCTTTTGGTAACAGGATCGCCACCAGTTATCAGAAAATGCAGTAACGAATGACATTCAGCAAGAAAGGGCAGCACTACAGAAGATTATCACAGTCAGCTGAGGAAACCATTGGTTTTATAGTGCAGAAAAGACAAGACTGGTTTGATGACAATGAAGAAATTCTGTCTCTCATCAATGCCAAAAGGAATGCCTATCTTGCCCATCTTCAAGACCCAACTTCCAACACAAAGAGAGATAAACTACTGGAACTCAATGGTAAATGCCAGACGCAGATAAGGCAGATTAAAAATACTTGGTGGCAACAGAAGGCTCAGGAACTGCAGGGACTGCTCGAGACTTGAGGAACTTCTATGCCGTACTCAAGGAAATATATGGACCATCTCGCTCATCATCAGGTACACTGAAAAGCGCTGATAATTCTACTACCTTTACTGATAGTCAAGAAATCTTGGAACGCTGGAAGGAGCACTTCTCCAATCTCCTAAATCGTCCATCAGAAGCTGCTGAAGACTTCCTCTGTGATGTGCCGCAACAACCTGAACAACTGTGGTTGGCAGTACCTCCTACTTATCATGAATTCAGTGCAGCTCTCACCCAATTGAAACCCAGAAAGGCACCTTGCCCAGATAACATTCCTCTGGAACTAATTCAAGCCGGAGGTCATTCCCTCAAAACAAGGATTTTCACCCTTATCCTCAGAATATGGGAATCAAGTAAGGTATCTGGAGACCTAAAGAATGCCACTATCATCACTATCTTTAAAAAGGGTGATCACAGTGTTTGTGGCAACTACCGTGGTATATCACTGCAAGAATTCTACTAAACTGCCTCAAGGTTATCTCTGAGAAGATCCTCCCAGAGTCACAATGTGGATTTAGAGCTTCCAGAAGCACAATTGAATTGATCTTCTGTGTGAGACAGCTACAAGAATAATGTAGAGAACAACAGAATCCACCCTTCTTAGTCTTTTATGACTTGGAAAAGGCATTTGATTCGGTTCCAAGACCAGCCATGTGGGCGGTGCTGAAGCGGTTTGGTTGCCCTCAGCGTTTTGTAGATCTAATCAAAGCTCTCCATGATGGCATGACAGGTCAGGTTTGCCATCAGGATAAGATGTCCGATGAATTTCCTATTACCCATGGACTGAAACAAGGATGTGTACTGGCTCCAACGCTTTTTGAGCTGTACTTGGCTACAATGCTTTATGATTCACCCATAAACAAGGAAGCTTGTAGTTAAACGTGACCGTGAATCTCGCGATCATAAGCCACGGGACCTCCGTTTTACGTGGAATCCGAACCACAGGACACATGGCATTTCCCATCGAAAATCTCACATGCAGTGACCGGGAATCGAACCCGGTCCGCCTTTTTGAGAGGCATACAGCTTGACCGCTGCGCCACCACGCCCCCGTCACCCATAAACATCCCAGGTGTGGAGGTCAAGTATCGTTTTGATGGAGGGCTATTCAACCTAACTCGTCTCCTCTCCTCGAGGAAAACTCGCGTTACTAATGTTATTAATATGCTGTATGCAGATGATGCTGCGTCACCAACTCTCACACCAGAAGAGCTGCAAGAGTCAGTTAATTGTTAAAAAAGTGCATGATTGTGATTGCTTTGGTCTTACCATAAATGTCAATAAGACTAAAGTCTTGGCACAACCTTCACCAGGCACACCTCTTCCTCAGTTCAATATCTCCATCTCAAATTTGCCATTAGAACAGGTAGACCACTTCTCGTACCTGGGCAGTACCATTTCTGTGAGCTGTACCTGTGAGCAGGATGTGGATAAGAGAATTGGCGCAGCCCATGCAGCATATGGACGATTAGCGCACCGGGTCTTCATGAATAAAGATCTGTCCACGAGTACAAAGCAGTAGTCATTTCGACATTGTTGTATGGCTGTGAAACGTGGACCCTTTACCGACGTGATCTTAGGAAGCTTCAGCGCTTCCACCTACAAAAACTTCGATCAATCCTGAGGATTAAATGGGAAGACCGCATTACCAATATTGCTGTTCTTGAAAAGGTTCAAATCAACAGCACAGAATCATCCATAATAGGTCACCAATTTAGATGGATTGGTCATGTCCATCGGATGGATGATGTGCGATTACCTCGTAAAATGCTATATGGTGAGTTATGCTATGGCACCAGACCTCATGGTGGTCCTAAGAGGCGCTACAAGGACCAATTTAAGCAGACCCTGAAATTGACAGGTCTTGATTCACAAACCTGGGACATGCTGGCTGAAGACCGCTCAACTTGGCGCCGTACCATCTCGGATACAGTAAAAACGTTTGAAAGGGATCGACGCACACATGAAGAGGCCAAACGTCAAGCTAGGAAACTTCGAGCAGCCCAACCACATCCACCTCCAGCAATACTATGTGACTTGTGTGGACGCTTGTTCCATGCCAGGATTGGACTCTTAAGTCACCGTAAACACATCCACAAACCGGACTGAAGGAAGATGATTTATACTCGGATTCGAGTTAAAGCCGATGATGACACGTTGGTCCTCTCAGGACTTCCTGCATTCACTCCGAGTACAAGAGATCCCAGCAGATTTCATTTTCAAGATGCATTTGGTTTGATTGGTAAAGGTAAATTCAGAAAAATCAATATACTGTAATTCTTTTTTTGTAATTTGCAACCCCTCGTCCACGTCGTGGGAGACGGGCAACGGCACAAAGTAGGGGATCGCCTGTAGGGGCGAAGTACAGTGGAGACTTCGTGTGCCCCGAGACCATTACGGTAGCTGTGAAGGTCCTACAGGAACCCTGAAAAGTGACGGCTAACGGGGCTCTGGTGAAGCTACGATAGGCCCAGCAAGCCAGTAGTGGATGAAACCAAATGCTTTCAAGAATGGAACGAGCCTCGGACATGATGGATATAATAGTCGACAACACGGCTGTACACACGGTGTAAGATTTGGAACTTTAAACATAAGAACGCTGACGGGGAAGGTGGAGGAGATAGTGGATATGATGGAAAGAAGGAAGTTGGATTTATTGGGATTGGCAGAAACAAAGTGGAAAGGGGAAGGAAGGAGAGAACTGAGAAAAGGTATAGACTGTACTGGAGTGGAAATAAAGAGGGAAAGGGGAATGGAGTGGGAGTAGTAGTACGAGATGGTTTAAAAGAAGAAGTGAGGAGAATAAGTGATAGGATGATGAAAGTGAAAGTAGCACCGAGGGGAGAGACCGTAGAAATAGTGCAAGTGTATGCTCCACAAGTAGGCTGCACCTCTGAAGAGAAGGAGGAGTTTGAAGAGGAATTGCAGAAGCAGCTGGTAGTAAGAAATATGATTGTTATGGGGGATCTGAATGCCCATGTAGGAAGAGAAAGACAAGGTTATGAGAGTGTTCTAGGACCAGAGCGCTGGGGCGGAAGAAATGAGGAAGGAAAGAGACTGTTGGACTTCTGCCAAAGGAACAGCCTGCTAGTTGGGAACTCCTGATTCAAAAAAAGAGAGAGCCACACAATAACATGGTACAGTGATGACTTGACCAGGAAGTCGGTGGTCGACTATATACGGTATGAGAAAGAACTGAATAAGAACATCACGCACATCAAGGTTATACCATCGGAGAACCTGGATAGCGACCATCGATTGCTGGTAATGAACCTGAGAGGGAGTAAGGAGAAGAAAGGGACTGAGAACCAGGAAAGACATATAAGGATATGGAAACTGAAAGAAGGAGATAGAAGGGTCGAGTACCTCAAAATGGTAAAGGAAGGAATTCCAACAGATGAAGAAAGAGAGGTGGAAGAGGAATGGGCTAGATTTAAGAAGACTCTAGTAGGTGCAGCAGAAGCAGTATGTGGAAGGACAAGTAGTAAGAAGAGGTGGAAGGAAACACCATTGTGGAATGAGAAGACAAAAGATATAGTAAGGGAAAAGAATAGAGCCTTTAGGAGGTGGTATAAAAATAGGACGGTAGAGACAAGGGAAGAGTACCAGGAAAGAAAGAAGGAGGCGAAGAGAGTAGTGGGTGAGGAGAGAAGAAAGTGGATGGAAGAGTGGACAAAGATGATGGAGGAGGATAGTGAAGGTACAAAAAAGGTCCTGTATGGGATGGTAAAAAATAAGAGGCGGAAGGATCCGACAGATTATGTTAGGATGGTTAACAAAAGGGGACAAGAGATAGAAAATAGGGAAGAACTGAAGAAAATGTGGAAAGAATATTTTGAGGAACTTCTGAACCCAAATGGAAACCACGGCGAGGAGGAAGAAATCGGGGAAGAGGAAGATGGACTGCAAACAGAAAAGGACTTAACATGGAAAGAAGTGGAAGATGCAGTGAGGAAGATTAAAGGAGGGAAGGCACCGGGTGTGGATGAGTTGAGTGTGGAGATGGTGAGAGCAGCAGGAGAGGTGGGGATACAATGGTTGTACCGAGTGATGAGGACAGCATGGAAGGAAAGGAAGACCCCCGAGGACTGGAAAAAGGGAATAATTGTCCCGATCTTCAAGAAAGGTAGTAGAACAGAATGCAGAAACTATCGGGGAATAACACTGATGAGTAGGGATAGGAAAAATTCGCGATCGCGAATTTCGCGAATTATTAAATGAAGTAATACACAGATGGTAATGTGTTTTTATAACCCTAAAAATGGCAAACAAAATGGTTTTTGAAGTCGCGAAATTTCGCGAATTTTGCTTGAAGACGCGAATTTCGCGAATTATGCATTAATTTCGCATGAAACCGCGAATTTTAGCTTTTTTACAGTGTACTTCCGATAATTCGCGGCAATTAATGCACGAATTTCCGCGAAATATTGAAAACTGCGAATTATCTACAGTAATGTTTTAAGCCTAACAAAGAGAAAACTATTGGTTAAAAATATTGAAATGTATTTTATAAACACGCAAAAAAAACTTTATAACATAGTATTGTAAGACACACTATGTGGATTTTACCAATATTAAAAACTAAGAAAAATGACTCATCACTTTTTGTTTCTTAGATGGTTTATTTTTTCTAATTTTAGATTGTACAATTCTGAAGAAAACAATATATGAGAACGAAAATTCATCTTGATTTTCTATATAAGAGATAAGTGTGACTATAGACACACTAGCTTGACTGTGGGAACTTTAGGGATTTCCTTTGCATCACTCCTGCATTCTATATGTACTGGATCCCAGTTTACCTCACCGACAGTCAAATTCCATACAATATCCTCATGTCTGAAACCATGATGGTCTTTATCGAAGTCTAACTACTGGATGTCACTTTCTTCTGCATCTTGCCATTCATCCAGGTTTTGCCCTAATGTCATCGTAGTGAGACCACCTTGCCCGTTTAAAATATCGTGGTCACAGAAGCTGACAAACTCTTGTTTTTGTGCGAGTGTAGTAGCGGTAATTTTCTCCCATGACATGACTGCATGGAGAGCATCCAACAAACACGGAAAGATTGGAAACTTAACGGTAGATAGCGGGCCTCACTTTCTGCATACAGCGATCTCTAACAATCTGGGAAGTCATCCTAGTTAGTCAACAGTACTTAGTTATTGAGGTTTTAAGGACCGGAACAGCAAGGTCATCTACCCCTTCATCCTAGTACCTACGCGACGCATGGCGTCATATAGTCCGCCTTTCAGACATGAATATCTAGATGGCAAGTATCCAGATCAAAATGTGCCACTGTTTCCTGAACCAGTATTAACCAGGTGGTCTTCTTGGTTTCATTCTGTAGTGTGCAATTTATGAGTGAAGTAGTAGGGACTGATAACTCTGGTGTTGATTTTCTCAACAATGTTTCACCCGACGAAATACTTGAGATTCAAAGAATTTGGCACAGACATCACTGAACTCATCCCCTTATTAGAAGGCCACATCCAACTGTTCACCTTCTTGATGGACATCTACGGAGAATTCAGCTGTTTCTGGAAAGTACGGTACCAACATTAAGGAGCAGTTGGAGGGTTGTGGAAATGTGTTAAAAAGAGGGAAAATACATTCAGTTTTAGAAAATGCTGGGTCCCATGCTCTTGGAAAATTAATCAGCTTGAGATCCGTTGACCCTGGGAACAGGATTTACAAATGTGTGCGTTTGATCCAGCAGAAATAGTGCCAATGAACATCAATGAGGACACTGCAATGAAAATTAAGAAGTTGCCGTTCTGTGGAACACTGGAAGAAAGTGAGGTGTTAAGAGGATACAAAGAACTGCAAACATTAATCAAGAAGCAGATGCATGACAGGACCAAGACAGACACTGTTGGAGTTTTGCAAGGAATGACATTTGTATTTCCAAAGTTCTCATAATCTTTGTTGAAAACCATTTGGATCCCCTGTTCAAACGCTGTGAACTTTTGTTTTTCAGTTTACACTAGCACGTTAAGTGATATGCGTCACCGTTTGTCACAAGAGAATTTGGATCTCTTCACTGAAGTATACTTTGAAGGATGACTGAAATGTGTTATGTTATGCATGTTATCCATGATATTTAAAAAAATTCCACCTAAAATTTATGATTTTGAAAGTACCGAAAAGTGCACTTGAAACCACCGAATTTGCCACTTTAAAATACCGCTTTCTTCACTCTGAAATCACCGAAAAATTCCAATCTCTACTGATGAGTCATTGTGCAAAGATCTTTGAGAAAGTTTTGGAAAGGAGAATTAGGACAAGGATAAGGGGAGGGATGAGGGAAGAACATGGCTTCAGAGCAGGAAGGTCCACAGTGGATTTGATTTTTGCTGTAAGGCAGTTACAAGAACAGCACTATGAATATGGAACAGATCTACTGATGGCCTTCCTGGACATTGAGAAAGCATATGACATTGTATGCAGAAACAAAGTATGGAAGTCCCTAGAGGATAGAGGAGTAGAAAAATGGACTATAAGGAGGATAAAGGAGATGTACAAGGGAAGCGTGAACTGTGTGAAAGTGGGAGGAGAGAGATCGGACTGGTTGGAACAGAGAAACGGCCTGAAACAAGGAAGTGCACTGTCACCGTTACTTTTCATTGTGGTGATGGATGACATAATGAACCGAGTAGCACAAGTAATTGGGGAAGGAAAGATGAAAGCAAAGGTGTTTGCAGATGATTTGATGATTTGGGGAAACAAGGAGGAGGAGGTACAGGAACAGTTGGACATGTGGGAAGGAAGAATACAAGGATATGGGATGAAAGTTAGCATAAATAAGAGTGAGGTGGTGATCACATCAAGGAAGAAGGAAAGAACCACAACGAGAATAACAATTGGTGGGGAACAGCTGAAGAAAGTGGACAGTTTCAAGTATCTGGGAAGCCTGATACAAGATAATGGAAGAAACGATAGAGAAATAAATGACCGGGGGAGACAGGCAGAAGCATTCCGGAGGAGTGTGAGAAGCTTGTTATGGAGCAAGGATGTCCCTCAGAACAGCAAAAAGATCATATATCGGACGTACTATGTCCCTATCCTGACATATGCCTCGGAGACCTGGGTTATGAAAGGAAGGTAGAAGAGCAAAATACAAGCCAGTGAGATGAGGTTCTTGAGAAGCAGTATTGGAGCTACAAAGATGGACAGAATAAGAAATGAGAGGACCAGAGAATGAATGAAGGAGGAACCATTACAGGATGGTATAGAGAAATCTAGACTTGGATGGTATGGACATGTAAAACGAATGGAGGAGAAGAGGATACCCAGGACGATACACGAGACGTAGTGGGAAGGAAAGAGACCGAGAGGAAGACCGAGAGACAGGTGGCTGAAGGAGGTGGAAGAAAGCGTGAAGAAGAGAGGAGAAGACTGGACAAGGGTGGAGGCTGAGAGATGGTGGGAAGACTGAAGACGTTGGAGAGGCTTGTGTTCCAAAACAGACCCGGCCAGTGGCTGGAAACTGTGCAAGATGATGATGACAATACCACCAGGAATTATAGAAACATCATGTAGTGCATACTTAAGGTAGTCATTGAAGGCATAGGACACCCAATTAATTGAAAATGAAAATCCACAGCCTGCTCCCAGTCGACCGACCGGGTCAGGGACTGGAATGAATGAAGCCTCCACCTAGCGGCGAGGATATGAACTGTGCCGGCTGCCGAAGCCTGTCGCACTCCCCTGGGGCAATGATTAAATGAATGACAAATGAAATGAGAGCGGAGAGTGTTGCTGGAATGAAATTGTGACAGGGAAAACCGGAGTACCCGGAGAAAAACCTGTCTGCTGTCCAGCACAAATCTCACATGGAGTGACCGAGATTTGAACCACGGACCCAGCGGTGCGAGGCCAGCGAGCTGCCGCCTAAGCCACGGAGGCACCCAATTAATTAATAAAAACAAAGTTTATGATATCAAGGGAACCGGGCAGTGAAAATCCATCAAAATTACAAAAATAAATATTGCCTATCTTACACCCCAGACCTTCCTGAACACATAGTTTATGTATGTTTTCTGGATCGTAATGGGTAACAGAACATTTTCTACACAGATATGTCTGCCATACCCCCTTTTTACAGTCTTCCATCTGCTTGTAGTGAGACATACCTTGACTCTACTTTATTTATTCCAGGACTCCTGTCTTTTATGTTGGTATCCTTGGCAATAAATGAGTATAAGTGACAATTGAAGATCATTTGAGTGTTTTGTTTATGTCTTAGTTGTGGAGGTTGCTTGAAACAAGGACTTTAGTTGAAAAAGTATTATTGTAGTTGTAGACCTATATAGATGCTGAAAATGGGCAGAATAAGGAAGTTTAATAGTAAGAATATGTTTAAAGGTAACAGATATACCATGAGTGTAATGAAATCTCCTACGGATAATAGTGAGGTTTTATAACCACGTTCGTCACATGGGCCTAGAAGTCCGCCTTCTGCTAGCAAGAAGAAGCTGTCTTCTCCAGACCCTTACGCATGTGAGAATATAAGTAACGGTGATAGGATTGTTGAAGCTAGGAGTGTTTGTGGAAACATTATTGTGGATTTAGGAATTATTTCTGAACTTGTGAAGTGTGCAACCAAGTGCAATTGGTGTGACAATGACTGTATGGAGATTTATGAAAATGTAAAGAAGAGGAAGGGGCTTGCTACCATTATTAATTTGTTTTGTACAGTTTGTGGTAAAGAGACATCCGTTATGTCCTCCAAGTTAACAAATGAACGAATGTACAGCATAAATATAAGGTTGGCATATGGCACGAGGTGTATTGGCAGAGGCAAGAAGACTGCAGACACTTTGTGGCATGTTAGATTTACAGTCTCCACCAGGAAAGTTCAGTTCTTATTCGGAGTTATTGAATAAAAGTCTTGAAAAATAAGCTTATCATCAATGAGAGATGCTGCCCAGGAAGCAATTGAGGCTGAGGGAACAGACATTACTGCAGCTCTTGACGGTACATGGCAACAGAGAGGACATACTTCTCTCAATGGCATTGTCAGTGTTACTTCTCTTAAATCTGGCAAGGTTCTGGATGTTGAGTGTTTGTCGAAGTTTGGCCATGGCTGTGTAAACCCAGTGAATGAAACGCGTAGATGTGTGAAAAATTTTAACGGGTATAGGGGTGGAATGGAAGTTGTTGGTGTAAGCAATATTTTCAATCGTTCAGAGGAGATGCTAGGTGTATGCTATGCCAGGTATTTGGGCGATGGTGACAGCAAGGCGTTTCAGGTTGTGGTAGAACATAATCCGTACAAAGGACTGGGCATTGTAAAACTTGAATGTGTTGGCCATCATATGCAAAAGCATTTGGGGATGCGATTGAGGAAGCTGCGCAAGGATCTGAAGGGGAAAACTTTCTGATGATAAGGGAATATCAGGTCGTGGCAGGCTAACAGATTCTGAAATTGACCTCCTCCAAACATATAATGGAATGGCAATAAGAAGAAATACTAATAATTTAGAAGGAATGAGAAAAGTTGTTTGGGCCACCTTCTTTCACAGGACTTCTACAGACGAGGATGCCTGCCATTCATTGTGCCTCCCAAGTTCAATAGGAGATGTTATAAAACCTATCTATAGGGACCTGGCTGGTAAAAACTTACTTTCTAAATGCATCCATGGGAGAACACAAAATCCAAAGCTAAGGAAGCTTGTAGTTTAACATGACCGTTAATCTCGAGATCATGAGCCACGGGACCTCCTTTTTACGTGGAATCCGAACCGCAGGGCATGGCATTTCACTTCGAAAATCTCACATGCATTGACCGGGAATCGAACCCGGACCGCCTTGGTGAGAGGCATACAGCTAGACCGCTGAGCCACCACGCCCCTGAACACAAAATCCAAACGAAAGCTTCAACAACTGTGTGTGGGAACGCTTGCCTAAAACCGTATTTGTGAACTTCCAATACCCTAAACATTGGGTGTTTTGGATGCATTGTTGTGTTTCAACGATGGGTCAGTCAGCAGGATGGAAGTAATGAGTGATATGGGCATTGAACTGGGTGGTAACATGAAGAATGCATTTCTATCAACTGACAATCTGAGGATACAGGAGGCCAAGAAAAGTGCACTAAAAAAGACAAAAGAGGCCAGAATCCAAAAGAGGGGCTGCCAAACAGGCTGGAGGATGCTGAAACCCGGAATGAAGACAGCTATAGACCTGGAGAGTTCTAACTATGAATATGAATACAATGGAGCAAGTCATATCATAAACTTTAAATGTATTTTCCCAAAACTATGAATTTTTCAGCTTTGGGCATGCTTTTCTCTCCAACTATTAGCCCTATAGCAATGATATTTGGTACAGAGTTCAGGCAATGCACTCTTAATAAAATGTACTAGAATCAAAACAGTAAGGAGAAAAATATGGCAAATTTGTCGATAAAATACAGAATAAAATGTGAATTTTTTTAGTTAACATACTTTTATACCAATTTCTACCCACATAAAAATGTTAGTATTATAAAACTAGTACACTTAAAATAAGAAATGTCCTATTTATAGTTAAAATTTGGTCTGATTTCAACAATTAGTTTCTGAGAAATATGCACCAACGTTAGTATAGTAAACTATAGGATATACTGTACACTCAGTGCCTGGTCCCTTTAAGTGTTAATGCGTAACAGAAAAATGACCAAGTACATTACGTAGCCAACATGAGAAAGGAACGCGTAGTTCATTCTTTGTAGTTTTTTGCTTTGCAATTAAACTTTTCTGTGATCTGACTAATGGAAGTAATAAGTGCCCTATATTTTGTATGACCTTTTATCAAAAATTCTACATATCTAATACTATTCTGTGACCAAATTTCTTAAAAAAAAGAAAAAAGGAAAGGCAGTGTTTAAATATATTTTATTTCTACTATATTTTACAGTACATTTATTCAAGGAAGCACCCAAATTAGGCAATCAAAATCCGAGGCATCACGGCCAAAACATTAAATACATCACATCATATGCCACAACTACATTTTTCAGTTTTCATGTGCTTAACTTTTACATAAATAAGTTACATTAAGGCTGAAACCAGCATTTCTAAAACATGCAAATGACACCCTATTGTAACCAAAGGGCAAAATTTGAATGTAATTTTGAAGCATTTAAGACAGAAAGTTATCAATATATTCTTTCGCTACTGGTAGAATATTGCCAGCTCAGAGCACAGTGTAGAGATGGGAAGGCGCACCCACCCCAGAACAAGAGAGCACAGGTACGCACAAGCCCTTTTCCTAGAAGACTTGGCCAGCTCCATCTCATTGTTTGTGCTGGAGACTTATTGTATGCTAGTCACTGAAAATTTATGATACCAGTGCTGCAGGATGGGCCAGAGAGGGTTGTAAAACCAAGGTACATGACCCAAGACAATAGGAAGCTACGCGAATAAATGTCATTGGAAAACTAGATGATGAAAATTTATAAGGAAAGAAGAGCTGTGTTCAGAAAAAGAAACTGTTTTTTTTTGGTGCAAGAAAAATTCATAACTTTGGTAAGACACCGGAGATAGCACTCGGTATTGGTGGATTTTTAAGTTCGCAGGCGCAGTGATCTACGATACGGCGCTAAACTCAGCCTGGTGGGGGGAGTAGAACACGTTACCTGGAACTATTTGCTAGCGTCATGATGCAATGGCATATGTAGAGTCTCCCCACGATCGAATCCTAATCAGAACTGGATATTCGGTACCTGCCCATTTAAAGTGACAATATGAGATATCGCTCGTGAATCTGCGACCATTTCCTGAGGAGCGGATTCTTTGGCGGCAATATGTCCATTGTGTACCAACGGCCTGCCAATATAAGCCCAGAGCACGAGGAACGGGGGTTCTTTTTCTTGTATAGACTTCATGCGATGGACTGTTGAGGTCGGGTCGGTCATGTATACCAGCCGCGAGCTGGAGCCGCGAAGTACTTGTGTTTGAAATATCATGCATTAAGTGATACTGGTTAGAGTCTTTACGCCGATAGGGAAATAGGGTGTTGGACATTGCACCCAGTGCTACACTTGCTGTTGCGATAGCGACAAGTTCATGGGGTACTGGAGGATCCCCGCTGATTGCCGAAGTACGGGACTGAGCGTTCGAAGCGTGACGTCACTAGTGTTGCCAGACGGACTCTCTAAGTTAACGCCTACGAAACTGCGGTTCGGTCCAGGTTAATCTTGTTTTAAATCCTGAGGGTGTGCCGAACAAAACGGTACAGGTCCACCAACGCGAGACCAAGTGAACGAGGTTCGGAGCCCGATAGGACAAGTCCCACCAGCAAGAAGTGATAGGGAAGAACATTTTTACTAGTGACTTCCGAGGTGTAAAAATATGTGTTATCAAATTCAGTGTAATTTCAGTGCATTTTCAGTGTAATTCCAGTGTATGTGGAAAATACCAGTGCTGCCTGTGTTGGGGGCAGATATCTGTGTGTGTGAATCCCAGCGCGTAAGAATGGGCAGGATTATGGAGTCCAGTTGGCGACTCTGCACCATGGGCTAAGGTAGCACTTTGTGGGTCTGAGCGAACCCAGGACACCATGCAGACCACCTCACCTGGACGGCAGAAATGATGAGTATTGACTTTCAAATTATGGGTACATAACTTACGAAAGGGGGGCGGACAATAATGTAGATTCAGTAGCTTGCGTGACGATGTTAGTCACAGTCATTATAGATGCGGGAGGCAAGTTATTTAACTGTCAGCATGTTCTAGTTAGGAGTTGTGTGTGTACTCGCCATTATTAGTTTAATGCATGTCTTTGGGCTCAAATGGTACGAGTGTGTCCATGTAGGTAAGAATGATTTGTGAGCCAGGGCACGTAAGATTAAATTCAAGTGAAGTTTTGATGTTTTGTTCGTGTGGCATTTAATGTAATGATGTTAATGACTTTGACCAAAGTTGGTTTATATTTGTTTATCGTGAGATTAATAAATTCCAGTGAGGATAGTTTTTCGCCACATAATGAGGTATATTGAGTGACCCTTTGCCCCTTTTACTTTCCGTGAGACCGGCGGGGTCGAACCAGTGTCCGGCGAGAGGTTACGAGTGTGTTATGGTGAGTTGTTCCCACAGGAGCGTGTGTGATATTTATGTGTGATGGGGATTGAGGTTGCCGGCGAGGTTAGCCGAGGTTCGTACCACGTGCGATAGCCGTATGTTGATACGAGAGGCGTCGTGATGCACGCGATGGTACAATTGTTGTTGTTTCTGTATGAGAAGGTCCATGCCTCATAATAAGAGAAAGTTCAGTCACACACGCATGGGAAAATATATATGTGTTTTTCAGGAACACCATGAAGAAACACTGGTTCAATCCCCCCGCCGATGTACACCAGCATATTATAAATTTACCATTTGTATATTCGCATAATGTAGGCACAGTAGAGGTTTGTTTTGCTTTGACAGCTGCTCAGGTAGAGAGCTATTTATAGTTACGGCCGGCCCGCGCAAGCCATTGTGTAAGTAGGGCGAGTCCTTCTGTCTCGTTTTGGTCAAAGCTGTAATTACCACATACCGTTGTTAGCTAATTAATTTAAGGGTGCATGTCGTTTTGCCATGCTGATTCGTATTTCTTTGCTTGTACTACTGTTCGTGAATAGTAGTTTTCTTTTGTTCATCCGGGTACAGCCCGTGTTTATTTTGTAGTAATTTTGTCTTGTGCCTAGCCCCGTATACTTGGATATGATCCGCCCGCCCTAAATATCGTAGTTATATTAGCCCGACGTAGGTTGGGCCCCTTTTCGTCCGAAGCCCGTCTATGAAAGGTACTCGTCATTATCTGTGTAAAATTTGTCCTTGTTCCCTGCTAGAGTGTATATTTGTGTGACATAAAAATCAGAATAACACTATTTGTTTATAATAAAATCAGTAAGCGCAACTGCAGTAGTTTTTGACCACCTCGCACAGCTGAGTAACATGATGTAATGATTTAATGTAAATTCAATGGTTGAACTCAGCTGTTAGTAAGGTTTCATCCCGTGGGATGAGGTTTGTTCTAGTTTTTTTTAAGAGGGGCGCACTGGGATATCACATATTCTTTGTTTTTTTATATTTAATTTTGATGGTGTTGGTTTTTCTTTGTATGATGTCAGTTGGTTCTTTTTTTCTGTAATTTCTTTCTGCCAGTTTTTTTTGTTGGAAATAAATTACGGACTCAGTAAGATGTTGAGTGTACGCCATTTCTGTAATTGTTAGACACCAGTTTCCTTCACTTTAGGCCTTTAAGCCAGTTACTATAACGAACGCACCACCCCCGAGATCAATTTATTTTATCCAGGCCTAAAGGATTGCCCTATCGGGTACACTATAGTATGCAATATGTACAAGGATAGTTGACCACTGACATTATGGTCCAGTACAGATAACAAAATAATTTCAAATCATTTGAACATACATCTTAGGTAACTTGTTACAAAATAAAACTGTTACAAAATATAACTTTCCTTAACAGCAACATTACCATACAAATAGAAAAGAGAAATCAAACCCATTTGAAATGTATGAATTTCTCAAACTTGAAATATAAATGCCACACTATGGAATGTACCACAACAGTGACCATATTAGCTAGATGAAGGAGGATATTTAATTCCTCATACCATTCTCACAAATTCACCAATCATTTGAAAATGTGAGTCATCAATATAAAATTTTAATCAAAATGAGAATCAGGATATACAAAAATTAATTTTACCCCCACCCCCAAAAAAAAACTGTTGATACAACACATACATTTCATTGAGATTCCCACTGGGTTGACTTATACTGCATTAACATTACATCAAACCACCAAGTGGAAGAACAAATCATCATTCCATCTCTCAAAGATGCCATGAAAGTAATATAATCGATCAAACAAAGAATGAGTGTACTTTTGGCAATTGGTTTGGCCAAGTCACAATGGGAGGTTTTCACAAGAACCTATAAAGCGGCATAAAGCATTACGACTTATAAGTATATAATACGAGGTCCTTCTACTCATTTCCTTGAGTTTTGACTCTGTGGTCGAGTACTAAATACGAAAGAAAACCTGGCCAGTTATCAAGAGTGTGCACATTTCCTACTTAAGCAATTACAGTATTATTTCGTACATTTTGCTGTAGGCCTACATTGTTTCCAATCATTAACATGATTATATGAACACATCTACAAAATAACTGGAAGAATAGTGGACAGGAGCCATCTGTGGATGGCAACAATCTAAATCTAGAAAGAAATTAACATGATCAACCTAAATTTGACTGCCGCAAATGGAAAAAAAAAAAACTTACATAGCCTAAAATGATCTTTAGATGGCAGTAGTCAAGATCTAGAAAGAAACCGAAGCCAAGACTAAAATGGTTGAAAATGAAGTACGGTAATCAAAATAAAAGATCGTTAAAAAAAATCAGCACCAGATCTAATAAATTACTACCCTGAAACACGAAACATTAGCAATGCCTCTAAGTTCCTTGACAGGCTTAGTCTGCATGGTTAAAATTACCAAATATTCCCAGACCTCCTGAGAGATAATTACTATTTTGAAAATCAGTCAGCCCAGTTTCATCACTAAAGTAAAATTGAACATCTTGAGCAATTAAAGCATCAAACACACCATCATTTAAAAGAAACTAGGAACTTCTCAAACACTTGATACTCAACATAAAGGAATGTCCATAAAAACATTCATAGAGGTCATTTCAAAAGTCACAGCAACTAAGTTTGAAGTCTTCCAAAATAGCCAAACAGTGGGCAGTGTTCAGTATATATTTACATGCCTGAAAACCTGTTTCACAAAGTACAGAATGTCACTGCCACATGTCTGTATGCATTGGTAGCTTTATTTGACAGTACCCACAAAAGTTGGTATGTTGGAGGCTGTGATCAAAGATGGATGCAAGTAAAGTTTAACAGCGGTCATACTACAGATAATTTCTGATGCACTGTACCAACTGCGTTGCACAATTCAGAGGAAACCAGAATCCGCCATGATAATGTAACAACCCACACTGCAGCACCTGTCACAAACCTTTTGCAGTGGTGGGTGATCTTGAAACACCTTCCCTACTCACCTAATCTCAGTCCATGCAACTGAAGAAGCCACTGTGTGGGACGAGATTTGCAAACAAGGAGAACATTTTATCAGCGTTTTGACGAGAGGTGGTATACATAGATGAACTGCACACAGCTAATGGCACTCAACACCTTCCTCATCGTTGGCAAAGATGTATGGAAACCTTCGGGGATTATTTTGAAGGGTGAATAACACAACAATGATTTCTATTTTTTGCATCTTTCAATTTCTCCTACCTGTTGACCCTGTACCTAGACCCAATTTGACAATACAATTGCAAAGCATTTTACAGTGACCTTCAATCACATATACTGAATTTCAACTCCTACTGCTTTATTGGCTGTTATAATATACAGTGGAACCTCGTTAGTACGTTACTCAAGGGACTGAAAAATTTGGACGTAAAAAGTGGGAAAAAGTACTACTGAAAAATGATAATTAAACATCATTAACTTGTTTCATTAAGGGAAAAGTAGAAAACACGTTAATCGGAAGTACATACTATCAAATACACAATTTTAAACAACCTACAGAATTATTGCATTACAGAACTAGTTTACACAGCACAGAGAAACGAGAGCAATAAAAACAAGAGAAGAATTTACTATACCAGCACTGTACTCTTAATGCAAATACTGTAGTACGTATTCAAATATTTAATTTTGTATAATTGATTTCGGCTTAAATACATGTTTTTCTTGATATTCTGTGGAAAAGTAGTGCCGTATCCTTTGGCATGAACGATTGGATATAACCAAAGTTCTCAAATCGATTTGAGTACACTTAGCGTATTGAATGCCGTCATGTAAACGGGACTGAAATTGTATTGAGTTTCAAGGTCGATACGGTAAAATTGTGGGATCGTATTCAAACTGTTGTTCAGAAACATATAAACGCGTATCGTATTGAAAGCGATTCTGCGCACTCGAGTTTCATTTTTAAACTCAATTAGGCCTACTCTCGTCTGTCGCCCGACTTTCAAATCGCTTGTTTTACTTTCTGCCCATATTGTCTATTACTGTATGCGTTCCTGTTGTGGTCGATAAGCGTAGTTTGTTTGCACGTGTTTTTAGCGTTAATGTATTTTTGTCTGTTTTACCTTTAATGTCTGGTGTATCCGTACGTAAATTGTGGAATGTTACAGATCACATTCGGGGCAACATTCTGGCAGCCCGGCATCTCTAAAAGATTTAAGCTTCAGTAGTTAAAAGTGATGTAAAACCAATAACATTTTATCATTATTAAACTGAAAATAAACTTTTTAAGAACAAACAACATCAAAATCTTCCAGGCAACCATTTTTCATGTTTACAAACAACTCGTTAAAAAAATCATCGGATGATAAATTACGGGTCCGTTATGTTTTACTGTTTAATACGAGTTAGCCAACATAACTGCAGGTGGCCACCATAAATTATATACCGTATTGAAATCTATTTCAATACGAACTGAAACTGCTCATGTAAATGGGCATCGTACTGAAAACAGGATCGTATTCAAATCAATTTGAGTTCGCCATGTAACCGCCCTGTCGTAGCCACTGAGAGCAAGCAGCGATACTGGACAGAACTATGTGCGGATGTGCAACATTGGACACAGATACCTGTGTGAGCGACAAACTAGCTGCACCAGGGCGGGACTCTTTTAGTCAACAACCATCGGCTATTGGTCAGTAGCGAAGAATGCTTCTTGTCGGCGCATGCTACTGCCTTACGTTTGAGTCACCGCTATTTAACCAGGAAAGTGAGACGACTATACCCGTTATGTCGCAACCCTCGCCCGCTTGTTGGCAAGGAATGTTATCTCAGAGCGGCCGGGCTCACATCCGTTAGGAGTGAACAAAGAATGCTTTCAGGGCCGACAAAAATGCGATCGTACTAAGCGATGCTCGGCAAAATATGCAACGTGATAAATGAGGTACTTTTACGTTATTTTCATCAGATAAGAATCGGGACTTGAAAATTATGACGTCATATGCGAAAAACGTACTAATAAGGAACGTGTTAACGAGGTTCTACTCTAGTTGCCTTGACTTATGAAATGACCTTCGTATAACTAGAATCTTATTACAAATGTTAAGGATTACAATGTATGCTGCCATCAGTTGTAAGTTGAAACTGTCACTATTCCTGAATTACAATCTTCTTTCTATCACAGAAATTGTTGACTATTCAGAAAGAAAAAAACATGCAGGATGTTATATTTTTAAAAGATATTTTAGAAAGTATTCTGATATTAACAAGAGTAAATATCCAGTTTATCAACAATCCAGATTTCATGGCATATATAACAACCTGTAACCAACTACAGAGCCTTGTCTTAAAATTAAAGATTTAAACCAATGATTCATCTATACAGAATTACAGTATTTAGAATAATAATTTAACCTATGGAATTAAGTTTACAACACTGGTACTTAAAATATATCTGAAATACTGAGGCTTAATACTGCATAACAATGTGTTTGAAATTGTTTTCTTGCATGGGTTCTGAGGAAACGAGAATGTACAGCTCAAATGCCTAGGGAGAGTTATTAGGTAGATGGTAGGACTGCTGCCTCTAAAAATATTCACAAATGTATCTCTCATGGCTTAAAATGTACTTTAAAAAGTTGGTAGAAATCGACTGATTGTAGTGGGAGTTACATGCAGCCAATAAATGAAGCGTATGCGGGAACAAACATGAATGTTTCATTTCTTACTTATTGAGAAAATCAGGAATAAAGGTGGCAGTTGTCCATGGGACAGGGATGTAGTGTAATGTGTTGGTATACGGAACAAAAGTGATGTTACGTCTTGCCACGTAGCCCTGTCCCACGGACAACAGTCACCTTCATTCCTGATTTTCTCAATAAGTTAGAAATGTAACAGACGTTTGTTCCCGCATACGCTTCAAATGTGCATAGATACATTTTTATAACACTGACATGTGTGTTGTTCCAAATGTATCTACAATATTAAGACATAATAGTGTGCAGAATTTCGAATTTCGGTAGACACCCTGATAATTCACATGTTATTCCGTAACTACAACACGACCTAAGCTTTGTAATTCGTGGTGAAGAAGAAAAGAACTATCCGATGGAACCAAAGTGCAAGGAAATATCGGCATATATATCAGAATTTCGAAGTAACCATACTGGATGTCGCAAATTTAAGAGACGGATAGTGTTTTAAAATAAATGTATTTCGAGCTTTTCTGCAATTATTTTTCCAAACGATATAATTTCGTAAGATTGCGACATAAAATTATTTCGAGTTATTTCTGGACTTATATTTGAAATAATCTCCAAATTTCGAGGTCAATAACAGAAATGAGAGGTTTCTGTAGAGTTTCGAAAGTTTTTGCGAATAAACATCTCGCGAAAAGTCAGGTTTCCTAATAATTCAGAAATATATTTCATACTAAACTAAAAACTCTTGCTGATACCGAAAACATACGTTGAACCGATGCAGACCACTCAAGGTATCCTCAGTATGCATTTCCTTGAGGGCGGGCACGAGGAAATATAGCTTATGCAATTGGCGCCGCTTGCGTGAAACTTGCTCCATCGCAATCTGTGAGCCTAGTGGCGCGAGATTATTTAAACCGACCTCAGCGAATTTTCGTTACCTCCAAATATCCAGACAAAAATTAGCTTCTTTTCATTACCGGTAGACACCTTGATAATTCACTTGTTATTCCGTAACTACAACACGACCTACGCTTAGTAATTCGTGAAGAAGAAAAGAACTATTTTTTATACAGAACGGTAAAGGTTATTGAACTAATCAACGCATTAAAGAACAAGGTAACGGTTATCCCAGATCTTTCATTCAACACAAACAAATCGATATCGATCGATTAGGATTCAGGCAAATCAGGATGCATCTCATATTCCCAGTCGAAGACTGTAACGATCTGGTGAATGTATTTCAGAGCAATGTATCGAATGTGGGTTGGTCACACAGAAAGTATCGGCGGCATGCGAAAGCTTGTTCTGACGTGAATTTTAAAAAGATGACCTTGGTACGTCATCATCATCATCATCATCATCGAAGTCCCATTCCAGTCACCCGGGTGTGGTTATGAAACTGTAAATAGTGATGAGAGAGGTAAAGTAAATCTGTAAAATATTCTAGTTCATCCGTAAAACACACTGCCTTTCCGTAAATTTTACGGAAAAAACATAAAAGTTGGCAGGTATGCTAATGTTACGACCAATATCTTGGAAGAGTTGCCCTGTACACTAATCTACTCGCCAGTGTGTACACAAAGGTGAGAAAAAATCCAAAGACACAATACCAACTTGTGAGACAAGCTACTGCCACTATCTCCCTCTCTCATCACTATTTACAGTTTCATAATTCATTCACAATCACTCAGTAATACCTTATATATCTAAAGGTAAAATTATCTTAACACTAGTACATTATGTGAAGACTTGGGTGTTCATTGGTCAAGAGATGATATTTACTTCTTAAGCAGAATGTCATAATCTTTGGATCCAGACTTCCGACTCCTTAAATACCTAGCATGATATTGCGGCTCCAAGTAGCTGACACGTACTGCTCTGTCCTCGCGCATGGCAGTGCGCCATTCCAGCTGCAAAGATGAGTAAAGATACATGTGATAAGGAGAGATACAGGAAGCAATGAAAAATAAGCAACTGATCTCAGATCTGATACAAATTCTCACCAAACGCTTGAATCGATCCTTTGGAAGGACAAATTTGTCACCGCCCAGCACTTTCAGCATGTCTGAGCGCTCACCCCATGGCCAGATCATGTAATCTAGCATCCCCGGCTGACTACCTACAATCAAAATAAACACTGTGTTAATGACATACATCTGCATGACCTCGGTGTAACTACTGCAAAAGGGAAGACATACATTAGAAGGCATTATAAGGACCATTATAGCGAAGCAGCTACTGCAAAATTGAACAATCTGATAATCTCCCTGAATCGCACACATAAAACAAACATGGTCTAAATCATTTTCAACAGAAACCAAGAAATACCCAAATCACAGATGACAAGATTATAGAATTTCTCACCCCCAAAGAATGGATTTCCCCGCTTTACCAGCTCCCTCTCGTAATACTCCAGAGCAGTAAAAAAATCTTCAAGATGTTCTTCACTCAGGCTGGAGTTACAGCTGTGGTGATGTACCTTGTACATTGCAGAGATTACCTGCAAAAAAAATAACCCCAGCATAATAACCCTCAGAGGGACGAATTTAATACAGTATATTAAATCACAAGACAGGTTAGCCGCAAGCGGAATTTAATATATTATATTATTTAATATATTCATCATCATCATCATCATCGTTGTTGTTGTTGTTATTTGAGTCTTCAGTCTTTTGACTGGTTTGATGCAGCCCACCATGTCTCCCTATCCTGAGCTAATCGTTTCATCTCTACATAGCTACCACACCCTACATCCAAGGCAATCTGTTTAACATAATTATTCTAACCTTGGTCTACCCCGAATGTTCTTCTCCTCGACCCTTCCTTCCATAACTATGCTTGTTACTCCTGGGTGTCTTAGTGTGTGTCCTACCAACCTATCTCTTCTCTTCATTAGCAGTTGCCAGAAACATCTCTCCCACTCGTCTTAATACCTCTTCGTTTGTAACCCATCTGATCTTCATCAGTCTCCTGTAACAACACATTTCAAACGCTTCAATTCCCCTCTTTCCTGCTGCACCAATAGTCCAAGTTTCATTTCCATAGAGTGCCACGCTCCAGACAAAGGCTTTCAAAAATGACTTCCTAATACCTAAATCTATATTCGAAGTCAACAGATTCCTTTTTTGTAGAAATGTTTTCTTTGCCTGTGCCAACCTACATTTTATGCCCTCTTTGCTTCATCCATCACTGGTTATTTTGCTTCCTAAATAACAGAAGTCTCCTACTTCCTTCAGCTTTTCACCAGCCAATTTGATGTCCATAGAGGTTTCTGATTTATTTCAGCTGCATTCCAATATTTTTGTTTTACATTTACTAATTTTCATCATGAATTATTTCCTCAAGACAGAGTCCATACCATTCAAAACCTCATTCAAATCCTCAGGCGTGACAGCCAAGATGACGATATGATCAGCAAATCTCAGAGTTGAAACTATTTCTCCTTGAATCTTCACTCCCACTTTAAATTTTTCTCAAATTTCCTTCATTGCTTGTTCAATGTAACGATTGAAAAGTATGGGTGATAAGTTGCAGCCTTGCCTTACACCTTGCTGAATACCAGCTTCAATCTCAAGTCCTTCAGCTCGAATGACTGCTGTCTGGTTTCTGTATAGATTGTAGATCACCCTCCTATACCTGTACTTTATTCCAATCGTTTTCGAAACGTCAAACAATTTAGTCCAATCAACGTTATCAAAAGCCTTTCCTGTCTACAAATGCCATGAACGTTCTCTTATCTTTCCTTATTCTACCTTACAAAATCAGCCTAAGACTTAGTACAGCTTCCCTTGTTCCTACATTTCTTCTGAAACCAAACTGGTCTTTACCCAACTCTGTTTCTATCTGGCTTTCCATCCTCTTGTAAATTATTCTAGACAGGATCTTTGATGCATGAGTAATCAAGCTGATTATACGGTAATCTTCACATCTGTCAGCTCCCACTTTCTTCGGTATAGGGATGATAACATTCTTCTTGAAATCAGAGGGTACCTCACCTGTCTCATAAATCCTATACACAAAGTGAAATAAACTTGTCAGACCTTCATCACTTATGCAGCTTAGCAACTCAATCGGTATATCATCTATGCCTGGTGCTTTGTTCCTGCTTAAGTCTTCCAATGCTCTGTCAAATTCTGATCTCAATATTAAATCTCCATTCTCGTCCTCATCAATTTCCTCTTCCCTTTCCATTACATGATTCTCAAAATCCTTTCCCTTATACCAACACTCTATGTAAGCTTTCCATCTCTCAACCTTTTCTTCCCTATCTGTTAGAGGCTTTCCATCTGTGTCCTTAATATTAGAGCACTTAGTCTTCTTTTCCCCAAACGTATTCTTAATCCTTCGATAAGCTGTGTCTACTTTCCCTAATTTCAGACAATTTTCTATACCTGCACATTTCTCTTTCAACCATTCTTCATTCGCCTCCTTGCACTTCTTGTTAACCTCATTTCTCAGACATCTGTATTCTGCTTTCCCCTTTTCATCTCTTATATTCTTGTGTTTCCTCCTTTCATCGATCAATTCTAGTATATCCTGAGTGATCCACGGTTTTCTACCTATTCTCTCTTTCATACCAATGTTTTCTTCTGCGGATTTTGTTATTTCATTCTTCAAAAGTGCCCATTCTTCTGCATTTGAAGTTTGTTCAGGGTTTTTCATTAGTCCTTCCTTTATACTCTTCTTGAATCTCGTTTACATCCTTCTCTTTCAGTCTGTCTACTGCCCATCTTTTTGGCTTTTGACTTTTCTTCAGTTTCTTCAACTTTAATCTGCATTTCATAACAACCAGATTGTGGTCAGAGTTTATGTCAGCACCGGGATATGTTTTACAATCCAAAATCTGGTTTCGAAACCTCTGCTTGACCATAATGTAGTCGATTTGGTAACGCCCTGTATCTCCTGGTCTCATCCATGTGTATATTCTTCTATTGTGGTTATCGTATAAGGTGTTAGCTATGACCAACTCATGCTCGGTGCAGAATTCCATCGGCCTGCTTCCTCGATCATTCCTTTCACCTAATCCGAAATCTCCTACTGTCTTCCCTCTCTTCCTTTTCCTACCACAGCATTCCAATCTCCCATTACTATAACAATTTCATCACCCTTGATATACCTCAGAATTTCATCAATTTCTTCGTAGAGCTTTTCAACATCTTCATCATCAGCCTGACAGGTAGGCATATAGACTTGTACCACTGTGCTGCACGTAGGTTTTGTATTGATTTTTGCTACAATAATCCGTTCACTATATTGCTCATAATATTCCACCCGCTGTCCAGTTTCCTACTCAATATGAGACCAACCCCTGCTTGGCCATTGTCTGATTTAGTGCTAATGACCCTATAGTCTCCTGACCAAAATTCCTGTTCTTCCTGCCAGTGCATTTCACTAATCCCAACCAAATCCAACCTCAACCTATCCATTTCCATTTCTAAGTTTTCTAACCTTCCACTGCCTAGCAGACTTCTAACATTCCACGCTCCGACCCGTAGAATGTCAGATTTCCTCATTTCATCTTGTACAGTTTCCAGCCCCAGGCTGCGCCTGTTTGGAACATAAGCCTCGCCACTTATTCCTTTCTTCTCACCACCTCTCGGCTGTCACTCTGGTCCAGTCCTCGCCTCTCTTCTTGACACATTCCTCCCCTCTTTTCAGCCATCTATCTCATGGTCTTCCACTTGGTCATTACTTCTGCATCTCATGTATCCTCTTGGAAATCTTCTTCTCTTCCATTCTATTTAAGTGTCCATACCACCTCAGTCTTGATGTCTCAATCCTACTTTGCAAGGGCTCCTCTTTCACTATTTCCCCGACGTTTTCATTCCTCACCCTGTCTCGACTTGTTACTCCGATCCTACTTCGCAGGAACTTTATTTCACTTGCCTGTATTCTGCCTATGTCTCATTTCTTCATTATCCACGTTTCTGATGCATAGGTCAGTATCGGGATATAGTAGCTTTTGTATAACACTTCTTTGCTTTTTTGTGGGACATCATTATTCTACACTAAGCTCCTAATACTTCTCAGAAATGCTTCTGCCTGTCTGCCACGTTCCGTAATCTCTTTGTCATTTCTCCCATTTTCCTTCACTATACTTCCCAAGTACTTGAGACTTTCAACCTTCTTCAGCTGTCCACCTCCAAGTGTTATCCCACTCATTGGTCTGTCCTTTTTCCTGGTCGTTAACAAGATCTCACATTCACTGATGTTGAACTTCCATCCGTACTTTCCCACTGTTTCTTCCCAAGCCTTCAGTTGCTCCTGAATTTCCTCTTCCTTGTTTCCCCAGACCATGAGATCATCTAAAAACACTATTGCTTTCGTCTTATCTTCTCCTATCTTTCCTGCTACCCATGTCACTACCTCGTCCATAACCACAATAAAGAGAAGGGGTGACAGTGCACTACCCTGTTTCAGACCACTCATTTGTCTGAACCAATCTGTTCTTTCCCCTCCAACTTTCACACAACTCACACTTCCACAATATATCTCCTTCACTCTGCCTACAGTCTCTTTTTCCACTCCCATGTTTTCCATTGCTTCCCAAACCTTCTCCCTACACACACTATCAAAGGCCTTTTTGATGTCCAGCAAGGCCATCAACAGATCCTCTCCAAATTCGTAGTAGTGTTTCTGGAGCTGTCTCACTGAAAATATGAGATCCACTGTTGATCTCCCAGGTCTGAATCCATTCTGCTCCTCTCTCAATTCTCTCTCCACTTTGGCTCGTATTCTACTTTCTAATATATTTTCATATATCTTGGCACAGTGTGATACGAGTGTGACTCCCCTGTAATTTCTGCACTCCTTTCTGCTTCCTTTCTTAAATATTGGGACAATTAATCCTAAATCACAACATTAACACTGCATGAATGACATACATCTGCATGACCTCAATGTAACTACTGCATAAGGGAAGACATACATTAGAAGTCATCATAAGGATCATTATAGCCAAGCAGCTACTGCAAGATTGAATAATCTGATAAATCTCCCTGAATCGCACCAAAATAAAAACGTTATATATGCTAAAAACTCAACAGATGACAGTAAACTACACTTTTAGGTCTGGCCTAACAGGGAATCCTCGAATTTGAGTGGTGTTATCTCCTTGCTAGCTTCTCACAAGCTCTGAGAGATCATCGTGTTCAGTCGAGCTTGCATAGCGAGTTCTAAGAATGGCTTTTTGTGATTTATATAGTTATTTTGCAATATGTGCAGTAAAATGATGGTCAGCGAGCAAGAGACTGCTTCAATTTTGGACTCCATGGACTTAGATAAAAGTGATTTTTCATTTGAAAAGTCCAAAGATGGATATTCAAGTAGTGTATCTTATGCCCTTTATGCACTAAAACATTTTGGTAATATCCAACGCACTTCTGCGACGGAGATGGTATGCACGTTTATAGCTAGTGTTCGATATTTCTGGACAAGTCTTCATTTGCCGTATTTTTGGTCCGCGTACAGGCATAAAATGCAACCGCCCGCGTAGGGTTAAACATTGCTTCAAAGAAATTATAAGGAGAATTACAAAGCACTGATCTGGGTTCCCAGAGAAAAACATCATCCCTAAAAAGGCCCTACTTCTTTTTATAAAATGGACTATCACCCAAAACTATGTCATTTTCGGTTAACTGAACATAAAGACCTAATAGCTGTATTTGAGAACCCAGGTTCACAGAAATGGCATGTACCTGGAACATTTTACTGAAAAGCATCAGTTATAACATATTAACACTTAGAAAACACTATTGAAGAAACAACTTACTAGAAATGGCATACTCTGCAGCACAGTGGGTTAAACATTGCTTCAAAGAAATTATAAGGAGAATTACAAAGCACTTAACGGAAGTTAAGCCACTTTTAGGTCTGGCCTAACAGGGAATCCTCGAATTGAGTGGTGTTATCTCCTTGCTAGCTTCTCACAAGCTCTGAGAGATTATAGTGTTCAGTCGAGCTTGCATAGCGAGTTCTAAGAATTTTTGGATACTTGGTTAATGCAGCCCAGAATTTCGAGGTAAAAAGATACGTCCAGCTGTTTGGATTCCACATGAAAAGGAAGTCTTGTGGCTTACGATTGCATATACAACTACAAGCTTGCTTTTTCTTTTATTTTACTCAGCAGCACAAATTTTCAAAAGTCCAAAATATTTAGACAACCTGAAACCAAGTAATGAAAATGATACTATTTTCAAATAAGCAGTATCATATTCCCATTAAACCTTCACCTAATTTAGATTATTTCATACTGCAATCATAGAACTACTTTAACAGTGTTCAATAATTTCTTTCATTTGGATGCCACAGATCACCCATTGTCTTTTGTCTCTCGTCAGTCCTCAAAAGAGTGTTTTCATGTAGCCCTTCAATCGTTTCATCTCTACGAAACTAATGCTCCATGCATCCAAAGCAATCTGTATAAGATAGTCAAACTTTGGACTTTCCCTACTTCCCATTCCTTCCATAACTAAGCTATTCCTGGATGTCTTAGCATGTGCTCTCCCTACCTACCTCTTCTTCTCATTAGTACTCACCAGGTTCATCTTTCCTCCCTCACTGATCTTAATACCTCATTTTTTACTCAACTACCCGTCATTCTCCCGTAACACCACAGTTCAATTGCTTCTATTGTCTCCATTTCTGTTGCACAACAGACCAAGTTTCACTTCCAGAGTGTACCATGCTTCAAAAAAGAAGACATTTCTAATAGGCCTACCTAAATCAATATTTTGTGTCATCAGGTATCTTTTCTGTAGAATAGCTTTCTTTGCCTGAGCTAATCTACCTTTTATATTAACTTTCCTTCATCCATCACTGCTTATTTAGCTTCCCAAGTAGCACAATCCTCCAACTTGCTTTAGCCTTTCACCTGCCAATTTGATGCCAATAGGGTGTTCGATTTCTTCTGGCTGCATACTAGCCATCAGGGGCAGCCCGTGGGGTAGTGCCAGTGTGCCATGGCACCACCATCATACCCTCTCAATCATCATCAATTTCCGTTTTCAAGCCTAAGCTGGGTCGGAGCAAATATGGCACCCCTCCACTTTACTCTGTCCACCATCCATCCTCGACCACTGAACTCGACTCAATAACAGTTTGTATTACATTTAAATTTCAGGGAAATGGGAAGCAATCTTATTCTGCATTCATTTGAACGAGAGCGCAAACTTGACGTGCACTCCGGCGGCTCTCTTTTGAATCAGTGCGCCAGATCTTACGGGCACCACCTCCAAAAATAAGACAGTACTAAAGGATTGTTTGGCATGGGTTTGTATGTGTTGTGTTGGGCTGAGATAGAGCCAGTGGCCACGTGACACAACACTTCAAATCCATCCTCTAGAGTGCAGCATGTAACAGGCACAAGTCAGAACTGCTTGAAGAGATTTGTATTTTAACCACTAGAGCAGTGTTTCCCAAACTTTTGTGTGTGTGTACCACTTTAAGAGATAAGAATCTCTCGCATACCACCTAATGGTTGGGAGATATAGTAACAATAACCACCACTACGTAATAGACCAAAAGATGGATTATAAATTGTGTTTGTTAGAGTTAGACTGTTGGAGTAAAATTTCAAATATTAAAAAGTATGCCCAGTTGTTCATTTATTACAATAAGTATTGAATTCAAACATTCAGAAGTGACACTGTACAAATAATATTAATAAAAGAACTCTTAATAATTAAACATAAAAGCAAAGTTCAACTTCAATGTGAAGGGTGAGCTTTAAGATTGCTGAAGATCGTTTTCCACTGTTAGGAGCCTATTCCAGTATTTATTCTTTAGATGAACAAGTGAAGAAAATACAGTCTCACACAAGTACGAAGTAGTGAAAGGCAGTAAAAATCAAACTGCTTTGTCAGTTATGTCTGCATAGTGTGCACGCCTCTCAACCCAAAAGTTCACATGGGCCATTTTTGAAAAAGTTTGCCTTAGTTCTGAATCTCAATTCAGTTCATAAAACTGCTCCTTATCTTTGCCCTTAACGTGCAACGTATCAATGTTTTTCTATTTTTAAATGTTATATTTTTATATTTCTTGTAACATGACGGCGTAGGATACCACTGCGTACCACCAGTAGTACGCGTACCACAGTTTGGGAAACGCTGCATATGATAGCACAATCCTGAGAAAAATACTACAGGGTTGCTAATTTCGTGATTAGTCTCAATATCTGGTAACTATTAAATACATTTATTCAAGAACATGCTTTTATTTATTTCTTGTTAGACATTTAGCGACCTTTACATGGTTTATATTGGTGACAGGAATAATTATTTCCCTATTTGTAATGTAACAAACCGGATTTTTTGCTGTGTTTGGATAGTATAAATTCGCGACACAGTGTAGCCTTCCAGTGCGCAAACAAGAATTCTTAGGTTTGTTATTTTTTCTGGTGGCATTGTAATTTACTGTTTAAGAATAGTGTTGAAAAATTAATTTTGTGTTTGGCCTAATTTATTATATTGGGTGCAAGTTTATATCTGTATGTGAGGTAGTCTTGATAGTAGGGCATCTAGTTCATTTCATTTCACCCATATATTTTGCGGCGGCAACTGAAACTGTGACAAAGTTATATTGCGCATCTTGTACAAATACACAGTTAAATATTCTGATTTCATGAAACTTATAGCATAAAACATGCACTGTCAATACTTTCAACATTGAATGATTTGATTACAAGTCTTGAATTTGCTGGCACCACCAAGAGAATTATCACCAGCTTCTACTGCTACCCATAATTTTTATCAATGGCAAGATACTCTTAACATAATTTATTGTGCTACCGAGAAACATGCCAGTCATATTATACCACAAAGTGCATGCCTACGAGTGAATCTCTAGCCCACTCCAACCATGCACTAATGAAAACCAACATTTATTTATTTAGAAGGTTGTCCAGTGATCGGATAGATTACAGTAATTCACTTTACAATGATGGTTTTATATAACATCACATAAATAGGCAACATATCAATATCAGTTATTTCAAATAGAGTCCATTAGTTACAATCAAGTTCCAATGGCATTAGTTATTATGTGAGTAATCTGTCACGGTAACTAATAATAACCGTAGTTCATACAGAGTAGAAATAAGTGATACTAAGGTAATATATGCTGCAGTGACATAAAATCTGAGTTAATTGATCCCTATATATACACAGTGGAACGTGGCTAATTCGAACAAACATTTTGGAAACAGGATCGTCACCCAGTTATCAGAAAACCCAGTAACAAATGATATTCAGCAAGAATGGGCCACATTACAGAAGATTATCACACAGTCAGCTGAGGAAACCATTGGTTTTATAGTGCGGAAAAGACAAGACTGGTTTGATGACAACAATGAGGAAATTCTGTCTCTCATCAATGCCAAAAGGAATGCCTATCTTGCCCATCTTCAAGACCCAACTTCCAACACAAAGAGAGATAAACTACTGGAACTCAAGGGTAAATGCCAGATGCAGATAAGGCAGATTAAAAATACTTGGTGGCAACAGAAGGCTCAGGAACTGCAGAGACTATCGGATGCTCGAGACTTGAGGAACTTCTATGCCGTACTCAAGGAAATATATGGACCATCTCGCTCATCATCAGGTACACTGAAAAGCGCTGATAATTCTACTACCTTTACTGATAGTCAAGAAATCTTGGAACGCTGGAAGGAGCACTTCTCCAATCTCCTAAATCGTCCATCAGAAGCTGCTGAAGACTTCCTCTGTGATGTGCCGCAACAACCTGAACAACTGTGGTTGGCAGTACCTCCTACTTATCATGAATTCAGTGCAGCTCTCACCCAATTGAAACCCAGAAAAGCACCTGGCCCAGATAACATCCCTCTGGAACTAATTCAAGCCGGAGGTCATTCCCTCAAATCAAGAATTTTCATCCTTATCCTCAGAATTTGGGAATCAAGAAAGGTACCTGGAGACCTAAAGAATGCCACTATCGTCACTATCTTTAAAAAGGGTGATCGCAGTGTTTGTGGCAACTACCGTGGTATATCACTGCTATCAATTGTGGGGAAGATTCTTGCAAGAATTCTACTTAACCGCCTCAAGGTTATCTCTGAGAGGATCCTCCCAGAGTCACAATGCGGATTTAGAACTTCCAGAAGCACAATTGACTTGATTTTCTGTGTGAGACAGCTACAAGAAAAATGTAGAGAACAACAGAATCCACTCTTCTTAGTCTTTTATGACTTGGAAAAGGCATTTCATTCGGTTCCAAGACCAGCCATGTGGGCAGTGCTGAAGCGGTTTGGTTGCCCTCAGCGTTTTGTAGATCTAATCAAAGCTCTCCATGATGGCATGACAGGTCAGGTTTGCCATCAGAATAAGATGTCCGATGAATTTCCCATTACCCATGGACTGAAACAAGGATGTGTACTGGCTCCAACTCTTTTTGCGCTGTACTTGGCTGCAATGCTTTATGATTCACCCACAAACATCCCAGGTGTGGAGATCAAGTATCGTTTTGATGGAGGGCTTTTCAACCTAACTCGTCTCCGCTCCTTGAGGAAAACTCAGGTTACTAAGGTTACTAACATGTTGTATGCAGATGATGCTGCGTCACCAACTCTCACACCAGAAGAGCTGCAAGAGTCAGTTAACTGTTACAAAAGTGCATGTGATCGCTTTGGTCTTACCATAAATGTCAATAAGACTAAAGTCTTGGCACAACCTTCACCAGGCACACCTCTTCCTCAGTTCAATATCTCCATTTCAAATTTGCCATTAGAAGAGGTTGACCACTTCTCGTACCTGGGCAGTACCATTTCTGTGAGCTGTACCTGTGAGCAGGATGTGGATAAGAGAATTGGCGCAGCCCATGCAGCATATGGACGATTAGCGCACCGGGTCTTCATGAATAAAGATCTATCCATGAGTACAAAGCTTATGGTGTACAAAGCAGTAGTCATTTCTACATTGTTGTATGGCTGTGAAACGTGGACCCTTTACCGACGTGATCTTAGGAAGCTTGAGCGTTTTCACCTACAAAAACTTCGATCAATCCTGAGGATTAAATGGGAAGACCGCATTACCAATATTGCTGTTCTGGAAAAGGCTCAAATCAACAGCATAGAATCATCCATAATAGGTCACCAATTTAGATGGATTGGTCATGTCCATCGGATGGATGATGTGAGATTACCTCGTCAAATGCTATATGGTGAGTTATGCTATGGCACCAGACCTCATGGTGGTCCTAAGAGGCGCTACAAGGACCAATTTAAGCAGACCCTGAAATTGACAGCTCTTGATCCACAAACCTGGGACATGCTGGCTGAAAACCGCTCAACTTGGAGCCGTACTATCTCGGATTCTGTAAAGACGTTTGAAAGGGATCGACGCATACATGAAGAGGCCAAGCGTCAAGCTAGGAAACTTCGAGCAGCCCAACCACGTCCTCCTCCAGCAATACTATGCGACTTGTGTGGTCGCTTGTTCCATGCCAGGATTGGACTCTTTAGTCACCGTAAACACATCCACAAACTGGACTGAAGGAAGAAGATTTATACTCGGATTCGAGTTAAAGCCGATGATGATGAAGTGATACTAAGGTAATATATGCTGCAGTGACATAAAATCTGAGTTAATTGATCCCTATATATACACAGTGGAACGTGGCTAATTCGAACTTCTATCATTCGAAATCTTCTTTAATTCGAATTTTTCTCTTGGTCCCTAGCATTTTATATACAATCAATGCTAAAAAATCGTGGTTAATTCGAATTATATTTTGGATAATTCGAAGTTTTTAGGGTAAAAAGCCGATAGATTCTTTTGTGATGGCCGAGAGACCTAATTGTAGGAAACGGGTAAAAATCTCAAACTTTTTGAAAAACAGTAGATTTCTCTAAGACTTAGTAGATTTCTGGATTACTACTGTCGTTAAATAGGTGAATAGTACATTTTGGTTTTATTTTATCATTTGAAACTTTTGAGGTTATTCATGATACAGTCATTTTACAGTACCGTTGTAGCGGGCGTGGTGGCGCAGCGATCAAGCTGTTGGCCCCTCACCACGGCGGGCCGTGTTCGATTCCCGGTCAATGCATGTGAGATTTTCAAAGTGAAATGCCATGCCCTGTGGTTCGGATTCCACGTAAAAAGGAGGCCCCGTGGCTTATGATCTCGAGATTAACGGTCACGTTAAACTACAATCTTCCTTCATTTACAGTACCATTGTCTGACAATCTGCTTTGTTGAACGTAAATAATTATGTAAACGTAATACATAGTATATAAACACTTTACTTGTTTAAAACCTATGTAATATTTTGTTTAATAAAAGTTCTTGGATGAAAACTTAAAATTTGAATATTTTCTGTACCCTTTTCAAAGAACTTTCTTAATTCGAATTTTTGGATAATTCTAATTTTTTTACTGGTCCCTTGAGGTTCGAGTTATCCAAGTCCCACTGTATATATAAGAGAGGAGGGAATCCGATAAAAAGGTTGAAAACCAAATTTAGGAGGAACAGTTTGGGTTCAGACGTGGAAGATCAACAGTGGAACCTATTTTTGTTGTAAGACAAATTGTGGAAAAACACTGGGAATATAACAAGTAGTTCCGTGAAGCTAAATAGCCTATTTTCATATATCCTACTTATGTTAATTGCCTTTATCAACACACACAATTTCAGTTCGATTGCTGTAACAGATTCGTAGATATTGAGAACTGTCGGATGGTCGCTATGTTGGATTTTTATTTATGTAAGCCATAGAGATATGTACTATTTCATATAGATTATTGCATAGGTTTATTATTCAAACTTCAATCGTATAATTAGGACACAAGAAACAAAACAAGTTCCTTTTTTAAAATTTCGCATAGCCGCCTTTTTGAGGTTATGAAAACAATTGAAATAAATTAGATGTCCGTGGATTAAAATTTGTATAAGCATTTACCGTACCACGTTTCACTGTGCTCGGATGGTTAAATCGCGAGAAATGTGCATTTGAATATCTAAATTTTGCGTCGCCTCCATGTTGTATTTGTGCTGACCAGGTTATTATTATGATTATAGGTGAACAAATGTTAATTAGTGGACCCTGCAGCTAGGTGGGACAAACGCTAAGGAAGATGAGGAAGAAGGTGAACTAATTTTAATAGCTTTTATCAACTCGCGTAGGCTGATCAGTCAAACATTGACTTCGATCGCATGATGTAAACAATTGAACTAAATTAAATTTCAGTGCATTACAATGTGTATAAACATTTGCTGTACCAAGTTTCACTGCACTAGGCTAATTAAATCGCTAGAAACGTCTATTTAAAGGTTTCAACTTCGCTTGGTGGCCATGTTCGTTTTGTTCTTAACAGGTTTCTGAATGTCACAAAGGTGATCTTATAGTAGTGCCCTTTTATCATGGTACAAAATTTCTGGGTGATATCAGTAGCAGTTTCAGAGATATTGAATGCGAGAGAAATATTTCGCACAGCTGCCATGTTGGATTTGTGAGATGTATTAAATTTTGGAGAGCACGGTCGGGTTCGGACGAAATAGCACTATGTCCTTACCGAATTTCATTGAAATTGCTCCAGCCGTTTAGATTTTATTATGGGGAGGGGGACACCACACGTGCTCGCTCGCACGCACACACACACGGACAAAAGGTGACCTTATAAGCCTAACTTATTTCATTAATGAAAATAAGCTAAGAAAGACATGATAATGACCTTCATTGACATAGAAAAGGCATATGATAGTGTCCCTAGAGACAGAGTTTGGGATAAAGACATACCACTGAAGGCTAAAGAAGTGATGTGGGCCATTTTCATATTTTTGTCCAATTCCATTGTCCTCAGGTTTCACCCAGAAGAAATACATGTTTTTTTCTGTACCAATCTTTCCTGGCAAAGTAAGGTTGGTGCAGAGAAATTTACATACTCAAGAACTTATTTTGTTGTGTTTTTTCAAAATTGGCAGAACCTCATGAGTGACACTGACCCCACCTATATGTTCAACATTTGAGCACCTATATTTATTACCAAGGTTAAGAAAATAGAAATCTAAAACACGCCTTTCATTCAGCACAATGTCTAGATTATGCTGTGACTTTGCTAGATTCTTAAACATATTTTTTAAAATGGTTTTGCTCAAAATGAATTTGTCCCCCAGTTTTCACAAAACACATCCTCAGGACTGACATTGAGTTTGAGTAGCAACACTGCAGTAATTTGTTTTGGAGAGTTCAAGATTTTGAGTCATTTAGGGGGATGATATGGAATAAAGATGTACCACAAAAATGTAAAGGATTCATCTACAAGACCTACTTTGTGCCAATTTTGACATGTGGTTCAGAAACATGGGTGATGAAGGAAACGGACAAGAGCAAAATACGAGCAGTGGAGATGACGTTCCAGAGGAGTAGGGTAGGAGTAACAAGAATGGACCGAGTAAGGAATGAGAGAGTCAGAGAGATGGTAAGAGAGGAACCATTGCAAAATGGAGTAGAGCGGTCTAGGCTACAATGGTATGAACATGTGAGGAGGATGCGAGAGGAGAGGATACCGAAGAAGATGTTTGGAATGGAAATGAAGGGAAGGAGGCCAAGGGGAAGACCAAGGTACAGATGGACAAAAGGAGTTAAGAAGAGTGTGGAGGAAAAAGGAGTGCTGGGACACGGTCAAAGACGAGAGATGGTGGATGGACAGGATACGATGGAGAGGCTTATGTTCCAAGCAGACCCGACCAGCGGTCAGAAACTGCTCAAGATGATGATGATAAAGGGGGAGCTTGCTCTTTGGCACAACTTATATCTCAAAACTAACAGCCAGCGGTATATTTGAAAATGGTGAAGCACGAGCAATATCCTACATTAAAAATAACTTTAGTTGTACGCGAAGTTACAAAAATAAACACAAGACTATGATTTTAGATTCTATGTCACTCATGAGAAACAATGTATGGTAGGATCCAAATTTTTGGTGGCACAGCATGAAAACTCAAGTTTAATGTTGCAGTAGTTCATTATTAACAAGAATGAGTGAAAATATTGCATTAAACGGAGGAAAAATAAAAATAATTATTACTATTGTGTCACTCATAAGTTTCATTACATTTTACTGCATTACAGCAATCTGAGTTTATTTTCCTGTCTGATCATCAACGTTATGATGTGCAGAAGGACATAACAAAAATTTTGAGCCCCCTTCCAAGCAAATACAACAAAATTTCATTTTTGACAACCTTGTTATTTTAGGGAGATAAAATCGGACAAAAATATGAAAATAGCCATATACAAGACCTATTACTTACCAATAATGATGTATGGAGCAGAAACTTGGCCGATGACGAGGAGAGATGAAAGTAGAATACAGGCAGCCGAAATGAAATTCCTGAGGAGTATGGTACAGAAGACATTCGAAAGGGAGTGAACGTAGAGAAGCTAAATGATAAGCTGGAGCAGAAAAGATTGAGATGGTAGGGACATGTGAAAAGGAAGAATGATGAAAGAATGCCGAAGTGGAGTGGAGTTCAGTGGTTGAGGAAGGATGGTGGACAGACAAGAGTACAGTGGAGAGGTGCTCGGGACAGCCGAAGTGTTCTGATTATTTTCCTACGGAACTATGCGTCTCTATATTTCTAACAGCCAATGAGATACAGGCCCTAGGCAGTGTCTTATTTCACTTACTCCTCTTTCTAAACATATTTTAAAATTTGTTTTTATAAATTACATGTGTCAGTGCTGTAGTTAGTAAGCAGCAGTTTCCCTATTTATTATCATAACGGGAAAATGACCTGAATGTTACGTCCATTATACTGTACTACTTACCACCACCACAAAAAGTTATATTTAAAATATTTATTTTGTGTTATTAAGTATCATGTGCCAGTTCTGTAGTAATATTATTATCATCCACCGGGCACTACTGCTAGCATGATAAAATGTCTATAAATATTGGATATCAACGGGAGATAGCATATTCCACACCCACAGTAACCTTTTGGCAAGAGCTGTTAAAAAGAAAGTCCCATGAAAATAGCTTTATCGCTCCCCCATATTTTTAAAATAGGTACAGTAGACTCTCGGCTATCTGGCTCGTGACTATCCAGCGTACTTAATACTGTACCAATACTTTTCCAAAGCAGGTTCCTGCTAGAACCACATGTGGTGTTTCAAAATATATTATGCATTTCTCGTACTTCTGGCACATGTGGAGTCACAATTATAAGGTACAGTACAGTATTGTTAATACGGGACATAGAAGCCCTCTTTCAGTGCTCACAAACAACAGTGAACACACGTAGAGAGCAGCTCTGTGTTCAGTTGTTTATCGGAAGTTGAAAGTGCGTATTTTAATGAAAGATTGCGGAATGGGTGATAAAAGAAAAAAAGTTGTAGTGACTATAGATGCGAAACTACGTGCTATATAGCGAGTAGATTCTGGGGTAACAGCCAAACCTATTGCTTTGGAGTTAAGGGTAGGAAAAAGTACAGTTGGAGACTGAAAGAAAAATCGAGCAGAAATTGAAAAATGGCGTGTGGCCCAAAGTAGTGGAAGTGGAATGAAAGTAAGAAAAACGATGTTGAAAGGTAAGCATAATGTTACGGCTTGGACCGGAAGAGAGAATATAGAACTCCGGCCTATCCGGCCTGACCTTCCGCCACATAGCCGAGAGTCTACTGTAGTTTTAACTTATTCTTTCATCACATATTCAATCTGATAGATCTAAAAATTGTGGCATTGCTCTGCATGGACATATCTTCAAAAAAAAAACGCCCTTAAAGGGGTAATTGCACATACACCTAGAATTCATACAATTAAAACTACAATCTAGACTTCAACAATCATCTATAAATAACATCGACACTATCTGACCAACGCCTACACCAGGGGCGTGGTGGCGCAGCGGTCAAGCTGTATGCCTCTCACCAAGGCGGACCGGGTTCGATTCCCGGTCAATGCATGTGAGATTTTCGATGTGAAATGCCATGTCCTGTGGTTCGGATTCCACGTAAAACGGAGGTCCCGTGGCTTATGATCGCGAGATTAACGGTCACGTTAAACTACAAGCTTCCTTCCTTCAAAGCCTACACCACCATCTACCCCCATGTCTAATACAGCACCCTAATCGGCCAAGGGAACCAACACCAACATAATTCAAATTACACAAAGCCGGCATTGCCTAAGCTTACCACACACATCAACATGAACACAGCAGCAGCTTACTAAAACAGCTATTCAGCAATTCTGCAATGGTCAGCACTTGCAAATACATAAATAAACCTCCAAAAGAGGAGGGGACATCTATTGCCGAACGACTCCATGCCCGTGAGCAGCGCGACACCGACGTACCTCGAGGTGAGTGTGTTTCAGTATTTCCACACATACTTCTACATCCTCTTCATTTACCACACCTTTTACTTTGTAACACTTGTACACTTATTTGTTTGAGCTATCCCTACAGTTGAGGGAAGCACATTTGCACATTACATTACACTAGTAAACTAGTACCTTTCATCAACGCTCGATTGTTATCATTGTTGCCCACAACCAGTTATACTGCCAACTTCCCTGCACGCCCCTCCTTAAACACCGTCCTACCACATATCACTGTGCCAGCGTTATCAGCTTACATACAACTCAGGCGACCTCTCTTTCAGAGAGCACGAGCGCCCGCGGCTCATACAGATGCATCGTCAGCAACACTAGCATCGTTCGTTCACAATTAGCTTGCCAGGTATTATCTTCCATCCGAGGGTGAATCCCTTACTTATAATCTTTGGTCCGTAGAGCTTACCCTTTAATTACAACACTTTCCAGCACCCGTCCGGAGATCCCACACATCCTTTAAACTTCCCCTAGATACATGCCTCCCTCTTCTCACACTCACCCCCTAGTTCAGTCCCCCCACGAAAAGGGACCAAACAGTATAATAAAATTAATTACAATTGTTATTGTACTGTTAAGTCAGGACTGAATTATACTGTACAAAGATGTCTTCAAAATATTTATTTTGTAATGACAATGATATTATTAATACTAAAATTATTAATATAGTGGGTATCCAGTTAATTACTCTTCACTTTCATACAGTGCTTCTCTAGTCTCAAGGGTCACCGCACACCACTGGATGCACTGTAGGTTTGAAAGTGTTTTGTAGAACTATTTGTCTTTTAGATTTGTATCTGATGATGCTTGCTTGACAAGCGAAACATGTCATCCCTTAGTTTTCTCCTTCTTCAAAAGTCCTTGTCTTAAAACTGTTATTTCTTTGCATATTCCAGTAATAGGAATTAATTTGTGTTGATCAGCTGAAAGTTACAATATCAATTTGTAATATACTGTATTCATTAAAATGGAAATTGCATCATCATGAAGGAGTGGTGCTACAATGCTTTAATTGAACATGCAGGAAGCGTGTTTGACTGTGATATACGGTAACACTTTCAGATTCCACTGACCTCAAATGTGGACATAAATCAATACATGATTTGCCTACCACAAGCTGCAACACAATGATGAATTCTTCAAGAGATGGAGTTAATAATGCCCTGGATCACTTCCTGAGGAATTGTAGTCCATCCTTGCTGCACTGCACGGGTCAGTTATTGCACAGTTGTGGATGACTGAGACAAGTTGGCTGTTGTCGACGCATCATGTCCCACACGTGCTCAACAGGACTTAGGTCCAGGGATCTGGCAGGCCACTGTAAGGTTATGATGTCGTGGAGAGCTTCCCTGGAGATGCGTGCAGTGTGAACAAGAGCACTGACCTGCTGAAACCATTTGCAATGTTCGCCATCAACGGGACAACCACTGGATTGAGCACCCTGACAACATACTGGCAAGTAGTCAATATTGCCCTCAACAATCCCTTTGTGACTTCACATAACAGCCAATAGCTCCCCAGACCACAATGTGCAGTGTTGGCCCAGTGTGCCTCGCAGCAATAAGGTCTGGGCAGCCCCTTTCCTAAGTTCACTGTCGCACACAATTGTGGCGATCACAGAGGGCAAGAAAGAAGCACCGTTAGTCTCTTGAGATGACCCTATGCTATTCATCGACCAACAACGCTGCTGTTGCATGGGAGTTCACCTAAAAGATGCAGTGATCCTCCTTCACAGTTGTCAGTGCAGACGGGCCTGTGTCGTACCTTCATTTGATCACTGCTGCAATGCCATAGATGCCCATCAGTCCTCATGTGCAGCTGCAGTCCCTACAGATAACTCATTTGATAGCATGCTCTTCTCTGTAGCCAAGGCATGTTTAATGGGGAACAGTACACTGCAAGTCAACTATGCTACACTCCGGTCCATATACTGGAGATGGTTTCTCCATGACCAGGGGAGACCTGTATAAACTATTCAATGGGTCTGAAAATGTTATTGTTTACATACCTACATGGTAAAATACCACAAAAAACAAACCATTTTGGTTTTTTGACGGTTAAGATTTCATATTGACTTACATCAAAGTTTCATCTACAAGAATTTCTTTAGTGTCTCCACCCAATCAATACTATTTAATGTTGTATTAAAACATTCTTGTGACCTTGTTTTGAGTCTGATTTCTGACTCTTCTCAGCATATTATAATTCGTAAATATTAATTATAGTCATCTCTAATTAATTCCAGTTCCTCTTTGTAACCTTTTGTATAAATGATCATTTTGTTGCTTGCTGACTAATTCTAAAATCTTAAAAGTAAAAACCATGTTCAAAACGCATCAGAACACTTAATATGACCAAATTGCTGTAAATAAATCTTGTTAAAATCATTTGCAACTGAATTGAAGTTCTAGTTAAAACTAATACAACATTGTTTTTCACTTGTAAACATCACTCAAATGCTTCTTGGTTGTGCTGCAATATTAAATCTATGGTTAATTGCTCTTATTGATAGGGTGTTGCGAGATAGCTCCCTTCTAGATGTTTGTTTCTTTTAGTTGTGGTTAATGACATTTGTAATCACGTACGGGTTCTTTGCGGCTGGTATGTTATGAAAGACTATCTTCTGGCGACACTAAAAGAATAGAAAGAAAAGAAATTAGAGTTGTATTATTTAAATTAGTAAAATTTGAAATATATAATAGTTGTTGAGCAATTCATATTTGTTACAAAAGCTTACCCAATTGTGACGCATGTGCGGCTCGTCAGGCTGCCGATGTGGAATGTGACCAAGTCAAGGGCGTGGGTTGTGGGACTTTCAGCAGGAGGGATGAGAGTAGAAAGGAGGAGGAGTGTGTGGACCGAGGGATTGGAGGGAACGCATAGGCATAGTGTATCAGCTGATCTTGTGCACATGGAGAATATTTTGAATGTTGTTTATTGCGTATGTAAGGTAATCTGCAATGACGTTGAATAGTGGACTGATTTCATGCTTTGTTATGTTAATTTTATTATATGGTTTTAATTTTTGATGGATGCATATTTCTATTTTATTAATTACAGTATGTTCATGCATGCTATCTTTTCTGTCATGTGTATTATTTTCAACTCTTGTTCAATATTTGTAAATTGATGTTTAGTTTCGTGCATATGTTCACACATAGCTGATACCCGGTATCTCCTAAGCCTTTAGCATTATAACGAATGTACATATTTCTGCCAGATAGTCCTATGTATATGGTTTGACGTGAGTTGCATTTCTATTGGTATATTCCTCCTTTATTGAATTTTTCTTGTTTATTAATTGTATGAGAATTGAAAAATTTTGTTGTTATTTGTAAGGAAGTAAGGAAGTTTGTAGTTTTCGCGACCATGTCTTGTTATTTGTGTTGGATGTTTTAAGAGCTATTTTTAACCCTAGAGCACTAGCACACTTAGATCTTACGAGTCAAGGACTGATACTTCCCTTCCCTCCATCCTGTGAGCCTTTAGGCTCCCTCCCCTTTCACGTATGCTGCCCCCAGTCAGTTGTCATTCTGCAGCCGTTCCGAGAAATCCGCTGCTTGGAGTAAGTTCGCCACAATATATTTTTGTAACGTATCACTACGTCATAAATTCAACGAGCGCTAGTTGTACACGATGAACTGCCATCGTAAGATTTACGAACGCTATTAATGGGAGGTCAAGGAACTCTTATGGATGAAAATCATTCGTGATATGCAATCAGCGTTTTCTTTAGTATTATTCACTTCCTCTGCATGAAGCCTAGCTTACTGAACTCTTAAGACGTATGTACATCGTTACACGGATTTGGTCATTTGTTCTTTTAGGTGACAACTTAAAACAATGAGCCACCAGACACTTGTAGAAGATGATATTTTGGATTTGATTTTGTCCGACGAGGAAGGAGAAAATGATGAACTCGAAGTGAATTTTGGTCACAGTGATGGATATGAGAGCGATAAGACCCAGAATACATTCCTGATCGTTCTGATTCAGAGCGCCAGCAAGAGAGTATATCAGTATGTCTTTGTGAATTGGAAAGTAAGCGAAAACGAAGAGGAAGGCCATGAAAGCTTCCAAAGTGTACGATGGGAAGTACAGAAATGGACACCGAAAGCGATGAAGAAAAGGAAGGAAGGAAGGAAGATTGTAGTTTTACGTGACCGTGAATCTTGTGATTATGAGCCACGGGACCTCCTTTTTACGTGGAATCCGAACCACAGGACATGGCATTTCACATCGAAAATCTCACATGTATTGACCGGGAATCGAAGATGATGAAGAAAAGGAAAATACCTTGTAAGACAAGTGAGTATGTAACGAAGTACCAAAATATTAATTTTTGTGGTGTTGCCATAAATCTTCGATAGCGGATTATTATTACAACTTAACGTTAATATAGTACATTACCAACATTAGCAAGGGATGTGATGTTTTAAATACTTCATTTCTTGTGTCCTAAACATGCGATTGAAGTTTGAATAACACACCTACACAAAAATCTTGATGTAATAGTACATAACCCTACGGCCGACATATATATAAATCCGACATGGTGACCATCAAAATATGTAGACGGTTTTCAATATCTACGAATCTATTACACCAATCAAACTGAAATTTTGTATGCTGAAAGAGGCAATTAACATAAGTAGGATATATGAAAATAGGCTATTTAGTTCTTCATGGAACTAGAGCCTCCGTGGCTTAGGCGGCAGCACGCCGGCCTCTCACCGCTGGATCCGTGGTTCAAATCCCGGTCACTCCATGTGAGATCTGTGCTGGACAAAACGGAGGCAGACAGGTTTTTCTCCGGGTACTCCGGTTTTCCCTGTCAAAATTTCATTCCAGCAACACTCTCCACTATCATTTCATTTGTCATTCATTTAATCATTGCCCCAGAGGAGTGCGTCAGGCCTCGGCAGCCGGCACAGTTCATATCCTCGCCGCTAGATGGAGGCTTCATTCATTCCATTCCTGACCCGGTCGGAGACTGGAAGCAGGCTGTGGATTTTCATTTCAGTTCTTCATGGAACTATTTGTTACTTGTATATTTTGTCTTGGTATAACCAGGAATGATTATTGTAGTGTATATATTATATCATAGAAATTGAATGGGCTTACAATTAAGGACAACACACACATCCATATCCATAGCCGGATTCGAAACGGTAGCTGAGGTAGAGTTCAATTTCAAGACCCAACACATAACCGCTAACCCATGCCAGCTGGCAAAAACAAGAAGTGATTGATTAAACTTACGACTTCTTACATGCTTCATTGAGAGACATGCGCTAAGAACTGTGTTTTGACATCCATGTCAGGACATGGTGTTCTCTCGCGGTGAACCAGCTAGCCGTTCTCACACTAAGTAATGCGATATCAAGGGAAGGATACAGATTGCGCAATTGGGTTACTGCGGGATTCTAGGCTTTCTGTTAATCCCCGCACCCATTAATGTTAGATGAATAATTTGTAGCCTAGTTTTATTTTAGTGGTGCCTTCTACTTATGTAAGAAATTTCATGTGAATCGCTCCTGTAGTTTTGACCCCAACCACATAAGCAGACAAAACTTAAACTGAGGGTATATTTGGTCACTATATGCCCCCACTGGGATAATTACAGAGTTCTGACAGACAGCTTACTTTATTTATAGATATATGTGAAATTATTGTTTACCCTTCTTATAGTGTAATATTACATTCAAAACACAAGATATCCCCACGTTGTGAAGCCATTTGTAACTTTGAAATTACAAAAAATTTAATAAAAATAAATAGTTACCTTATAAATGGCCTCACTTCCAATTTTAAGTGAATTGCAGGAATAATTAATAAAATAAATTATAAAATCCAACAACTTGACAAAGACTTTTTAATCCCTGGGGAGTGCAGAGATCCTGAAAGGAACTGGCTTGTGCATAGGTATTACCAAACACTCCTAAAAACGTATAAAAGGCAGGAAGGCTAACTACAGGTATGTAACTGTAAAACCCAATTTAAATTAATTCTGTATTTCTGAAACTTAACAAAAAATTACTAATTTACACAACAAAATATACAAATTGACCCTAAAAATTAAGCCTGGCATGGATTGACTACTCCCCTAGTAATGTACAGAGTTCCACATTACCAACAATGTTGTACTTCCTGCTGTTGGCAGTGTGTCACCAATTCTTTTCCGCCACTGTGACACATCGGAACCCAGTCGCAGATTGCAAATGATGATCGTAGATGATAGTACCCCAGTACCGACACAGTCTTCCTTCAAAGACAAACTCACACAAAGCACAGTTATGAGTGTTCCGGCATAACAGCCAAGCTCATACACGTAGCACTTCACAAGGATAACTGTTCTTAATAGTTAAGTACTCTAGCCCAACAGCCACTCGTAACACTTGAATGAACAGAAAACAATTCAGAAAATAAGTCCTCCGGCCTACCAGCCATACTAACGTAGCACTTCCAAATACTCACAAATTAATTTCAGGCTAGATAGCCATACACACAAGTAGCACTCGGATACTTAATAATTAAGTCATCTGGCCTAACAGCAATACAAACACATAGCAATTCCAAATACCCAAATGCACAATAATGAAGTCACTGCGTTATGCCTGACACCATCATATATACCCGAAGATCTCTTTCCTTCCGCGACAGTCCAAAACAGAGTTCTTGCGCCACAGCCAACCAATCATTACTCGGGCTGCAATCACTAAGTCTCCACTCCACCGTCCACCAATCATATAGGTTGTCTTCACTCCAGACTCGGAATGATGTCCTCCAATCACCGAGGGATACATTCGCTATATTTATTTGAATTGTCGATCAAATACATAAACCGAGCTAAGTACCAAAATCTAAGTTCCGAGACAAACAGAAAAAACATTTGTCTTTTTCACAGTTGTTGATTTCTTCATCCAAAAAAAAGCATACAAAATTCAGAACACCCATGAAAGCTTAATGTTACCTAAGGAATATTATTCTTGTAATTACCTATTTTGTCTGAACATTTTATGAAATGAGGTATGTGCCAACTCCTGTTCCCTTAAAACTGGGCTAAGTGCCCTAAGTAACACAATAACGAAAGGCAAAATTTACAAGAGCAGAGTTAGCAAACAACAGGTTATGGATAACATTTTGGTAAAGAAAGGAGGAAAATCTTTTTCTTTAATGAATTTTATTCATAAAACATTAAAAGATAAGTAGGCCTAATTGGCAACTTATGTCATAATAATATTAGGCCCTAAGTAAAAAGTAGTGTTCCCGAAAACTTTGTTTTGAAAATATTAATAATTAATTTGGAAATCATGTAGTGTACAGTACTTTTCTTTAAGCTATAATAATTATTATACAAATATTAGAGGTTTAATAAGTAAACAGTGTTCTTCAAACCATGGCTACTATGTTAGTTCAGTGTAAAGTGGTCTGTTTTCTTCCTTTAGGTATGGAATCATCTTTTTCAGATCTTCCTTCTTTTCAGGCTTCAATCTTGATGTCATTCCCAAGATTTTTATAGTTTCATTCGTTACCCCATTTTTAAACACTTTTGTTTTTGCCCAAGTTCAAAATCACTGAAAGGGTTTTTGGTGTATAAAAGTCTTGTTTTTTTTCTTGGTGACACTGACCCAAACAACCTTAGAAATTTCTAAAGTTGTCATATTAAAGCAACTTTTAGCCGCTGCGCTGAAGTCATAAAATTCTTCTTCATCCATCGAAGTTGTTAGAAACGCTTTTCTTGTGCGAGCAGTACAGAGAAGTCTGACAACATCCAAGGGAAACACACATTTCTTAACTATTTCATTTTTCTAAAGACCAAAGTCATGGTCGCAACTTAAGTAGGAGTGGCCTGGGACAACATACTGAACCCGTATTTTGCTAGTATACATTTTTCCCATGAGAAGAGAATCGAACAGCAGCTTTACGTGATATTTTACATAACAATTTAAAGGGAAATTAAGGCTACCCGCAATACAGCATGTAGATGACCCGCTCAACACAAGACAAAGAAAACGCTATGTTATTAAGAGAAATGGATAAATGTCAAAGTGTTATGATGGAAAGCTAAGACACTGCTTGCATTGGGAAATGACTAGGGGAGTCTAAGCGAGTGGACACTGATAAACAAAAAGAATGGTTTATAAACGAGTCACACACGGCAAAGGTTTCACCGCTGCTATAAAAAACGGACAGAGCCAACTAGCCACATGACCCACCACAACCTGCTTATGGCACGTGCAAGGATGGAGCGATCCGTGAGTCACATGACCGCCACAGCCAATCAAATAATTGGATCTCATGATAAAGTAATTAGATCATTGCAATTACTTTGGATTATTTAGAAGTAATATTATGGCATCGAATTAATCAGAAAATTGTATCTTCAGTTTGTCAAGAAGAAGCTTTATTAGGCCAGTAAAATTATTTTAAAATGCAATACGCATCCATTACCGCCAAATTTCAGAAAGGACACTTAGGAAGATGGAAGAGGAGGGCTCTTCTTCGATTCTCGAGGCTTATTGTTTCAAACATTGAACTGACTGGACGTGCCGTCCCCGGCCAGGATTAGTACGACAAATCATAATTTGAGTTGACCCCGAGGGTAGTGCCTTCGACAGTCAAGTTCGGCTCAAGTTTCGAAAAAATATTTTTGTGAATGTGATACTGAACTTTATTTGCGAGAAGTATTCAACGAGTGACTACTATATGAACGTTATTACAGTGGAATGAATATTTATCTACGAACTATTACAAACATCACAGAAATTACATATAAACGAACTTGGAAGCATAAAAAGCAACAATAGTCTACGAAAATTTATTCTTACGAGAGCGATTCAAAAACTCTAAGCACAACTACTTATTGAAATTATTTACGAACAGTTGAACATTATTTCGATTTATATAACGAAATGTGTATTGTAAAATACAAGTCTGAGTCAGTGGGGAAGGCTAATATGGACATAATGAAGATGTTGGAGATGGCTTACTAAATACATGGAAGGGAGATAAAGCTGATGTTAATATGTGGATCACTGGAGTGACATAATATGTGGATCACCACAATTACATGATGGATCACATAATTGGAACCTCGAATAGACAATAATTAATTTCCTACACCAACATGGAAATTCAATTATCAACAAAACATGCACATTAGTAAAATGTAGTTCCAACTACCAGAACCTCGAGAGAGCTGCCGCTAGAAGGGATTTATCGACAGTTCCATCTGGAACGGAAGACAGAAGTGACAACGAGTTCCATCTGGAATCAAAGAGATGCAGAACCAAGGACCGAGAGATCGTCCGACAACACGACATCGAACCAAGGCGAGGATGGAGACATCTTTAGCTGGAAGGAGATGCCAGTTAAAGCTGATCGATTTTCATCAGGTTTGGAAATGCAGAGTATCCAGACGGCAGAAGGCATAGGAACGACTTCCACTATTTTGTAGTTTGATGATAACTGGATTATTTTGAACACTACCATCTTCTAGGAAAGATCTATTTCCTAAAGATTCCCCAACTTTTTATTAATTTAGAATTTACTGTAGGAAGTTTTGATGTTTTTCGAAATTTTAGTCAGTTTTTGGATGTTTTATCGACTTTATTAGATTTGAGTAGGATTTCTATTTTTATTTTCAGATTGGAAAATTTGATCAACAAGCTTAGATATATTTAGGATCGGATATGGTGTTATTAGATTTTACTAGGAGTTGAATAGGAGAATTTGATAGATTTTGATGCGAGGATTTGTTAAAGTAGACCGCTACATTAGACTTGCATTGAATTTATTCCAACTCTCAATGAGAATATTTTATTGATGATAATATTCACTTCAAGGCAGAATATGTTGTGAATATAATGAAGTTTTGACAACTCTAGAATAATGTCAACCCTAACAATGAATCTGTTATAATACATTATTGTTGTGTCGAATGAAGTAAAGGTACTTTTTATTTAAGACACATCAGAGAGAGGAGACAAGTATTTTATTATTATTACATATGATGTGAATAGGCAGAATTTTGAGATCAACAATTGTGATTTGAGATCATAGCATGTGGTATCTTAAAGGAAATGAAAGCACAGTATTGTTAAGAGAGAGAACCAGTAGCGGCTGGTAATAATTATCTTGGTGGTGCCAGAATCGTTCAAACGTTGCAAGAATAGACACTGCATATTTTGTGCTATAGGCTTAAGTTTCAGAATAACAGTATTTAACTGTGTAATTGTATAAGACCCACAATATGAGGCGCCTAGAATCAAAACCCACCAAATCCATATTTTATGAAAATTGAGATAAGCATTGTTTCATATAGCTTTTGCTGCGCTGAATTCATTAAAACTATTATTTTGTTACAAAACCCGCTACATCCTACTGTAAAACGAAGTCAAAGTTGAGGCTTAGTTGCAATATCCGCCAAGTCCAACGACAGTTTCGCCATTTTTGGTCACAAAACCCGCCACATCCACATCAGCCAATAGGAGCACCCAGATCCGCCATCTTACCTTCCATGATGCTTTGCGAAGTGTGTACTCTTTACCTACGTGCATTAGTCGGAGAATGTACCCCTGCCTGACGTGATTAGAATGGTTTATGTTGTACTTTCTGATAATAATTTGTTTTGGATAATTTTGACAAAGAACGAGAAGAACAATAACATTCTGGTCTGGGTGATGTTTTCCACAGAACTGACATTTGCGAACATAAAAGTGTCATGAAACCTGATTTTGATATGACTCACGTAAAGCCAGAAGCCATAAACAGAGGGATTGTCCTTCAGGCACAAGAAGTGAAAGATGTTTCGAGACTGCTTTTGAAGCATTCTGGAGAAAGATGGAGGGAAAATGTAGAGCTGCAGTTTTATTGCAATCTGCAAAGTCGTGGCGAACACGAAGAGAAACTACTATTGAGGATGAGGTAGAAACAGAAATTGTGTAGCTATAACTTCCAGTAAAGAATGTGATTTAATAGTTGAATGACGATAGTTTTGTCTCTAAAGGCCTGGACCATAGTAAGTGAATATTAATTTAATTTGACGCTTTTCCTTATCATTCTTCAGTACTGTAGGCTACAGTATTGCCGGCCCCGTGGTGTTGGGGTAGTGCGCCTGCCTCTCACCCGGAGGCCCCGGGTTCGATTCCCGGCTCCGTCAGGAATTTTGGAAACTGACGTGAGGGCTGGAACGGAGTGCACTCAGCTTCGTGAGGACAATTGAGTAACTGACAGTGAGGCTGCGCCCCGATCACGACAACCAAGATTAACGGCCGAGGGGACCCGATGCGCTGGTCATGCGGCACCCCAATACCTGCAGGCCAAATGGCTGGCGATTAGGCCCTTCACGGGCAGTAGTGCCAGGGGTTATTTACTGTACAGTATTATTACCCTTTCAGGAATTGATTGCCAGCGGTGGAGATGGGAACTACTCTTTATGTAATTGTGTCACACGTCAGCTTGCTACGTTGACAGGTACAGTTTCGCGTGTAGGATATGACTCAGCTCCAGTTTTGGATTTAACTGTCCACAGTGATATGAGCTCCTGTGACGCTTATCTGACGCAATGCAGCGTGACCTATGTGCAGATTGCACTCGGTCATCGCTGTGTCCTCCGCTTCGCCCCGCAGAGCTCATGCTACAATAAACATAAACGCTGGCACAGCCACACTCAGCGGCAATCAAATCTTGAATGGGTAATATGAGTTTTATTCTTTTTCTGTTTATTCTAATAAAACACAACCGCCCCTTAAAACAACAATAACAACAACAACAAAACACAAAAATTATACGATTTTTTATTTTATAACCTATATTTAGTTAACTTTCATTCAAATATTAATTTCTGAATAAAGCTTACGCAGTTTCTACAATCTCTTCGCAACTTCAAATGTATTAGGGCTCTTTGGTATCAAAACCTGCCAAATCCAAATCTTAGTAACAAACCCCGACAAATCCGAATTATTGCCTTATATTTTTCTACATACATTTTTAACTATATCGGGGATCAGCTTCGTACTTCGTCACTGTTTTTAAAATTAATTCATTCATTTTTTAGTGAAAAAAGTATTTCGTTTTGGGTATTGGTTCGTTTGTGACAGTTTTTGCCACTTTGCCGAAAAAGTGAAGGAATGGATTTGGCGGGTTTTGATTCTAGGCACCTCATATATCCGTTGCACTCAATACAATTAAACACAAAAATCATTTAACAAGGCTACTACTGTATTAAACACTTGAAATGCCACCAGAAAAGTTAACAAACCTGAGAATTTGTATTTGCGTTCTGGTAGGCGTAACTGTGTCGCCAACTTAAACAACGAAGCAAAGCAAAACTTACTACAAAAAGTCCGGATTGTTGCATTATAAATAGAGAAATAAGTATTCCTGCCACCAATATGAGTGTGAAAAAGTCGCTAAATGTCTAACAAGAAAGAACTAAAAGCATCTTGTATATATATAATAGTCACCAGATATAGGCCTAGTGAGAAAGCATTAAACTGGGAACCCTGGAGCTGCATTGTGCTGCCACATGGTGGTTGAAACATAAATCACTACAAGCAATTCTAGCTTGCACATGCATGCTGCACTCTGGTGAATGTGCCACGCGGCTGTTGGCTCTACCTAGGGTAATCTGTGCACCAACACAACACAATACAACACATGCAAAGCCAAGCCAAACTAGCCCTTATTGGTGCCGAGTCTTATTTTCGGAGGTGGAGCCCTAGTGGCTTGGCTCACGCATTCAGGAAAGCGCCGCTAGAGTGTATGGCAGTTCGCGCTCTCGTTCAAATGAATGCACAATAAGATATGCTTGCCATTTCCTTGAAGTTTAAATTGAATACAGACTGTTATTGAGAGGACACAATGGTGGTGCCATGTCACACCGGCACTACCTCACGGGCCGCCCCTGGAGAGAACAGCTGATAGTTGAAGTGATATGTTATTGACGTAAGCACAATGGTATAAGCAGACAGTATTTAAGGTTTATTCTGCTAGTATGTGAAATATTATTATGGTATAAATTCTTTTTGATTACGGCAACAGTAAGATTGAAAATGGAAATGTTATAAAGAATTTTGTGCTGTTATATTAAAGATTTGTGAGTCAGCCAGAATGTAATTGTATGAAAAAGCATATGCGATATTGGGTGAAGTTTTAGCAAGGCTTGATGCAGTTTGTGAAATTTATGTCATTTATCAACGAATTAAAAAGTTAACAATGCTTTATAGAAGTAACAGCTGATGGGAATATAAGGTTTATTGTATTACCACTATGATTGATAGCAAGTGCAGATCAAGGAAGGTTGTTCTGTGAAATGTTATTGTTATAACTTATTTTATCCAGGATTAACTTAATAGTTTGTCCAGAAGTGAACTTATTATGACAGTAAAGACACGCCAGAGAATGATGAGAGTAATTTGGCAAAGTAAAGAGTATAGTAGATAGATAGATAGATAGATTTTTATTAATTCCATTTGATCAAATACATGCATTCAATACATTTTTGATATAGGACACGTCAGAATTTACATGCATAAAATAAAAGAACTAACAGGTATATATTACTAAGATTATAACTATTTATAACTTATTATAATAGCAAATCTTAATAGATACAATCTTATTGCACAACTATTTACACCTCACTCTATTATCATAATATGAAAACTTAATTCTATAAATACAACAACATACAGCTAGGTATTAAAATTAAATTAAAAAAGTAAAATATAGTTATAGATTCCATCACTCCTATACGCTAAAATATTCAACTACTGAGTAAAAACAATGGCACTGCAGATAAGCTTTCAACATTCTATCAAAGGTTTTTATTTTTGGGGCCAGTTTTATATACTGGGGTAGTTTATTGTATAATTTAACTCCAGTGTGAAAAGTTCCTTTTTGATATATGCTTGTGTGTGTGTGTGAAATATGAATGTTTTGATTTTGTCTTGTGTTATGCCTATGAACATCATTGTTTGTTTTAAGAAAAACATCTTTATTCATTAAATTCTTTTTAAAAAACATAATACTTTCAAAGATATATATGCAGGGCAGTGGGAGAATGTTTAAATCTTTAAACAGAGGTCTACATGATTCTCTAGAGTTTACATTTGCCATAATTCTAATCGCTCTCTTTTGTATCCTAAACGTGCTTAGTACATCTGGCGACATACCCCAAAATATGATCCCATATCTTAAGTATGAATGGAAATAAGCAAAATAAGTATTTCTTAATGTGTGCATGCTAGTGCAGGTTTTCAAAATACGTAACGCAAAGCACATCGAGTTCAGTTTAGTATTCAGATATTGTATATGTTTATTCCATTTCAAGTCTTGTTGTATCCATAGTCCTAAAAACTTTGTTTCTGATTTATTTTCTATTTGATGACCATTTAATGTTATATTGGGCATCGCAGGATTCCTATTCTGTATAGTGTGGAAATTTAGACATACTGACTTTTTATAGTTTATTATGAGGCGATTATCTTGTGACCATTTGGTTAACTCTCCTGTAACGGAGTCAGCAGACTGCTGTATGACCTGTTTAGTTTCACCTTTTATTACGAGTGTTGTATCGTCCGCAAACAAAATTTCCTTATGTGAATGAACGTTCTGTGTTATATCATTGATATATAGAAGAAAGAGTAGTGGGCCCAAAACCGATCCCTGGGGTACTCCAAATTCAATAATTCCCTCATTGGACAATGTTTCATTAAGTAATTTGGTTCCATCATCCTTGTGTCTCAAGCTTACTATTTGTTTACGCCCTGTTAAGTAAGACTCTATCCATTTATTAGCTAGACCTCTAACACCATATTGATTTAGTTTGGTAAGGAGGATTTTATGGTCAACTACATCAAATGCTTTCGATAAATCCAAGAATAGGCCAGTTACATGTTCCTTATTGTCAATTAATTTCAGTATACTATTACTACATTCGTAAATTGCTGTCTGTGTAGATTTTTCCGTTCTAAATCCATGTTGTGAGTTTGATAATATTTTATTTTTTTCTATGAAACTTATCAGTCTCTTATACATAATTTTTTCCACAATTTTTGCAATACCAGTTGGTAAGGTAATAGGACGATAGTTATCTAATTCATCTTTTGAACCGTTTTTGTGCACTGGAATTACTTTTGATAACTTCAAAATATCCGGGTAAGTTCCTGAGAGAATTGAACTGTTTATTAAGTGCGTAAGTGGATTTATTATATTTTCTGCACATTTCTTTAAAATTGCATCAGGGATGCCATCAATGCCAGCACAGAATTTATTTTTTAGCTCTTTTATAACTATTCTTACCTCTTCACTTGTGACATGATTTATAAATAAATAAAGACTATAGTGAAGAAAAATAGTTGATAAGGGCATTGAAAAGTGTTTCTTAGCTTCAGAGATAATGTAAATATTGTTGATAAAAGATAGTAACTTGTGATAATTATAGGAATAGTTTAAGATAGAAAGATTAGACAGGATTAAGGAGTTCATATTGTACAGATTTAAAAGTGTATTTGTAAATTTGGCAAAGATTAGAGACTTTTATGAGGTGGAGATGTCAGCTGTTGACATAAGATTTAATATTTCTAGATGAGAAATATAAGACAGAAAAGTTTTTAGAAGACGATTTTGTTTGAAACTCCTTAATTATGATATTGTATTAAGGGTCACAGACAGAATTCACATTTATTTATTTTATTTATTTATTTGAGAGAAGAACAGCATTATTATAATTATTAACTTAATTTACTTATTTATTTTATGATATTTCGGTTCAGGATGTTTAATTTTGTTTGCACTTATGTCCTTTATTAATAAATAATGACAGGTATTATTTAGATTGCCTGTTCCATGTTATAGAAACGAGCACTTCTTCATTTTATAGCGTAGTTACGAGTGTTAGTGTAGTTATAGGCGCCCAATCCTTCATTCCACACCCGTCACACCTCGAGATTCCAAGAATCTCACTCTCCTTATGTAGATAGATGTGAACCAAACTAGCTAAGTAATAGTACATTCGTCTTTTAATAAACATTATGTATGACTGGTTCCATAATTTCGCCAGCCAGCAGGGACCCATTGGTTAGTCTAGCTGGAGATCAACGACCTGTGCGATCCTCTCCATCTGCGCATGATGGTTGGTACTTACGTGAATTCGGGCACTGAGCTCATATGTATACGAGCTTGGAAATATTCATCTCTTCAAAAGTTTTCTAAACTGTCCCATGATAAAATATAGCGACTCTGGAAACAAGCCACAGAACAGGTTTATACCTCGCCGAGTTAGCCAGTTAACCGAGCCGACCAATGAGAAAATTAGCAGTCACGTGGGAGACTTGGCACTAGACTGCACAGTTCTTAGCAGAAAGGAACTATATTAAAAACAAAGTTCCAAATGGTTCCGCCTCGTCAATACTATTTATTAAAATTTCGTGATACAATCACCTGTGTTAAAAGACAGGTGATTGTATCACGAAATTTTAATAAACAGTATTGACAAGGCGGAACCATTTGGAACTTTGTTCTTAATATAATTCAGTCAATACGGAAAAAATGTGCGACTCTCAGAGTCAAAAAGAGAAAGGAACTATGTTGCACGGAGATAATCGAGGACTCCCGAGGCGAGCAGATTCCCGCACGCGCTGTAAGTGTGTCTCGAGCATGGTAGGGGAAGACTCGAGCAATATGCGTGTCGCACAGCCAATGAGAAGCGACCTTACTTAGATAAGAGAAAACAATGTAATGAGCATAGCTAATTACTAGCATGATTTTAACACATCTTAATATCATTGAAGGTATTAAATAATAAATAAGAACTATTTATTAACATTGTGGCTAATTATATGTTTAATTAAGGATTATTACTATCATCGATAATAAGCAACCAATCAGATCCATGTTCTGAAAAGGATGCTTACATAAGCATTGACGAGGGGGATGAGAGAGAAGAATCGAGGCTCTTAATACTTACAACTTCAGGAGAGGACGTCTCAACGAAATACTCAACAATATAACAAAGCTGATAGAGATTACGATATTTCTGAAGAAGATATTAACGAACGAAGGCACTTAGGTTGTGCAAATATATGTCAAGTCGACATACAACGATATTTAAAAGTTTATTGAAATTAATCTACATTTTTAACCATGTCGAAATTACTGAAGTTGAGGGAGGAATATACGATTGAATCTACAGGAGCTATAATGACCAATGAAGATGTTAATGGGAACAGAACTATGACAACAACGAGAGTATTCGAAATGACATAACATCAATCTCGTGGGGGAGATTAACATCTCGTCTCTCCCATGTAAAATATTCTACATCTACAATGCCATTTCACCAACTAAAATGACGAATACATATATCAGAACTTTGGCGAAAGAAGACAGAAGAATTCACGAACGAGGGAGGCTAGGGTTGATCCCAGTGCCATCAAGCGAGAAAGGGTATCCCATCTCACACAGGAAGATTCACCAGCAGAAAGGACGGCCACACGAAGATGATGGAGTTCGAATCCCGTACCTGACCGCATGGGGACTTCTGTAGGTGACCGTAGAAGCCCACACGACATCATGCAGTCTCGCGCTATTAGAAACAATCCGTTTCTGAATGATAGCGAAGAAAGCCCACTTCTAGTCATCTATAACGCAACACAAGGTAGTCTAAGGACCAACGATATATCCCATCTTGTAGAGTATTGTAGAAACTTTTGAGAATATCCGACAACTGTTCATTAACCTTTTCGCTGCTGAATTGTTACAGTGTAAGCGCACCCTCTGTGCTGGATTCTTTTAGGCAACCACTTTCACACAGAAATTCACCAATTTGTACATAAAATACAAGTGGTAACTGAAAATAATTTAAAGTAAGTTACTCACCAGTGTGTTCATAAAGTATTGGCCACGGTTGATGTTTGGGATCCAGGGTTCGATTCCACATGAGTTGGTGAAATTTTGTCCAGTAGAAAAAAAATGTAATTTACACCGTAGACTATGCTCACTAAATGCACGCACTATATACATCCCATACACACTTCCCAACAGAAACATTAAATTAAACACACGATATCACTAAATAAACACCCGAATCCAATATTACCTCAAACAGAAATATCTAAAATAATTCTAACACATACATTATCCTATACCTAAACTTTCGCGAAAAAAAAAGCCTGCCTTCAACTAAATAGGCTATACAATTTATCTATACTAATAATTGGACACTAAATATGTGCATAGATAAAGTTTACGCTTCTAAACATTCTAATAATGTTGACTGGGTGGCTTAGCGTCAACAGTCTGTTTATGTAACTTGTTTGTTTCGTCCGCTACCTTTGTCAACACCTCTTCATTGACAAATAGCTCGAAATAATCTATTTCGTGGGATTCAGGGGTCAAATTAGTATTTGACATACCTGGGTTTGGCACTTGGAATGCATGCACGTTTGGCGCGAACTCGTCCTCGGACCACGTGGGTAGGCCTAGGTCAGGTTCATTTCTTCCCCTCTCTATCGGAATATCTTCAACATTATCACTATCACTGTCACTTCCAAACAGTTCCCTAATATCCCCATCGTCACTTCCGACACTATCTAAATCCACATCAGACTCAATCTCCTCTAAAAGCGTAAGAATTTTCTCCGGACGCATAATGCGCGCGCTAGATGCAGCCATTACTCATACACGATGTTTATAACTGTGTGACAAAAGAAAAACATTTTTCCCACAACGTTACAAGTGTGTATTTAAGGAACTAAGTGGTTGAAAATGTAGCTAACAGATGGCGTAAGAATACACGACATTTACAAAGCATATCGAGTATACGCGATCGCAGCACTGATGGCACAAAGTTCTGATCGAGTATACTCGATCGCAGCACTGACGGACCGCTTGAGGCAGATCGAGTATACTCGACCGCAGCAGTGAAGCGGTTAAAGCCATTTTTCTACGTTTACGTAATATTGTTATAGTTTTTGATGTTATATTTTCATAACTACGTCATGCGGATGTTTATTCACGATTTTCGTCGATTTTGACTATTTAGAATTTTTATTTGAATTTTTTGGAATTTTGCAACTTTCGAAATTTGAATGAGGAGATTTTACAGTTTACTTCAGAATATTTCTATGGTCAAGTTTAAATGTGTTTAGATCACATTTTGTCAGTTTTTGAATGGTAAGATATCGTTCTTTGACAACGATGATAAGAATGGAAATTTATTCCAAGAATGTTATACAGAGGTACATTTTAGAGAATGCGATTCTTAAAGGTCTTATGTAGAGATCCATGTAAAGTCACGATCTGATAACTTATAGACAGATTTGGTTATAAATATTTGGTGACTAACAAACAAAGTATAAAAGTTTATGAGAATTATATTAAAGAAAGAATTTGTAAAAGAATATAATGTGAAGTTAGTAAATACGAGTTGAAGTAGATTTTGAAGAAAGAATTGAAAGGAAATATCACAGCTAATAGGAAGCTTTATGGAAATGTGAGTGATATATAAAAGAAATAATATTGTTATTAGAAGACTAGCAAGCCTCCGTGGCTCAGGCGGCAGCACGCCGGCCTCTTACAGCTGGGTCCGTGGTTCAAATCCCGGTCACTCCATGTGAGATCTGTGCTGGACAAAACGGAGGCAGACAGGTTTTTCTCCGGGTACTCCGGTTTTCCCTGTCACAATTTCATTCCAGCAACACTCTCCACTATCATTTCATCTGTCATTCATTTAATCATTGCCCCAGAGGAGTGCGTCAGGCCTCGGCAGCCGGCACAGTTCATATCCTCGCCGCTAGATGGGGGCTTCATTCATTCCATTCCTGACCCAGTCGGAGACTGGAAGCAGGCTGTGGATTTTTTCATTAGAAGACTAGTATTTTATCGTATTACCTGTTAAATTAATTCATCGATAGAACCTGTATTTTTATTACATATTTTTATTAAGGATGTTGAGACTACGAAAAGAATTTGTTAACGAGAAGTTAGTTGAGAATAATATGTTTTTGGAAGAAACTGCGAAGCATCTCTAAGAGGGAGATTTATTTATTCCCATAGCAGACGGAGGTATTTGTCGTATGACAATGAGCATTGTGAAGCCATTGGTCAATTTTGAAGGAATGTCTGTAATGACAGACTTGCGCATATTTTGATGTTGAAATAGGATGTTTTATGAAAAAGCAGTATTTTTGGTGTTTATTAATATTGGAAGTTATTGCAATAGTCTCATAGAGTTGAAACTCCTTGAAAGCATTAGGACAGCGGATCCTAGATGAAGTTGAATCTGAAAGAAATTATAGGATCAAGGGATCTTTGTTGAAACAGAGTTAACTGAGCTCTATTTAAATGGTTCTTAATCAGATATTGAATTTACGGTAATTATTCAACGAACTGGAAGATTATATTTTTATTAAATATTTTTATTTTGATGACAGACCAGTTGTAGGAGGTCTATGAACTATGTCTTTACTTAATTGTATGGATTATAGAATCCCGAATTGTAACAGTTTCACGAATAAGACATAGTATGGTGAATGATAATTTTCTAAAGTCCGTTGAAGGGTAGTGAAGAAATAGGAAGACAATTTATGTCTATATTGTCTGTAAAGAAGGCAGTTGGCCCGTTGTCTATATACTACTTTTAAATTGAATAGTTGCTGAGCTACAGCGTTAATATTTGTGTTCTATAAAAATAATATTTAGAATTTAAAGAAAGGTTTATAGTTATATTTATGCATATTTTAATTTTTTAATTTGTAGTTTAAATATGAGTAGAGAATTTTAATCACTTCTATGAGAAGGATTTAAGTGATAGGAGACGGGAGATAAATTGTATAGAGAAATGAATAGTTTTTGTAATGACGGAGATCTACGTCAGGGGTAAATTCATTTTATTTGGGGACATTTTTTTTAAACTTTATAACATTTTCTCTTGTTATAAAACTCCCGTTACCTAGGGCACAGCAGTTGTACGCTGCGATTTATTTCATTATTTTATTTGAGCTTATGAAAGCGTTTAAAAATAATTTTGATTGGTTTCTAGAGGAAACAAACATGTAACTTATTTAATGTAACAAAGTAATGACATTTAGTCATTTGATCTAATTGAACGTTAATAATGCATATAATGAATGCTAGTGTTAGGAAACGTGTATTTGTTAATGTCAATAAATATGACAGGCACGTTTTTACGATTCCCTGATCTTTTATAGAAATTTGGCATTGTCTTTGTAGTTAAATGGTAGTGGAATGTGCTGTAGGGCGGAAGTTCCCGAGGGACCTGATCCGCATCCTTACGCCGAGATTTTCGTAGATTCTCATCTTTCCTGAGTAGATAGAGAACCCAACTGTTCTGTAGTTAGTTACTATAGCACATTCTGTTTGATAAAATCCTGTTCCTTATCCTGAGTGTTTTCGCCAAGTAGCACTGGGTTGTTTTTAGCCGGGACTTCAAGATGCTACAATCCATTACTTTTTTCATCCTTGGATTTTGGTGGATCGTCCAGATATAAGGGTAGAGTACAACACTTATGTTGAACCGCATCAGCATACTGTAGTTGTTAGAAACCAATTATAACCTCCAAGACATCCAGGTAACTACAAAACCAGTCAGCACTTGGCACGATAGCCCAGATTTTGATATACAACAGGTGGCACTTAGACCCAGGCAAATTCTTGTGGCTAAAGTTTGAACTACTTGCAGACTGAATATCAAATAGCCCAGTTTTTACCGCACTGGCATAGGCACATAGCTCACGTTTTGGCAATAAATTGGAATTTGACTGTTTCGGCACTTAGCTCGGTTTTTGTATTTAGTCGACAATTTATCTATTTTAAGTCAATATGGAACAATTTTCTTACGACCTAACCATGGTCTTTTTCAGAGCTTACCATTATCAAAACAAATCGTGTATCACAGCTTAAACTAAGCATAATAACCTTTTAATAACAAGGTTTCCTTCTTTTCATGCATTGGAAGTGTGGTGGCCTGTGGCTATAGTAAAGCCACCCTTATTCCGACTTGAAGTTTCAGTGCTATGCTAGAGATATCTAGTGATCAGAAGTAAAATCACTTTTACCAACCAATCACAGGCAGACATTGAAATCTATATATCACAACAAATCGAGTTTCGTTCGCTAAATCACAATATCGCAAACGAAACTCTTATGTCGTGATATATTGATTTCAATGGCTGCTAGCGATTGGCTGGTAAAAGTGATTTTACTTCTGACCGCTAGATACCTCTAGCATAGCACTGAAACTTCAAGTCTGAATTAAGGTTGGCTTTACTATAGATAAGAAATTCAAGTAACCAGACTTATACGAGGTCCCTAATTTTGTACAACATTAGTGAATGATCAGACCTTTTTCCCCAGGCTTACATATGGAATGTGGTCCACAAGGCTGAGCATAACCTAATGTTTCCAGTCACGGGCCCCATGTTCTTACCAATTTTTTCTGTCCAACCTCTGATTATTTTCTTGTTTTATTCTGATCCAGATGGTATTAGCATGTCCTAGTCCTAGGTGTTTTTCATGTTCAAGCATTAAATGACCAATCACTCTGTTTAACAGAGACATGCTTCTCACAAGAATTGGACATTTAAAAAGGCCATCATGAAAGTAATTTTCAAAATGCTCTTTGCCACACACCTCAAAATTTTTTGGATGGTTCCTTATTTCAAGGTTTGGTGAACCTGTCACAATCACAATCCTACACCGTATAAATTTTAGTTACCAACGCAGGTCAATGCTAACAAATTCTGCATGCATTACCATCTCTAACATTGCTTGTTTATTAAGTGCTAGTATTGAAAAGCCTCATTACTGAAATAATCCATTACAATGTTTTGTGCAACACACACAAGTACACAGCAGATGATCAATAAGTCCCGAGCCACTAAAAGAAGCAACACCAAATTTTTATCTCCTCTACCCCTCCTGACATCAAGAATTCTGATTCACTATACTATCCCCTTCCTTCGCGAACCGCTGCTACTTGTTTAAGTATCACAGGCAATGAACGACTGCAACTCAGTTGAGTATAACTGACAGGCAATGAATGACTGGTGCTCGGTTGAGGATCATTTGCATGCGTTGGTAGATTTAACTAAGGAGTTGATGGCTCGTTAATTTTTAGGTTTCATTTTTAAGGCCTCCACATTATTGAATGAAGTATTGTACTGTAAAACAATACATTTCATATATATTAAGAAATAAATTTCAAACAGCAAACAAAAACATGTATGAATTGTCTGCACTGTATAAGAGACTGGTGTCTGTGCTAACAAAAGAGGTAGATTAGCAACATTGCTGTAACTATTTGTCTTGGGAGAGTGGAAACTAACCCCTGTTAAAGCCCTGTCTGTCTGTTAGGTAGTCAGCCCGAAGGCTGGTTGGATCCTCAAAAAGTACCGCCGTTAGGTTATGTGGGTATATACCCACAGAAACCCAAGGCAGCACTACATTGAGGCATACTAGGCAAGATGAGGAGTGTGGTAGTTTTTCATTGCTTTCCTCACTGACTCAGAACAGCAGTACTAACCCTATGAGTAGAACATTTCACAGCATCCACAGGCACTGACTGTGCCCTGAATGTCATAACTAAGCACCACCCATACCTCAGTATCTTCCATATAATCACAGCCATGAGTGAGACTGAGACATCGGTGAAAAGCCACATTTTACTCTAGCCTGTGCCAACAGACAAATGCAAATGTACTGCATTCATCAAGAGATGACAAACCTCAATACCCCCATAAATACCCACACCCACCTGCTGGGCAAAGAACACTTGTAAGGGTGGGAACTGAAGTGCTTTCCACGGTGTTTGTTGCTGCAGGGATATCCGTTGGGCATCTAGACTACACTTAAGATACAGACGGATATACACAGTTACTTTAACACCGAACAACTGAGCACTTTTCACAACTAAACACTAAAAAGTGAGTTATTTATTCTTTGAAGTAAATTTGTTGACCAGAATTACGCTTAATTACAAATATATTAGTCCATCGATCAATACTTTAAATCACATATATTTAACAGTGGTACATGTTTCGGGCCACTACATAACCCTTCATCAGCCGCAACATAATGAATTTAGAGAACAATCTCTCACACATCAAAGACACCATGAAAACCTTAAAAAACATGTTTAAAAACTTGGTTAAAAACAGGTCAAAACACAGAATAAAATGCATGCACACATCGTTAAAACATCATTAAAAGGCTCTCCAGCCCACGAGTTCATGGAGGTAGCGTGAGTAAAGTTCACGTGGAATATTCATGACTATGTAATGACAGCCAGTCACTGTCCGTTTGAGCTGATGTAAATATGGCTTGAAAGAGTTTGTATTCTTCTTGACGTGGTAGGACGTCTGGTTATTGATATGATACGGTCGAAACGGACGAAAAAGGGACATGAGCAGGATCACATGAACTGCGGCCAAATTAGTGAAGATCAAGTAGAGAGGTTGATGGTACATACATAAAACGAGTAGGAACCGTAATCTTAAAGAGAAACAGAAAGAAAGGCCAACAAATTAAAGTAAAAACCCAAGAACCAGGAAGACTGCCCGAAAGTGAAAAAGCAGCGATGAAATACCTGAGGAGAGGCCCACGTGCGAACTTAGCCTAGAAGAGCACAGGAAGCACTGACACAGCTGAGCTGAGCGATGTCAAGAAAGGCAAGGGAGGGGTTGTTGGAGGGGCGGGGGAAAGGGACGTGTGAGCGCAATAGAGAGCAAGGTTAAGGCTTCCGTGTGGGAAGCATAGATATAGGTAAACCGAAAGAATCTGAACTTATGGAGGTTTGCTTAAGGGGATGTTAATGGTGATTCTGGTTAGGGTGTCAAAGTCATCATCATCATCGGCTTTAACTCGAATCAGAGTATAAATCTCCTTCCTTCAGTCCAGTTTGTGGATGTGTTTACGGTGACTAAAGAGTCCAATCCTGGCATGGAACAAGCGTCCACACAAGTCACATAGTATTGCTGGAGGAGGACGTGGTTGTAACAATTAACTAACTCTTGCAGCTCTTCTGGTGTGAGAGTTGGCGACGCAGCATCATCTGCATACAACATGTTAGTAACCTTAGTAACCCGAGTTTTCCTCAAGGAGCGGAGACGAGTTAATTTCATTAAGGTTGGCACACGGGTTGAGTTTTTGAGCTTTGTCTATTTCAATTTGTTCTAGGATATTTGGCATAATTCCTTTACTTCCATAAAGTAAAATTTTGAGATTGCGCTCAATGTCTGTAAATTTATGCCCCATTTCAGACATATGATTGCCCATGGCTGAAAATTTTCTGTCTGATGGCATTTAAATGCTCATGGTATCTAATTTAAAAATTCCTACCTGTTTGGCCTACGTAATCCGCGTTACAATCGTTACATTGTATTTTGTAGATGTCTGATCTGTTGTATTTGCAAACCTGATTAACAAAACTTGAATTGAATAAGTGGTCTTGGGTGATGTTGGTTGTCCTATAGGCAATTCTCATGTTCTGTTTTTTGAATGTGTTGGTGATGTTATGGGTGAGCGAGTTCGTGTAGGAGAATACAGCAAAATGGGATTTTTCTTTTTTAAATGGATGCAGAGTGGTTTTGGGTTTGCTTTTTATTTTATTAATAATATTATTGACGTACGTGATTTATGTATGTGATTTAAAGTATTGATTGACAGACTAATATATTTGTAATTAATCATCAAAGTCAATACGGACCAAAAATTGAGGAAGTAAATCCCACAGGATTATGCTGCCAACATAGATACTTTCAGACCGTCGTAAAATCATGCTACAAGGACATAACAGTATGTTGATAAGATTACCCCACAGCATTGTTAATACAGTCGAGCGTCGATAATCCGGATAAAATTCCGTTGAAAAAAGAATTGAAGTAAATGCACACATACATTCCAGATTTTAAGCGACCAAGAAATAGTTTCCATGGTGTCTAAGGGGGACGCAGAAACAGTTGAGTCAGATGGGGAAAGTGAAGATGAAATTGGGCCAACATATTCGGAAGCTTTTATGGCAGCAGAGACTCTGACGTTAGGCTTGAGAAACAGACTGAGAGTACACCATCCCAGCTCATTCTATTTAAACTAATCAAAGGATTGGCTGCAAAAAAGCAAACTACTATTGCAGTTCAAAAAACAACAACAGATCTTTTTAGAGCTCTGTACAGTATTCTGTAAATATGTACATATTGTATATTACATATGTATGTATATTCTTTCATTAAAATACATTTAAACACAAATAGTGCTAAATGTTCCGGCATAACTCAACAAGATGACAGTGTTTCGCCCCGGTGTGCTATTGGGCTCTTCAGTTGGTTAAAGCACACCTCACCAAGCCACTGTCTAGTGCACACTGGGAAGGCCATTGCAAGACGTATTTGATACATGTGTATCCGCGTCACGAGCAAGCCAGTGCACTATGGGATGTCAAATACGTCTTGCAATGGCCTTCCCAGTGTGCACTAGACAGTGTCTTGGTGAGGTGTGCTTTAACCAACTGAAGAGCCCAATAGCACACCGGGGCGAAACACTGTCATCTTGTTGAGTTATGCCGGAACATTTAGCACTATTTGTGTTTAAATATATTATGGCTCAACGGACAATGCATATTTTTCTTAGAAAATTAAAATACATTGTAAGTTCATATTAATTAATGGTTTTATTTATCTGCTGTACTTATTTAACCACTAAAGTGAATTATTAACTGTTTTAGCAAGTTTTCTGTTTGTTATGAACTCAAACGACCTATTTTCGATTCTATTCGAAGATTCTGACATTTTGATAATCCAGACAAGGTCCAGTCGCAATTAATAACAGGGTGTCTACCGTAAGAATGAAGTAAAAATTAGTTACTTTTTAGCTACCTTTTAGTTACCTTTTAATTCAAGATATATCTGCGGTCCACAAGCCTAGAAGCTCATCACGCGGTGAAGAAAATCAACAATGAACTGTGTTTAAAGCGGTGAAGAAAATTCACTTATGGTGTTGTAAAAGTTTTAAAAATAATAAAGAAATTAAAAATCTTAAGAACAAATGAGTTGTTTCAGCTAATATGCCGTCTTGCATACAAGAAGTTGTTATGATTACTAATAGGTTGCTCTGATCGTGGCAGTTTGTGGAGATTTCCTTTGTCCCCGTGATAGATCACGAAGAAATATATGCGACGTTACGTCATCGTCACCGAATTTTGTCTTCGCAGCCAAGTACGGAGAAACATCGAGATCTTACGCGATCAGCGGTGGTCTCAGCCGTTTGATGAGATTCCCGTAGCTTTCACGATAGAACACGGAGAAAAATCGCGATTTACATAATTGATGTCACTTTTAGTCGTTTGACGAGATTTACATTGTCGACATAACGGAATTTCGAATTGACCATACTGAGTATCGCTAAGTTAGAATACGGATAGATTTTTAAAATAGGCTATACATATTTCAGAGGTTTTTCGTGATTCTTTTTCGAAATGGTAGGCTATTATTTCACAAGGTTGCGACATTAAATAATTTTGCGTTATTTCTGGACTTCAATTTGAGATAGTCTCAAAATGTAGAGGTCAATAACAGAAATGAGAGGTTTCTGTCGAGTTGCAAAGGTTTTCGCGAATAAACGTCTCGCGAAAGGAAGGTTTCCTGATAATAAATAATAATATTTCACACAAAACTAATAACTCTTCTTGATGCCGAAAATATACGTTGAACTAATGTATACCACTCAAGGTATCCTGAGTATGCATGATCGGGCATGGGGAAATATATCTTACGCAATCAGCGCCGCTTGCGTGAAACTTGCTCCATCGCATCTCAGCCTAGCGGGCGCGAGTTTAAATGAATTAAACCGACCCGGACGACCTCACGAATTTTCGTTACCTCCAACTAAATAACATAAAAATTAGGTACTTTTCGTTCCTTTTGTTACCTGTTTGTAAAATTAGTTACTTTTTCCTTACCGGTAGACATCCTGAATAAGGATTATTGGTGCTCTACTGTACACAACTGTGATGGACTGTGCTGCAGCATGTCAAGAAGTGTGTGGTTCGAATCCTGGTGCCGACATTGACCATCCTGAACATTTTCACTTATAATGGGGTAAGGGGTCTCCGCCCAATCAATACTTTCTTTATGATGATGATGATGTTATTGGTTTTACGTCCCTTTTAACTACACTGGCTTTTAGAGACGCCGCGGTGCCGGAATTTTGCCCCAAAGGGGATCTTTAACGTGCCAGTAAATGTACTGACACGGCTCCCTCGCATTTGCGCACCCTCAAATGCCAGCTGACTGCGCCAGGTTTCGAACCTGCAACCTTGGGCTCAGCAAGCGAGAACGTTACCCCTGAGCCACGCAGCCAGACAATACTTTCTTTATAGGCAACTATAAGTTTATTGCCGTTTTTAAAGGGACATGTTTCGAACATCCATCAAAACATATTGGATGTTAACACGTTTATAATTTGTATGGCTGAAGAAGGGTCCAGGAATACCCGAAACATGTCCCTTTAAAAATGGCAATAAACTTATAGTTGCCTATAAAGAAAGTATTGATTGGGCGGAGACCCCTTACCCCATTATAAGTGAATTTGTACACGTCAATACGGACCTTACAAAATGGAAAACCTTCCAGTTAATCATCCTGAACATGGCTTTTCCCTGCTTTTCTTCCACACTCCCTTCAAGCAAATTTCAAGATGGTTCCTTATTTAAGTACTCAATTTCCAATCCTAATAATCACCATCATCATCATCGGCTTTAACTCGAATCCGAGTATAAATCTTCTTCCTTCAGTCCAGTTTGTGGATGTGTTTACGGTGACTAAAGAGTCCAATCCTGGCATGGAACAAGCGACCACACAAGTCGCATAGTATTGCTGGAGGAGGACGTGGTTGGGCTGCTCGAAGTTTCCTAGCTTGACGCTTGGCCTCTTCATGTATGCGTCGATCCCTTTCAAACGTCTTTACAGTATCCGAGATGGTACGGCGCCAAGTTGAGCGGTCTTCAGCCAGCATGTCCCAGGTTTGTGAATCAAGACCTGTCAATTTCAGGGTCTGTTTAAATTGGTCCTTGTAGCGCCTCTTAGGACCACCATGAGGTCTGGTGCCATAGCATAACTCACCATATAGCATTTGACGAGGTAATCTCACATCATCCATCCGATGGACATGACCAATCCATCTAAATTGGTGACCTATTATGGATGATTCTATGCTGTTGATTTGAGCCTTTTCCAAAACAGCAATATTGGTAATGCGGTCTTCCCATTTAATCCTTAGGATTGATCGAAGTTTTTGTAGGTGGAAACGCTCAAGCTTCCTAAGATCACGTCGGTAAAGGGTCCACGTTTCACAGCCATACAACAATGTAGAAATGACTACTGCTTTGTACACCATAAGCTTTGTACTCATGGATAGATCTTTATTCATGAAGACCCGGTGCGCTAATCGTCCATATGCTGCATGGGCTGCGCCAATTCTCTTATCCACATCCTGCTCACAGGTACAGCTCACAGAAATCGTACTGCCCAGGTACGAGAAGTGGTCAACCTGTTCTAATGGCAAATTTGAAATGGAGATATTGAACTGAGGAAGAGGTGTGCCTGGTGAAGGTTGTGCCAAGACTTTAGTCTTATTGACATTTATGGTAAGACCAAAGCGATCACATGCACTTTTGTAACAGTTAACTGACTCTTGCAGCTCTTCTGGTGTGAGAGTTGGTGACGCAGCATCATCTGCATACAACATGTTAGTAACCTTAGTAACCTGAGTTTTCCTCAAGGAGCGGAGACGAGTTAGGTTGAAAAGCCCTCCATCAAAACGATACTTGATCTCCACACCTGGGATGTTTGTGGGTGAATCATAAAGCATTGCAGCCAAGTACAGCGCAAAAAGCGTTGGAGCCAGTACACATCCTTGTTTCAGTCCATGGGTAATGGGAAATTCATCGGACATCTTATTCTGATGGCAAACCTGACCTGTCATGCCATCATGGAGAGCTTTGATTAGATCTACAAAACGCTGAGGGCAACCAAACCGCTTCAGCACTGCCCACATGGCTGGTCTTGGAACCGAATCAAATGCCTTTTCCAAGTCATAAAAGACTAAGAAGAGTGGATTCTGTTGTTCTCTACATTTTTCTTGTAGCTGTCTCACACAGAAAATCAAGTCAATTGTGCTTCTGGAAGTTCTAAATCCGCACTGTGACTCTGGGAGGATCCTCTCAGAGATAACCTTGAGGCGGTTAAGTAGAATTCTTGCAAGAATCTTCCCCACAATTGATAGCAGTGATATACCACGGTAGTTGCCACAAACACTGCGATCACCCTTTTTGAAGATAGTGACGATAGTGGCATTCTTTAGGTCTCCAGGTACCTTTCTTGATTCCCATATTCTGAGGATAAGGATGAAAATTCTTGTTTTGAGGGAATGACCTCCGGCTTGAATTAGTTCCAGAGGGATGTTATCTGGGCCAGGTGCTTTTCTGGGTTTCAATTGGGTGAGAGCTGCACTGAATTCATGATAAGTAGGAGGTACTGCCAACCACAGTTGATCAGGTTGTTGCGGCACATCACAGAGGAAGTCTTCAGCAGCTTCTGATGGACGATTTAGGAGAATGGAGAAGTGCTCCTTCCAGCGTTCCAAGATTTCTTGACTATCAGTAAAGGAAGTAGAATTATCAGCGCTTTTCAGTGTACCTGATGATGAGCGAGATGGTCCATATATTTCCTTGAGTACGGCATAGAAGTTCCTCAAGTCTCGAGCATCCGATAGTCTCTGCAGTTCCTGAGCCTTCTGTTGCCACCAAGTATTCTTAATCACACATCACTACAGTCGCCACAGAAACACAGGATATCAGACAAATCCAACACACATCCAAATATACCGATTGATGACCAAGATGTCCAAAGCACCAAAAATGAATAATGTAGATGGTATAAACATGGGCCCATCAAATCACAGCAATATATGCTGGCAACATGAAGTGAATATGTATCAATGTTCTTCATTTAGATGAGCCAAGTCAAGTGGAATAGCACATCTTGGTCACTGCCTGTGCATGCCCCAACTCTGCTTGCCTGCTTCCGACTTAGCGCAGGCCTGTACAACGAACGAGCTGTGAAACGGATGAGTAACCATATACATAGCAGTAAATGCTCTAATTTTATTATATTGTGTTTGTGTTAACTGTATACATATGTATGATATGCATACATAGCTCACAAACCTATATAAAACAAAACTGACCTTATAAAACGAAATTCAAACTGTGAATCGCAATATGAACATTAACAAGATCCACCCATTATACAAAGTGAAACGTGATACCAAGGAAAAATTTTCTAACTACTGATATTGGCCATCAACACCTTCTGTAATGACTCAAAATAGATGTGGAAAGGATGGAATTCACTCCTCTGCTGTCTATAACCCACCCACCATCCCAATTTATATCATGGCTTGCATAATAAAATGCCAGCTGTGTCGGCCATTATCCGTGTGAATTATGCACAAGTAAGATATTGCCAACCCCACAGATATGGTACTAATTGTTTTTGTAAATGTTTCATTTGCCTAGACCAAAAATTATTAGGTAGCGCGGCCCAGCATTAGTCATATATGCACCCCAGGTTTTTGTCATGCATTAATCATTCTCTAAACCAATGGGTTTAGCCACGCAAGACCTCATGTGGTGGTGAATTTTATGTCTTACATGTTGGCAACACTGTGACGTGAATGTGTCGTCATCTCTCACCAATGTCTCCGCCCAGATAACAGTTGACGAATGATCACCGCTCTAGCAACATAGATGCCGTCGTCCAATCAACAAGAAACAAACACACATATTTACATAATTTAGCACATATCTTCAATGCACCAGTGATGATAGGCGGCAATTTCAATTGGTATTGTCCCCTAGAAAGGTATGAAAATCATCTCCTATCCATATTAACGTAATTGTGAGTGTCAAGGGTAGGTTCACGTCTCCTCAGCTAGTAATCAAAGTACTGCTCGAGTCCAAGCTCTGTGAACTTGAGGGGCGAGGTGACGCGGGAGGCGGGAAGAGAAGGGCTGTCGACAACCCGTCATGTTATCTGAAATTCCTGTCTATTCCAATACTGCAAACATAGGGCTGTTGCCTAAACCACTGTGGTGTTGCGAATGAGTGAGTGATCGATCAATGTATTTGATTCTGTTATTACGCACGGACCGAGACCCCCCACCCCCCACGTCTCTCGTCGGCGTCCGCGATCCACATTCCTCTCAGGTTCATGCAGCTTGGACTCTAGCAGTATAAGACCACACCTATTAATATTTGTATATAAATTTAAACCTCAACCCAGTGATCAAGATCTGACGATGACCACTTAATGGTCGAAACGCAGAATTCTAAATTGCCCATTATATAATAGTGATGATAACTAATCCACGTACAGTAATTATTTTCAGGAGTGTTTATTTATTTTGAGTATACAGTAAACAAACGCTCACTAATTCAGACTAATGGAGGTGACGTCTAGTCCAAATTACAGAAATGTTGTCTAAAATATTGTACGGTATAGTACACGCATACTTATCTGAAGCTATAATTAGGATTATAATATACAATGTATGTACAGTAATTTTTAAAGAAAGACTCGAACATCATAATATTAAATAATAATATAACTGTATTAAATTAAAGTTGCAATACATATTCAAAGGCTGTATATGTATCCCTATATACATTAATTTTCATCTAAACTTAGCAATGTATATTTACCCCCAACGCTCACGTTAGTTGCTGTATTCTAGCAAGGACAACAGTACGACACTTCCAAACCATCATAGAGATTGAGTTTAACACAATGTAACAGTAACTCGTCATGTGTTCTTCAAAAAGTGAACTAAACAGGCACTGCCTTTGTTGCGTGCTTGTGACCAATAATGATAAATACGGCACTTATTATTGACCGCGAGTGGAATGAACAGGAAGGGAGGGGATGCGATCGGCATTTTACAATAGATGGCTTCGGTGCGAATGATGTCTGGCGCAATACCGTGGCGATGAAAACCTGTCCGAATTATCCAATTCCAAATTAGTGAAGCCCGAAATAGTGAGGGTTCACTATATATATATTGTGTCCAGCCCCATCATATTGGGCAAATTTATGTTGACAGACTGAAGAATTACAGGCAACACTGAAAAAACAATGGCTTCAAAACTTTCCACCCCCTGGAATACATTTCAGTGTATGTCTGGTAACTAGCAGCTTAATAAGTTGTCCAGAATAAGACAAGCAAGTAAATAATTTGACTATTTTCACAAGTAGAAGCTTAATCTTCGACTGTATTCAGAGACTGCTTGTGAAAATACCTTTATACTTGGTTTTGAAAGTATTTATGACACGATTGTCAATGGCCCACTCACAAAGAGTATCTCACCATCACAAAATAAGAATATGTCATCTGCAAAGAATTCACATATGCTACTTGTGAAAAAAACATATCCAGTGCTTTGCTTTGAAAGTACAACAGCGGTTATTGCCAATGACATGCTATTGAAGAGTATCCAAGTCTGTTGTACTTTATCTCCTAACCGGTCACACCATCACAGAATATGAAAATGTCATCTGCAAAGAAGAACAGCTAAGCTTATAAAATTCGGCGATGCACCAGGCTGACAATTACTTAGGAACTAATTTATTGCCCCAACTCATTTCCTAAATTGAGACTCTTCAGAGTCGGCCAACATCCTGCAGGTAATAAAAATAATGTAATCAGATTTATCAGTAAAAAATATCTATTCAACCCATGAAAGTTAAGTTTTAAATAAAACATTACAAGGGATTTCGAATTGTTTTCTATGCACAGTCAGTGTTTACGGACCATAAGAAAGAAGTCACCCATCAATTTTATGCAAAAGACCCTGTAGAAATCTGCCAACATGCATAGGAACATTATGTAAGTAATTCCCACTGGAGTATAATTATTATTGGGGATTTGAGTAGTATCGTACATATCTCTGCCAAATTCTGTATGGCCAATTTCAACCAGCACTAAAATAAACAAGATTTCTTTCATAGCCTAAGCAACATACCTTGTTAAAGAATTGAATAGCAATCCTGTCCTTGGCTTTTTTGAATGGATCTTTGCAATGGAGAGGTTGCTCTGGATATTGCTCATCCAAGAAATCACAGATGGCCAAACTCTCGTACAAAGTTTCATGATTCTCAAGCTCAATGACAGGAACCTTTCCCAGCGGACTCTTCTCTACCAACCAGTCAGGTTTATCAGTCAAGTTGATATTAACGACATCATGACTGAAAATTTAAAACCATAAATTATCATAAATGAATCTATAGGCCTACTTCTTGTAATACAATATTTCCTAACAAAAGGACAAATGCAAAACTTGACCAATACTCTTAATAATTGGCATATTATTTATTCGTAGTGAGGACCATCCCTATAGAACGGGACTTCCCAATATCCATGCCGCGGACACATCGCATTAACTAGTCACATTTATAGCATACAAGCTGTACCCGGCATGCGTTGCAATGCCAATCAAAGAAAGTGTTGGCGTTGAAATTCTGTTTCTTGAAGTGCTTTTGGATACACAACATGTTAACTGCCTCTAAGCTATCATAAAATGGATTTTCTAATTTAGAACCATTCGAGAGAGCGTGCACAACAACTTTCAAAAAGTTTCATCGCTGTCACTCATTTGTTGAATCTAATCGTACGCTACCTATTGTGAAATGGATTTACTAAGTCGAAACCCTTCCCTGGCGTGTACACAATGACTCATCAATGATTCATCGCAATCGGATGAATGGTATATGCACGTACAGGGGTTTTTGTTTAAACGATTCGTGCGCTGTCACTCATTTGTTGAATCTACTCGTGCGCTACCTATTGAGAAATGTATTACTAAGTCGAAGCCCTTCCCTGGCCTGTACACAATAACTCATCAAGGTTTCATCGCAATCGAAGAATGTTATATGAACGCAATAGGGAATTTTGTTGAAACGCTTCGCGCGTCGTCGCCCATTTGTTGCATCTACTCTTGCGCTACTTATTGTGAAATGGATTTACTAAGTCCCCTTCCCTGGCGGGTACAACATAACTGATCAATGTTTCATCGCAATCGGATGAATAGTATATGAACGCATACCCGATTTTGTTTAAACGATTCGCACTCCGTCACTCATTTGTTGAATCTACTCGTGCGCTACCTACTGTAAAATGTATTTACTAAGTTAGAAACCGTCACGTAAGAGTCCACAACATCTCACCCAAGTTTCATAGGTACGGACGAATGGTACATGTATGCATACGGGACTTGGTTGAAACGCTTCGAGTGTCGTCGCTCATTTGTTGATTCTACTCTTGCGCTACATATTGTAATATGGATGTACTCAGCCAGAAACCTTCCCTGGAGTGTACACAACATCTCACCCAAGTTTCATCGCAATCGGATGAATGGTATGTGAACGTATACGGGACGTTGTCGAAACGCTTCGCGCGTAGTCACTCATTTGTTGAACATAAACGTGCGCTTCGTATTGTAAAATGGATTTACTTAGCCAGAAACCTTTCCTGGAGTGTACACAACAATTCACCAAACATTTATCACTATCAGACGAATGGTATATGACTTTATACGGGACTTTGTTGAAACGCTTCGCGTGTCATCGCTCATTTGTTGAATCTACTGGTGCGCTACCTATTGTAAAATGTATGTACTAAGCCAGAAACCTTCCCTGGAGTGTACACAGCATCTCACCCAAGTTTCATCGCTATCGGATGAATGGTATATGAAATTAAATGGGACTTTGTTGAAACGCTTCGCGCGCCGTTGCTCATTTGTTGATTCTACTCGTGCTCTACCTATTTTTAAAGGGATTTACTAAGCTAGAAACCTTCCCTGGAGTGCACACAAAATCTCAGCCTAGTTTCATCGCTATCGGACGAATGGTATATGAACGCAAACGTGACTTTGTTGAAATGCTTCGCGCGTCGTAGCTCATTCGTTGAATCTAATCGTGCGCTGCCTATTGTAAAGTGGATGTACTAAGCCAGAAAATTTCCCTGCAGTGCACACAACATTTTACGCAAGTTTCATAGCTATCGGACGAATGGTATATGAATGCATTCGGGACTTTGTTGAAATGCTTCGCGCATCGTCGCTCATTTGTTGAATCTACGCGTGCACTACCTATTGTAAAATGGATTTACTAAGTCAGAAACCTTCCTTGGAGTGTACTCTACATCTCACCCAAGTTTCATCGCTATCGGACGAATGGTATATGAATGCATACGGGACCTTGTTGAAATGCTTCGCGCATCGTCGCTCATTTGTTGAATCTACGCGTGCGCTACCTATTGTAAAATGGATTTACTAAGTCAGAAACCTTCCTTGGAGTGTACTCAACATCTCACCCAAGTTTCATCGCAATCGGACGAATGGTATATGAACACATACGGGACTTTGTTGAAATGCTTTGCGCATCGTCGCTCATTTGTTGAATCTACGCGTGCGCTACCTATTGTAAAATGGATTTACTAAGTCAGAAACCATCCTTGGAGTGTACTCAACATCTCACCCAAGTTTCATCGCAATCGGACGAATGGTATATGAACACATACGGGACTTTGTTGAAATGCTTCGCGCATCGTCGCTCATTTGTTGAATCTACGCGTGCGCTACCTATTGTAAAATGGATTTACTAAGTCAGAAACCTTCCTTGGAGTGTACTCAACATCTCACCCAAGTTTCATCGCTATCGGACGAATGGTATATGAACACATACGGGACTTTGTTGAAATGCTTCGCGCATCGTCGCTCATTTGTTGAATCTACGCGTGCGCTACCTATTGTAAAATGGATTTACTAAGTCAGAAACCATCCTTGGAGTGTACTCAACATCTCACCCATGTTTCATCGCAATCGGACGAATGGTATATGAACACATACGGGACTTTGTTGAAATGCTTCGCGCATCGTCGCTCATTTGTTGAATCTACGTGTGCGCTACCTATTGTAAAATGGATTTACTAAGTCAGAAACCTTCCTTGGAGTGTACTCAACATCTCACCCAAGTTTCATCGCTATCGGACGAATGGTATATGAACACATACGGGACTTTGTTGAAATGCTTCGCGCATCGTCGCTCATTTGTTGAATCTACGCGTGCGCTACCTATTGTAAAATGGATTTACTAAGTCAGAAACCATCCTTGGAGTGTACTCAACATCTCACCCAAGTTTCATCGCAATCGGACGAATGGTATATGAACACATACGGGACTTTGTTGAAATGCTTCGCGCATCGTCGCTCATTTGTTGAATCTACGCGTGCGCTACCTATTGTAAAATGGATTTACTAAGTCAGAAACCTTCCTTGGAGTGTACTCAACATCTCACCCAAGTTTCATCGCTATCGGACGAATGGTATATGAACACATACGGGACTTTGTTGAAATGCTTGGCGCATCGTCGCTCATTTGTTGAATCTACGCGTGCGCTACCTATTGTAATATGGATTTACTAAGTCAGAAACCTTCCTTGGAGTGTACTCAACATCTCACCCAAGTTTCATCGCAATCGGACGAATGGTATATGAACACATACGGGACTTTGTTGAAATGCTTCGCGCATCGTCGCTCATTTGTTGAATCTACGCGTGCGCTACCTATTGTAAAATGGATTTACTAAGTCAGAAACCTTCCTTGGAGTGTACTCAACATCTCACCCAAGTTTCATCGCAATCGGACGAATGGTATATGAACGCATAGGAGACATACACACCCACAGACAAACTATCACGTTACATTGATTTTTATATATATAGATGCTGATTACAACAGCGCGCCGTGAAGCCATGGATACCATCATAGCATTTATTACATACGCAGCTGGCAAGATACCTTAGATATGATAATAAAGACTTGCTGTGAAGTACTGTAGCCTACTTCGTATCACGTGAATATGGTTAGGTATAGCACAAAACATTGAATTTTCCTAGTGTGAACTTATCTTCTCAAGAAGAAGTTTGCAGTAAATTTGGTCGCTAGATTCACTGCCGTGCGGTTTTTACTTGTGGAGGAACCTCAAACAAAAGGTATATAGAAACAATCTGCATACTCTGGAGGCTTGCGAGAATGAAATAACTGCGCTGATATAAAATATATGTGTGGATGAATTACAGCGAGTGCACCAAAACTTCCTACATTGGTGCAATGTGTGGTTAGAATTTGAAGGACAGCATTTCCAGCAACTTCTCTGAAATTCATGTAAGTAATTATGATTATTAAATATGCTACGTGTAAATGTGTTGAACTAGTTGGGCACTCCGCATCCGCCAGTGTATTGCTCGACAGGCGGCTACTCACAGTGGCCCGCCTGTCACGCGACGCATCTGTGGTTCCGTTCTATAGGGAGTACAGTACGGTAGGTAAACTAGTGGCTCCCAAACTTTTCTCAATGCCCCCTCACAGTTACTACAAATATTTTTTCACAAATGTTTATATTTCAGAATAATAGGCTATACAGGGTCTTTATATTTGCTTGGCAAGGACATTCTCACTTACGTGCCCCACCGGCGACGGCTCGGTTGTCAGCTGGCGCATGCGCATATGTACGGCAGAATACGGTGCTTAAAATCAGTATCATGCATTTTAACTCACCATGTTAACAGTAAATGCTGAAAATGTTCCCCATCCACTGCCAAACATAATCGGCATCTCCTTATGAAGTTTCCGGTTACTCCGGTTAATTTAGCTTCAGTAAGGTAATAATTACATATAATTACCTTTACGTCTATTTTTATTATTTACTGAACCTGTACGTTTGAATCTCTTAGGCAGTTGTTTTATTGTGCGATTTTTAGGAATGGGTCTCCCTGGAAATTTCACTTGAAACTTTTGTATTGTTCTAGCGCATGATTTCCTGCACTTTATGAGTGCAGATATACAAGGTATTGATTGGGCGGAGAACAAACAACTCCATTTGATACACGTTCACGTAACGAATGTTTCACATAAGCACTATACAATATGATATACAGTACACAGTAGCTTTATAAAACACCCAATTAGCTCAGAACTCACAGGTCTACTGCAGTAAGAGTGTGGGAATACGGCCGGAGACCGTGCACGCCAACCTGTACAGCCGGCTTTTGGCCAGGGACTCCGGACCAAGGTCGAGCGGAATCGCCTTGCCAAGCAAAAATAAATACCCTGTAGTAATGTAAATTGTAGACTAAATGAGAAGGTTTCAAATATCACAAAAGTAATTTAATGATGATGATGATAATTGTTGTTTTAAGGGGCCTAACATCTAGGTTATCGGCCCCAAAAGTAATTTAAACGATGTATTGCTGGAACAAGAATTTAAATATTATAAAAATCATCATATGTCAATGTCAATATCAACCGCTGCTGCAAATCCACAGTGTTCGCCATTTGAGCCCGTACACATCACAGTAACGTCACTGATGTAACTAAAATTTCCCCAGATGGGGAATCGTAATGTCGCAATGAACCAATTTTTCCCTTTTATTTACATTTTACCTAAAGGTGCTAATTGATTTGCTTTTGTTTTAATCATCTGATGAATCTCACAAGAACACAGAACATCAATGGGTTGGATGACATTGTTTACCTTTAGAGAACTTCTTAATGTTCGGTGAGAAGTTTGTTACGGTACTAACATCTGTGGTGTATTGCTTTTATTAAGGACAGTGTTGTAAATCCCATTTCTTTTATCATCTAAGTTGTTTGCACCCCCTTGTAAATCCCTTAAACCCCCCTCAAAAGAGAGCAACCTCGGTTTGAGAAGCATTGGTATAAACATATTTTCAATGTAAGAACATGAAATGCAAAATTTCTTATGTAGGCCCACTAAATAAGAACATTCATTTGCATACACTTCGAAGGTCTAATTACAGTATAAATGTGACAACACTGCCCATCTCCACATATGTATCTGCATTGAATGGGTCTGACTTGTATCTGCTATATAGCAAAAGAATGACTAAATCAACACTAATATGTTTCCTGCAACCTGTGTGATACTCAGGCTGTGTGAGTGCTTTGTATTATCAGGGTCTGGTTTGGCAATCAGTAGTCTGATAGATTAGGTCATATTAGGTGGCTAGGCACCTCTTTTAGGTGGAGAGTAGCATAAGTAAGAGCGAGATGATCACAACCAGGAAGAAGAAGAGTCACAACGGGAATAAAAATTAGTGGGGAAAGACTGAGGAAAGTAGAGGAGTTACAAAGTATCTAGAAAGGACGATACAGGAAAAGGGAAGAAACAACAGAGAAATAAATGAGCAGTGAAGAAGACCAGAACTATTCAGGAAGTGTGTTAGAAGCCTGATATGGAGCAAGGGTATCCTTCAAAAAAAGCAAAAGGTTATATATTGGATGTAATATGTTCGATCTTGAGTCATGCCTTGGAAACCTGGGTTATGAAAGGAAGAGAGCTTGTAGTGAAAGCCATGAATGGCGAACCGGTTCAAGATGTGCCGTATCTCACATCCTGCTCTCTTCCATTCCGATGTAAACATTGCGCCTGATGTGTAGAACTCCTACTATATATCCCCTTTCTTGGCTTGTAGTTTCTGCAGGAGGTCCTGGTATGGTTGCATGGACGGTAGCATCAACTTCAGTGGAATATCCTCTACATATAATGAATGCTGTGTAAGGTCATAGGTTAGTGTAGAGTAGATGGTACATATTTGGATAGACACAAAGCCTTCCTGAGACAAGTGGCCTTGACTCCCTCCTGCACCTTAAGATCGGTTTTGGAGAGATGATCCCATATAAGGTCCACTGTGTGTTCCATGATTGGGAAGAATTTTATATGAAACAGTGTAATTGCGGTCTCTAAGGAAAGTTGGCGTGGATTAAATCTCCTTCCATTAATCTGCATAGCCAATACTAGGTACTTGAAATGGTTTACTTTTGAGAGATTGCCACCTTTACCCAAACTTGAAGTTTGTTGAACATCTCTGGACTGATATTGATGCAACAGTCATGTCATCTGCATATACGTATATTCAGGTTTTTTTAGGGGGGAACGCGACATTTGAAAACTGTTTAAGAAAAGATATTGGTACATTTGTATCTAGTCCGCCAAATATAACTTCCGATTTGAAAGTTCATCGATCAGCAGGCGTCAACGTGTTGTTCACAACAGCTGAGGAGATTTCGAGTAATCCTCGATTTAAATCGTACTATTTAAGCTGTTTTGGTCGGCAACTCGGCACTCAGCAGCAAAATCTAAACGATAGGCCATATTATTTTCTGCTCGACAAAAGCTTTGTGAAATTGCTGCCTATATTATTCGAAGAAAGTTACTTGTTGAGGCAAAAATAAGGGTCTCATACTCTAACAATCGTGAAAACGAAGTTCTGTTCTTATAAGCACGCAGGTGGGGTAGGTTGTTAGTTTGTTCGTGTGGTTAGTCATGAAGGATGAAGAAAATAAGGAAACTATTTTACATCCGCCCAGGCATCGAAAAAGCTGAAAGTTAATGAATTAATGAGTTAATAAATTAACCCAAATCAACCTTTCATTTAACATGTCAGTCCATAAAGTAATAACAGGACTCGGCAAATTGCCGAAAATTGCAATTTTGTCGACTACAACTGAAAGTACCCCTTAAATTTTGGGTAAAAAAAAGCACTGATGATACTCATTCTGTTGCTATTTCTACCACAAGGACTACCTCTTCGAATGGAAGAAATACTAAGTTAAAACTAGAGCGCCAACCTGAACCTATTCAAATCGCAACCACCACACCAAACAGGAAGTTTGCCACACCTCAAATCTACCTTCTTCACGTTTATCAAAGTCTGAAAACTGCACCGAAACTAATTAATTTACACTTCTCAAGAAATAACCAACACCATGCAAATTTCCGACCATCGAATACAAAGTAATTGCGTCTCATTACAATAAAATACATGTACCACAAGAGAGAAAGAAAAAATCTTACGGGATATTTTTAGCATCCAACACTAAATGCACACGTTGGGCATACGGACAAAAGCGCATACTATAAAGGCGCAACTTTCCTTTCACCAAAGGGGGGTTAACAGAACCTGAAACATACAAAAGTACCGGGTATGCATTGAACATGGAACAGCAAAAATTAAATGCCGCTCGATATTGAAACGTCAGATAAACACATGAAACACTTCAACATCACTCTCTCCTAATTAGCAAAGCTTAGCTTACCCTTGCCGAGGTGTTCTTCACTCATCTTAAGGCAAATTTTGTATTTTACGCAACGACAAAAATGTTCCGACTTCAACAAAGCGACAGTTATTCTCTGTTGTTCTCTATTATCCTTGGTTTCTTCTTATTATTCTACTAGTGATTCAAGTTTCTTCTGCTTGTTATGGTAGTAGGCACAGTAAACACTATACCCAATTGCTACTGTGCAGTGGTACGTGTCATGAGGTAAACATCGACTACCGCGAATATCGCGAAGACAAGCGACGATGCTGCCGCTTAGCTGGAACTAGAGGAATGGTGATAGAAACATTAACAAACAGCTGTTTAACCTGCGATTTTTGTTGACGGGTGTGATCTTCTCTCATTTTTTCAGCTTTTGCATAATACCTGAGGCTGAAAAATGAGTAATAGATATTGTTCAGTTCCACAGTGCTCTTCAAAGGCAACAAGAGGCATATCAATGCATTACTTTCATAAAGAGAAAGGTTTAAAGAAGGAATGGATTCGAGTACTTCGCATCGCAAAGCCGATTTCTAAATATATGATTGTATGCAGTTTGCATTTCACAAAGGAGGATTATTTTTATCCAGGTTAGTAAACATTCCTTTGTACGTGTACTGTAGATGACCTGTTTATTTCTTTCATACATATTAATTACGTCCCAGTTGTGGAAAGATAACCTTCATACACTGGATTAGGCTACATTATTTATACCTATTCTTCTTAAAGTGGGCTACACAAGCTACTTCCGGTGGGGTAGGATTATCAATAAGCATAAGATTGTTATAATATTGCAGTAGAATTATAAATATATTTTACTTTCAGATGTGAGAGCATGTAAAAGATACCTGAAGAAGGGCGCCATCCCCTCTCAGAAATTGCCAGAGATCATTGGATAAGAAAATATCTTCTCCCCTGAAACTACAGGCAGAGGCCAGGGATGCACGTGTGCAACATAGACATGAAGCTGTGGCACCACCTTCTCCAACTGGAGACAGTGAAGTGGTAACTGAAGACACAGAGACTGTGGCAGAGAAGATGTTTGCAGCTCTGGTGGAAGATCCCACTCTAAGGAAATGTGTAGAAGATAAAGGGATACAAGTAACGCCAAGTGTAATTGATGATTGTAGAAAAATAACTTTAGAGGGCATGATGAAAACAAATAGAGAAATTAATGCATTTACTGGTATCCCATCGGTTACATTATTAGATAATATATGTGTTGCTACAGGAAAATTAGAATGAGTGCCAAACCACTAACCTTGTCATTAAGACATGGCTGGAGGAGGATCTGATTAAGAAGAGGATGCCTATATGTTTTCAACATTTTCAGAATACTAGAGTTATTTTGGATTTACTGAAATTCCCGTGGAGAAAAATAAGTGTTTAAAGTGTCGTGTGATGTCCTACTCTCATTACAAAGGCGATTACACATTGAAAGTACTTGTTGGTGTTGTACCATCAGGTTTAGTAACTTTTGTAAGTCAAGTGTATGGTGGAAGGGTTACAGACAAAGAAATATTTTTGCAATCCAATTTATTAGGCATGTTATTACCTTATCAGGATGCTGTAATGGTCGATAAAGGATTTTTGATAGAGGGTGAGTGCATTGAAAGGAATATACAATTGACCAGGCCACCCTTTCTTGGTAAGAATCAGCAATTGTCAACAGAGGATGCACTCAGAACTGCTGACATAGCTGCAGATAGATTGCATATAGAAAGAACAATTCAGAGGATGAAAATATTTAAAGTATTAAAAGGGAGAGTCAATTTATATATGGTTCCATACATGGATTCTGTAATGACTATTATTGCAGGAATAGTGAACCTTTCAGCTCCTATTCTTAGTGTTGATAAGTATGACTAAGGAGGTTTTGCTACTGGTACTGCCCCCGTAAATTGAATTATACTGAGACCACGGTGGCTGTATTGGCATATGTGAATAAAGTTATGGCCGTCATAGTTGTGACGTGTATATTCATGACGTAGGCGTGGATTACGCAACGTTCGAGCAAGTAGTCTGGCTGAGCTTAGATTCTTGCTGACGTCACGATTTTGTTCGAGAAGGATCTTAGATTTACGACGCAGTCGCAGGGAAGCAAGTAAACGTGCTGAGGAAGAAGTTACGCTATTGGAGGAGAGGCTCGAACCAATGAATGATAGCTTGGAGGGAGACGGAGATTACTGAAACTACCATATTTAATAACTTTTGGCATGCAGAATTGTGGAAAACTATTTTTAGTTATGGCATTGATTTGGAATTTTGAAGAAATTAATTATATGTTTTTGAAATCTGAAAATCCGTCAAGAATAGCCAAAGTTGGAACTTCGAGTAATGATGGAAGAAGAAGCTATGGTAGGGATGGATACGCCCCTTCAAAGTTGATAAAAGGCCTTGCACAGCAGAGAGGAGCTTCTCACTTCGTGGTTTTATTCTGACTTCATAGTCTGACTTCGTGTTCTGTTAGAACAAGCATATCGTCATAAGCAAGCGTGGCAGAGCCCACCGCATCGAACAGTATTGGGTATCCAGCAGTGCAATTTTACTGTTACTAAAACTAGGCGAAGTTGGAGCGCACACAGAAACGATTCTACAAGTTTATCTATCAAGAATTAGCTACTGCATTTATACTAATTCAATAGTGCATTACAATATTGAGGCGTGTGCGAAAGTTGAACATTTTCATTATAATACTTCAGAAGATATTCGCATTTAAAGACTGCAGAGAAAAGGGTTTTTCTCGAATCCTGAGAAGCACTTTTACTACCACATTCTACGCTACGGCAGACACGTGTATTGCAACCGTGATACTGAAGATTACATTTGGTGATACAACGCTACATTCTACAATGGAACTATACAATCTGGCAGTACTTTCGACTAACATTATAATGGAAGTGGAGATGGAAGACTAAAACTTTAAGGCAATTGGGACATACATCAGTAGTGTGAAGTAGCAACATGGAGTTTCGATAATCGTCATTATACAAAGACGAGCATGTAGTGAACATTCAGCTACACTCATGCATCGTAATCCATCGCTGAATTACATCAAATGGCAGTGGAAATAAATTCATACTCCACAATTATGAACATTTCTGCGGAAATATTTGCAATGAACTTCATGGCTGATTTCTACAAGAACTTCAGGGAACTTTCAAGAGTGGCAAGGGTTTTTCCCAGCACACAAAGAAGAGTTTTGCCAGAAGGATGTCTATCGTCTACACGGAGCAGTGCGATTTCCGGAGGAAGCTGTTCTATTCTCCGAGGGCGCAGGTTCCAGGTTCGAGGTCGGTGCACATCTATCCTGTGGTGAAATGGAACCAGCAGCAGTCTTCTTTGAAATTTTCTTCTAGAACTTCAATCCAACAGATAAGGTAGCCGTGAACGTTTCTTGATTTATTTGAGCCATTTTAGTGAGATCTGAGCAACTATCTTTCCCATATTTTCTGTCATATATTTGATTGCCCCATATTCTTTTGCTAGATGTTTTTGTACTCTGTACACTTTGCAGCTTTATGCCATTTTCTTCGATTTATTGAGACATTATTATGTCATTTGCATATTTAAACATTTTGGATCAGTTTATACTGAAGTTAAATATTCTTTCGAGAATTTGAATTTTTCTTGTAGTCACGATTTGACTGTAAAGTTAACGATTTTCTATGGCAAGTTTGAATTCAGACGGCGTGTCGTTTTATTAAAGTAATTCTTTCCAGTAAATTACTTTGACCAATTTTCTGTCATCCTCAAGAAAGAAGAATGATTAAAAGATTTTAGAGCGTTAAAATCTACTACTTTATCGACGATCTTGGAAATACTAGTCGTTTTTAAGAACATGATTGAAACACAGACATTTTTAGTCAATTCTGAAATACCATTGCATTATAGACAATTTTATGAAATATGAACTTTGAATACGATTTATTCAGTACACTATAGTAATGAACATTTGATAGGAGATTTTCTCAATTCTAGATTGAAACAATAATGTTTGCATTTTCTAGTCTATTTGCATTCTATTCGACTATTTCTGCAGTTAAATGAATTTTGCTTGAATATAGTATTTTTATACTGCGATAATTATGATGAGATTAATTCATTTTGATAGACCAGGGAGGCGCGTCTAATCGTATTTGCTATTAAATTTATTTGTGACTGGCAAATTTTTACTTCATATCGCTTCATGAATGAAACCCACGAAGGTTAAATATAATAACAGTTTTCGATACAATTGATGAATATAAGAATTTTTAAAGAGGAACTATGGATGTATAATCGTTAGTTCAGTGGACGTGTAAAAGTTGCTGATGAATAATGCCCTTTAATAAGTGAAGGAGGTTCCCACAGTAATATTGATGATGATGATGAATTTATAAGTGGAGGTTTTTTGTGTGTATTGTGGAAGATTTTGATGCCATATATAATGAGATATATGATGAATTATGGGCCAATTTTGTGCGTTTGTGCGAGGTATGTTTCCGCTGAGTTGTATTGTTCAGGTCCATTGAAAATTATTCATGTGAAGTTACTGTTAAAATTAACAAGAGTGATAAATTGATTGAATTATAGATTTTGAATGGAGGTTACCGTCACAAATAATAATTATTAAATCTTATTAAACCTGAATCTAAAATTTCAATATAAGTAACCTTCATCGGTCGATTATATTACCACGATTTAAGAAAATATCAACCGGATAAACGTGTGGTTAATGTATTTCAAATATAAATAAAATATAAATAATGTAAATAACTATGTAAATATCTATAATAATAATTTGAAACAAACGGGATTAATAGAGGCGTGTAAAAATTTTTCAATTGTCGTTTGACTAAGTTATGAACAATCTAAATGTTATAAATAATTATTGAACATTATGATATAACATGATGCGTTTTGCTATTAACATTTAAACAACGCTAGTTAGATAATTGGAATAAACATTTAAATAAGATTTGAGATTAACAGAGTAATCCATTGCAATGTGAACGGAACTTGTATACATTTTGCGTGATTATATTTGAGTTGAGATGTGAGCATTTAAATTGTTTTGAATGAGAGCTAGACTCTGCGTTGGCCAGCATATGGTGACACTGGTTAGGCAGCTGCGTCCATTTGACGAAGCAAGCATGCAACACTGCATAGGGTGTATTGCAGGTGGCCAGATAACTGAATGGTGGAGGCCAAGGTCAACTACTTAGCGGCCTTGCGGTTATTAATAAATGTGTGTCAATGAACTAAATTATGAAGTTCATGAACAAGGAAACAAATGCTATATGTCTCGTCCCAGCTCCCTTATCCATTCGAATGTGCATTGTTGTTATTATTACGTTCTTTTGAGCTAGAGAAAGCTGAATTTTTGTATGTGAAGTCTACAGTCCTACAGGAGGACATGGTTGCATTGACAATGGCTTCAGACAGCCATAACTATTTTGTTGTTAAATTTTGTTAAAATATTTTTTTTCTTTATGTGAAATAAATTATTGTGCAGTTTAAATTTTCTGGTCTCCGACTTGGTTCATTTTAAATATCGTGGTGGAGGTTACTGTGAGGGCATACTATTAAGTGATCCAGTTGAAAACCCAGACCCGAGATTAAATTGAATAGGTAAGTAAAAGGTAAGTATGAACCCCCGTATATTTTGGTGTGTTCCACAATAATTTCTTGTTAACTACTGTGCTCTAATCTCGGTAGTATCTGTCAGTGCCATTTTCATTGATGTAGCTGTGCCGGTGCAATCGATTATTGGCAATCCGATTGAGGGGGCGGATTTCTGACTGCCTACTATCCGGATTACCGGGGACAGTAGGATTGGCGCAATCAACGTGTGGGGCTCGAATAACATTGGATTACCAAGTTATCGATGTCAATGGGATTGTGAAGACTCAAATAAAGAGGTTGATTCTTTGTTAGATGTCTTGGCCAATTGTAGAATTTGAGAGTGTGATTATATAGGGATTAAATGTTGTGTTGTATTAGGAAAATTACACTCAGAAAAGATCAGATCTTATACAACCTGAGAGAGGTTAAATAGGCTGGAAACTTAGAAAAATCGCCTATGATCTGGAGTCTTATTTTATTTGACCGGCTTATGACATGTTTAGTCATATTAAAGATAAAATTAAACTATTTGGATTTTAAATGTAAATTATTTGTGTTAGGATATTTAAAATGAACCAAAGAAATTTGAACATGTGCTTGAGTTTATTTCAACATAGGGTGTTTATGAAGTTAGTGATGAGCTAATTATAAGTTAGATTTAAGACAGAAAATTGCTCAAACTTTATATATGGTGAAAGGCGTTGCTCAGATGTTGTTATCTTGCTCTATTTGATGTATGTCCCTAACGCAGTCTATTATTGAAATATTATTGAGATGGCAGATGAGAGTATGAGAAAGATGTTGGAAGAGATGTCCAACAGTTTGAAAGCTAGCATGAATGAAAGTGTGAGGGAGATGGAAGCTAGGAATGCTAGTCGAATGCAGAAGATGATGAAGGAGAATTTGAAGGATCTCCAGACCAGTTCAGCAAATTTGGAAAATAACATGTCGCGTTTACAGACCAGTACACAGGAGGTCCAGAATGCCGTGACTGACATTCACAAGGATGTCTCAGATGTTAAAGTAGATTTATCCAATGTCCATAAAGATGTTTCAGATGTAAAAATTGATGTTTCCAATGTACAGGGAAAAGTTGATTCAGTCCAGAAAGACCTTACTTTGTTAAATCTTGATGTTGCTAATGTCCGGGGTGATATTTCATGTGCTAGAGCAGAAGTAATCGTTGTTAGGAATGATGTTGCTACTGTACAAGACAAGGTAGAAGAAGTTCAAAGAGAGATTAGAAATGTTCGAACCGATGTGTCAAACGTTCAAGTATACATAAATAATATTCAGTCTGATGTTAATGATATGCAAAGCGATATCAATAAGGTGCAAATAGAAGTAAATACAGTTTTTGTAGACATTGCCAAAGTTCAAACTGATGTTAATAAGGTTAGAGAAGAAATTGAAACTTCAAAAACGCTTTGTACTCGTAACATTAGTGCTTTAACAACTAGATTGGTTGACGAGTCTGTTAGGACAACAGCTTCACTAGCTGGATTAAAACATGATGTAGAGGTCATGAGGACCCAAGTCTTAGATCATAATCGTTTACTTCAGGAAGACATTGAAGTAGATGTTGCTGAAATGTTAACTGCAAATGTAACGGTTTGGAAAGATGAATGGAACAAGTCAAGTGGGGAACATGTCAATCTGATTCAGGAGCGAATTGAACGAAAACTAGCCAGTACACAAGTAGATATAAATAATGAGGTAGTTCAAATTAGAAAGGATTTGAGTATAAGGATGGATTCGCTATCCGAAAAGCAGGTAGAGGATAGAACTCAAATGAGCCAGGACGTGCAAGCATTAAAAACCGCGTTAGAGGAACAAATTCATAAGGTTGTCTCTGATGTCAATGAAACTACGAGCAAACTTCAGAATTTAAACCTAGGAGAAGCTAGCATGTTGGAAACGTATAAAGAAGACTTGATTAGGAAAGTCATCACGGAAATCACAGATAAGGATCCAGAAGGGTTGACTTTTGAAGATAATAGGAATTACGTGAGAAGATGTAACCTCGCTACTGAAGAGAGAGATATTAGTCATGAGGAACGTATATTCAGATTCCGGGAAGAAGAAGAGGATAGGAATATTGAACCTGAATGGAAATATCGTGATAGTGGGAAGAATTACATGGATTCATATCCAAGAAATGTGACAGTCATCCGAAACTTTGAGGACAAGCCTCAGAAATTTAGTAATACAGATAGTCTAACACCGATAGAGTATATCAGAAACCTGAAAGACTATTTTATTGAAGCCCATATTCCTAGAGAAAGAGAAATGAGAATCGTAGAAAGATTTCTAGCTGGAGGACCTCTTGAGTGGTTCAGAGCATTTCGGTACACTTTTAGTAATTTCGATGAATTTGCAGAGGCACTGATAAAACGATTCTGGTCAATAGAAGCCCAAAATTCATTAAGAGCTGAGGTATACTCGAGGAAGTATTCGGGTAATCTTCCAACACGGTACGCTGATTTCTTCACGAGCCAGTTATCGCGCTTAAGATTTTTACAACCCCCATTGTCTACAGAGCAGTTAATAGATGCCATTTCACGTATGCTACCTGTTGAGGTAAGAAGGCAGCAGAGAATTGACAGAGCGAAAGAACAACTCCAGATAGCAGCACAAAAACGACTGAAAAGAGTAGCTGGAAAACGTTTTGGTACTCCCTTAGAAATTGGAAATCAGGTATTACTACGCAGACCTGTCAAGTCTGACGTGAGTAAGAAAATCTATCCCAAGTTTGGAATAGTATTTATGGGTCCGTTCAGAATTACGAATGCTTATGGAAACAACTGTTATGAACTCTATGATGATGAGAATGATGTCGTATATGGCAAGTTCAATGCTGGAAACTTGAAGAAATATTATCCAAGAGTAAGCCAATAATAATTCAATTTCGTGTTCAAGTGAATTCAGATATTTGTAACAGAGTTTAAAAACAATTTGCAACTGTTTTTAAAACGTGGTGAAGGGAGAATGCCCCCGTAAATTGAATTATACTGAGACCACGGTGGCTGTATTGGCATATGTGAATAAAGTTATGGCCGTCATAGTTGTGACGTGTATATTCATGACGTAGGCGTGGATGACGCAACGTTCGAGCAAGTAGGCTGGCTGAGCTTAGATTCTTGCTGACATCACGATTTTGTTCGAGAAGGATCTTAGATTTACGACGCAGTCGCTGGGAAGCAAGTAAACGTGCTGAGGAAGAAGTTACGCTATTGGAGGAGAGGCTCGAACCAATGAATGATAGCTTGGAGGGAGACGGAGATTACTGAAACTACCATATTTAATAACTTTTGGCATGCAGAATTGTGGAAAACTATTTTCAGTTATGGCATTGATTTGGAATTTTGAAGAAATTAATTATATGTTTTTGAAATCTGAAAATCCGTCAAGAATAGCCAAAGTTGGAACTTCGAGTAATGATGGAAGAAGAAGCTATGGTAGGGATGGATACGCCCCTTCAAAGTTGATAAAAGGCCTTGCACAGCAGAGAGGAGCTTCTCACTTCGTGGGTTTATTCTGACTTCATAGTCTGACTTCGTGTTCTGTTAGAACAAGCATATCGTCATAAGCAAGCGTGGCAGAGCCCACCGCATCGAACAGTATTGGGTATCCAGCAGTGCAATTTTACTGTTACTAAAACTAGGCGAAGTTGGAGCGCACACATAAACGATTCTACAAGTTTATCTATCAAGAATTAGCTACTGCATTTATACTAATTCAATAGTGTATTACAATATTGAGGCGTGTGCGAAAGTTGAACATTTTCATTATAATACTTCAGAAGATATTCGCATTTAAAGACTGCAGAGAAAAGTGTTTTTCTCGAATCCTGAGAAGCACTTTTACTACCACATTCTACGCTACGGCCGACACGTGTATTGCAACCGTGATACTGAAGATTACATTTGGTGATACAACGCTACATTCTACAATGGAACTATACAATCTGGCAGTACTTTCGACTAACATTATAATGGAAGTGGAGATGGAAGACTAAAACTTTAATGCAATTGGGACATACATCAGTAGTGTGAAGTAGCAACATGGAGCTTCGATAATCGTCATTATACAACGACGAGCATGTAGTGAACATTCAGCTACACTCATGCATCGTAATCCATCGCTGAATTACATCAAATGGCAGTGGAAATAAATTCATACTCCACAATTATGAACATTTCTGCGGAAATATTCGCAATGAACTTCATGGCTGATTTCTACAAGAACTTCAGGGAACTTTCAAGAGTGGCAAGGGTTTTTCCCAGCACACAAAGAAGAGTTTTGCCAGAAGGATGTCTATCGTCTACACGGAGCAGTGCGATTTCCGGAGGAGGAAGCTGTTCTATTCTCCGAGGGCGCAGGTTCCAGGTTCGAGGTCGGTGCACATCTATCCTGTGGTGAAATGGAACCAGCAGCAGTCTTCTTTGAAATTTTCATCTAGAACTTCAATCCAACAGATAAGGTAGCCGTGAACGTTTCTTGATTTATTTGAGCCATTTTAGTGAGATCTGAGCAACTATCTTTCCCATATTTTCTGTCATATATTTGATTGCCCCATATTATTTTGCTAGATGTTTCTGTACTCTGTACACTTTGCAGCTTTATGCCATTTTCTTCGATTTATTGAGACATTATTATGTCATTTGCATATTTAAACATTTTGGATCAGTTTATACTGAAGTTAAATATTCTTTCGAGAATTTGAATTTTTCTTGTAGTCACGATTTGACTGTAAATTTAACGATTTTCTATGGCAAGTTTGAATTCAGACAGCGTGTCGTTTTATTAAAGTAATTATTTCCAGTAAATTACTTTGACCAATTTTCTGTCATCCTCAAGAAAGAAGAATGATTAAAAGATTTTAAAGCGTTAAAATCTACTACTTTATCGACGATCTTGGAAATACTAGTCGTTTTTAAGAACATGATTGAAACACAGACATTTTTAGTCAATTCTGAAATACCATTGCATTATAGACAATTTTATGAAATATGAACTTTGAATACGATTTATTCAGTACACTATAGTAATGAACATTTGATAGGAGATTTTCTCAATTCTAGATTGAAACAATAATGTTTGCATTTTCTAGTCTATTTGCATTCTATTCGACTATTTCTGCAGTTAAATGAATTTTGCTTGAATATAGTATTTTTATACTGCGATAATTATGATGAGATTAATTCGTTTTGATAGACCAGGGAGGCGTGTCTAATCGTATTTGCTATTAAATTTATTTGTGACTGGCAAATTTTTACCTCATATCGCTTCATGAATGAAACCCACGAAGGTTACATATAATAACAGTTTTCGATACAATTGATGAATATAAAAATTTTTAAAGAGGAACTATGGATGTATAATCGTTAGTTCAGTGGACGTGTAAAAGTCGCTGATGAATAATGCCCTTTAATAAGTGAAGGAGGTTCCCACAGTAATATTGATGATGATGATGAATTTATAAGTGGAGGTTTTTGTGTGTATTGTGGAAGATTTTGATGCCATATATAATGAGATATATGATGAATTATGGGCCAATTTTGTGCGTTTGTGCGAGGTATGTTTCCGCTGAGTTGTATTGTTCAGGTCCATTGAAAATTATTCATGTGAAGTTACAGTTAAAATTAACAAGAGTGATAAATTGATTGAATTATAGATTTTGAATGGAGGTTACCGTCACAAATAATAATTATTAAATCTTATTAAACCTGAATCTAAAATTTCAATATAAGTAACCTTCATCGGTCGATTATATTACCACGATTTAAGAAAATATCAACCGGATAAACGTGTGGTTAATGTATTTCAAATATAAATAAAATATAAATAATGTAAATAACTATGTAAATATCTATAATAATAATTTGAAACAAACGGGATTAATAGAGGCGTGTAAAAATTTTTCAATTGTCGTTTGACTAAGTTATGAACAATCTAAATGTTATAAATAATTATTGAACACTATGATATAACATGATGCGTTTTGCTATTAACATTTAAACAACGCTAGTTCGATAATTGGAATAAACATTTAAATAAGATTTGAGATTAACAGAGTAATCCATTGCAATGTGAATGGAACTTGTATAAATTTTGCGTGATTTTATTTGAGTTGAGATGTGAGCATTTAAATTGTTTTGAATGAGAGCTAGACTCTGCGTTGGCCAGCATATGGTGACACTGGTTAGGCAGCTGCGTCCATTTGACGAAGCAAGCATGCAACACTGCATAGGGTGTATTGCAGGTGGCCAGATAACTGAATGGTGGAGGCCAAGGTCAACTACTTAGCGGCCTTGCGGTTATTAATAAATGTGTGTCAATGAACTAAATTATGAAGTTCATGAACAAGGAAACAAATGCTATATGTCTCGTCCCAGCTCCCTTATCCATTCGAATGTGCATTGTTGTTATTATTACGTTCTTTTGAGCTAGAGAAAGCTGAATTTTTGTATGTGAAGTCTACAGTCCTACAGGAGGACATGGTTGCATTGACAATGGCTTCAGACAGCCATAACTATTTTGTTGTTAAATTTTGTTAAAATATTTTTTTTCTTTATGTGAAATAAATTATTGTGCAGTTTAAATTTTCTGGTCTCCGACTTGGTTCATTTTAAATATCGTGGTGGAGGTTACTGTGAGGGCATACTATTAAGTGATCCAGTTGAAAACCCAGACCCGAGATTAAATTGAATAGGTAAGTAAAAGGTAAGTATGAACCCCCGTATATTTTGGTGTGTTCCACAATAATTTCTTGTTAACTACTGTGCTCTAATCTCGGTAGTATCTGTCAGTGCCATTTTCATTGATGTAGCTGTGCCGGTGCAATCGATTATTGGCAATCCGATTGAGGGGCGGATTTCTGACAGCCTACTTTCCGGATTATCGGGGACAGTACCTAGTACCCAGTTTGTGGGTGTGTTTTTTCTAAAGCATAATTTGAGCGCTGTATCAGCAGCGAAGTAAAGCGCTACATATAAACTAGCTGTAAATAAAAACGGATAGATGGCACGAAATGACAGTTGTTTAAACGTGTTTCGTTCATTATTTCAAAATAAATTTAATACAACTTAATATAACAATGGATCCACTCGGAGACTAAACCGATGATGAATGCATAGTGGTGTCGCTCAATGAACAACTTTGTTAATTTCACGTTGCTTGTAATTTTTAGGTTTTCCGCCCCTTAAAACCTCAATAACTAACGAATTTTTAGGTTAGGCCTAGGCCATTCGAGTTACCTTCTATGAATTAATGCCCCTGCTTTAGCCACTAAAGTTGCATGATCGTTTCATGAATGTAGCAGCATATGGATAAAAATTCCTGAACTTAAGGTTACCATATCTATAATATTCACCATAACGTTTATGTGACAGGTTAAATTGGATCTAAAAATAGGATGAACAAGCTCTCGACTTCTTACAAATAATTCTTAATTAACCTACTGATATGCTGCTAGTAGAAATGTAGGCCTATAATCATGTAATCTCATAGGCTACACCAGTAGCCAGAGCATGTCGCTAATGATATCGGAGTAGACTGTGCATGCACACGTTAACATGAGTTTGCTGATTTGTGACATTACGTCAACAAATTTAATGTATTTTAACTCTCCTGATTCCATTCTGGCCCCTGTTACTGCCACATGCATGGTTCCAATAGGCTTGATTTCATTTTTAGGATTATTATATTTCACTATAGCTTACCTGCTGCATCACTCAGAAAATTAAGCAAATGCATGTATCCTTGTTGCAGATCAGGTCCATGTACGTCCTAAAATGTTTTATGTGTCTTCGGTGTTTTTCTCCCACTACGCTATTACTGTCCTCCCCATTCACAAAAGACGTTATGAGCACAGCGGACCACATGCATATGACAAAATGTTGGCTGTAGTGCGCCTAGTGGCGCACTGCATTACCATGGGCAGTACTCGTGCGACTAAACGGTGCACTGCTCAGAAATGGGCAGGGCAGTGCTTCGCCGGCACAAGTGAATTTCTCGCTAGCACTACTTAGCCTCATCCATTGCACAGCCCTGCCCTCTACCCTAATTTTTTGAGGAGTCTAAACTCTTCCTTCTACAGTATAGCATAACTGTATGTCAACAGATGTAGGTGACCTTAATATTACACTCCTTAAAACGTTGGTCCCCACCACCATCCCCCGTCCTGATGATGTAAAGTGTTATTAGACTGGGGCGTGGTGGCGCAGCGGTCATTGTTATTAGACTTTAAATACATTTGCCATCGGTAGTACGAATGCTTGTAGATATCCGTATAGATAGATGAATTAAAAGTTTAATTTAAACTTTTAACATCTTACATAATACAAAAGTAGCTACAATAAACTGAAACTAACGTGCACCACTAATGGGCCCTCATTGCTTACGGACCCCTATGCATATGCCCCCCTTGTCCCTCCCTGGGCCTAGACTGTGCCAATTGCAGAAATTAGACCAGAAGAACCAAATCACTAGTAAAACAATGTATAGTAAAGGAAGGAAGCTTGTTGTTTTACGTGACCATTAATCTCACAATCATGAGCCACGGGACCTTCTTTTTACATTGAATCCGAACCACAGGGCACGGCATTGCACTTTAAAATATCTTGCATGCATTGACCAGGAATCGAACCTGGTCCACCTTGGTGAGAGGCCAACAGCTTGATTGCTGCGCCACCACGCCCCCAAGTATACAATAGATTATAATCAACAAGTTCTCTCTAACATACATTAGCCTACTAGTTCATATACAGTATACAATTTGCGTACTTAGTTAGAATGTACCCGAGTGAAAGAAAATAGGCTGGTACCCGTAGCCTATTATTTTTCATGAGAAACGTAATAGAATTTTCTGTCACTCTGCCAAGTACAGATATGTTACCATGCTGGGGTATGTACACCAACAAAATTATAGTAATGTTTGTGGACCTAAGAAAAAAAATTTGGTATTTCGTTCATAACTACGTACTATATGTAAATTATTTTCACAAATCTGAGTCTTCTTATGGAGAATGGGTTTTCCTCCATAGTCCATAACCAAAGAAATTTAATCATCAATTGAATACTCGTATGATTATGAACTTCAAAGCAATGCTACGCCTTTCTAGGCTTGATCCTACTTATCTTCCTGGATGGCTCTCGTGTAGCATCCGTTGCCCGTTTCGAAAGTGCGTTATTTTACTTAGTAGCGCTCTGAAATGGTTTGTAATTACCCTGCCACATTATTAAAGCCATTTGCCATTGACAAACACCGCATAAACACTTCTAAAATAAGGAAATTGTCAACATTAACTTTCAAGTAATAAACTTATCAAAAAGCAAGTCGTCATGTTTGCTGCCAACTTACTGATTGTGCTGCTAGGCAAAACCATTGGCCTGGATAAAGAGTATTGATGCATGACTACCCCCACTGTGCGTAACAAAAACCAGGGGTGTTTATAATAGCCTAACGTGCAGGGCCGCGCTACCTAACCTTTATTGGCCAAGGCGAAAACCATTGGTCTGGAAACAATGTTGGCACTCTGAAAAAATACAGTAACACTCTATCGATAAAATATTCAACTCCTGTATATTAGTAACATTGGCCATTTCAATAGTAAATTTTTCGGATTTTAATGGCGCCGGGCAACGTATACTACACGAGTTCCTAATTGATATTCAGTCGTACACAACAACGCCTTCAAGAAAATTCAGATGAAAACAAGAGTTTATCTTGTTATGACTGCAGCCATTTTTCAATGTATCAAACGTGCAGCGAAGTGACACCACGCTGCATGATGACTCATCTTAAGCTAAAATGTTGGGGGATGGGGATGCTCTGTGGTATGACCTACATGATGATATTATTACATTCAATTGTACTTCTATGATAAATAAAGCATTTGAAACAATATCACTTTTTTATTATTTTATAAATTAGCCTATTTATGGATACAATGTAGCAATAATTACTCTAAGTTACTTTTTACATCAACTATCCTATAAGAAAAGCTGGTAAAATGCTATTTACAAGAAAAAAAACATCAATTGTTATTGGCAACTCCAGCTATCTGATTATGACATCCAGCGGTAATAATGAGAAACTTACCAAGTAGGGTACATTTGTCACTTGGTGACTGTTTGTATTATGGTTCCTTGTATCGTGGTAAATTCTTCGTGTCTTTATACATACGTAATAAGTTTTACTCGTTGATAGAGTGCAAAATGTGTAAAAGCAAAGTATATTGCTCAGTTCACGGCTGTAAGTCGATGTATAAGAGGGCTGCGGATATAAGTTTTCATCACTTTCCAAAAGATGCAAATAGCAATAGCCGAAAGGGGACGATACCAAATAAATACGGTCAACAGGAGCGGGTTGGACCACTCACCACTACACACACTGACGACAGGACGGGTTATTCACTGTTACGCCGAGCCAAGCCACACCTAGACAGCCAAGTACAGTCTCGCCGAACCAAGCCGTACCACGACAGCCAAGCTTCATCAGTCAGGTATCCTTCCCCGCTCCCTAGTTCATTTCCCTACCAACCACCATCACCTCGCTCTGCGATATCCGAGCCATTCCACTACGAGTCATATAGGCCTAATTTGACTTCGCAGGGTAAATATCTACTCTGCAAGAACCTGCTACCAGTTCGATATTCAACACCAAACCTACCTGCTAACCATCCAACAAATCAAGCAATTCCTGTCTCCCCAGAGTTTTAATACAAGTTAAACTCATCCCTTCGCCCTACCAAGCAGCAAATAATTTCTAGAGTCTATGGTACAGTGAGCAAACTCAAATATAGCTTTTAAACGTAACAGCGCCATGACTCGAACTGCTCAAAAACAAATACCAGCAGACAACCGTTGCTTGATAATATGAAATTGACACATAAAATCTAGTGGAACACACAAATTAGATCACGTGTATCGCACAGTTATACATATATACAATTAAAAATAACACTGTCATTATTTTAGGGTCCACATTTACCGATTATAACCGAAAAATAAAAAGTGTTCCATATCAAACGCGTGTTATTGAGTATTTTTACCCTACTTATCCGGACCGACCGCAGCACAGCTGGCCACCACGTGTGTACTTCCACTCTCCCACTCCTTTCCTCATGGTTTTCAAAAATCTTAAACAAAGCAATGCTTAAAACTGTTCGGTGCACACTGTAAAATAAAATAATAGCCCGTCAAATTGAGGAGAGACATAAAATATTGTAATGAATAGCAATAGCAATATTACGAACACTTATCATAAAGCAAAAATGTTCAAAGCGAAACGACAACACGTGATTGTTTCCGTGATGTTTAGCTATTTATATTTCCTGTAGAGTACGTTTCAAGGCACAAGAAACACAATCCCTTCGACAATAAGTTTTTCAACCTCTGTCAAATTGAATGTTTTACTGTTAGAAGCAACGTATTGCTTTACTTGAGCCCAGCGCGCGACTGAATAGAATTAATGGTTCGACTGATGCTCTGTTATTTTCACCCTCCCTTTCAAAAAATCCTGTGTGGTGATGATCATTTTCTTTCCATAGCTTCGAACAGGTACACCTCGACCAGTTCTTGACAATACCCAAACTGGATGTATCCTCAGTCTACCTCTACGAGAAGTCATCCTTTAAAACGTCACCACTCGCAAGCAAAAAGAAAGCTAACTTTAATCTAATTCACTCTAGCCTATGAACACGAACCTAAGCTTAAACTGATGCTGACACTGCTACATAAATAAATAACGGACACTAATGAATTACAAGTATAAATACTACAAGTAAAAGTAATTAACTTAAACCAATACAATTATAACTCATAAAAACAACAGATTATGAAACGCAGCAAGGCGAGTGTGCACTGGAGGCAACCAAACAAGCCAACGGTCGGCGACAATAACGTGGCCAAATAGCACCCTTCAAATTGGCAGCGCTGTATGGTTTCCATGCCAACAAGCCTTGCAGGCGATCTAGTCGTTAACTGTTTTTGCCCAGTGGAGCCGAACTGTCAGATTCCAACTCTGGAAAATACACTTATAGGCATGGTCTAACCTATAATTTACATAGGACAGGTTATATATTCTTAAAGTACACATATCCAATAGTTCTTATCATTACCTCTGTAAAATCAGCATCAAATGGTATGTTGATTACAACTAATGAATTGTCATAGGATGAGAAAATGACAAAATGACAAGCTTCCAATCCACTTAGCAGCATTTGCAGCTGCACCTGACCATAATATTGATGATTTGTCTTTAAGGATAAAGTATTTTCCTCAATCGACCCATTTAAATATTTTAGGCCCTGCACTACATCAATTGCAGTCTGCGTTTTACCTGCTAGAGGGCACTTAACCTCTACACAACAGAGTGAACTAACCACACCATCCAGACTTACACCTAACCATGGGGCACTTGGAGGAACAATATTGCCCACCGGTTCCACTTTATTTTTAAAAGCAATTTCATAAGCTTCTAAGGCTACTAGTTCAAATTTTTTCCCAAGCACAGTTGCCATGTTTCCCTTGAAATCAGTTTTGAACAGCCTACTCACTTTTAAATTCCAGTCAGGGCTTTTATTTTTGCTGTAAGTAAAAACACTGTAACAAGTAGTACCAGTTAATCTTACTTTTCTTGCATTCTTCCAAATTTCTCCAGATTGGGTAAGAGTTGTCAAACATAATTTTACACTGTCTTCATATGTGAGAGCTACCTTCTCATTAAAAAATAGAGCAATGTCACCTTGAAGTTCTGCATCAAAATCAACCATAGCACTAAATTGTGGCAACAAGTTGTTGTTGCCTAAAAGTTTATGGCATAGGGATAATTGTAGCAAATCATCACCACTCGAGACTTGAATAGTAGTAGTAGTAGCAGTAGTCTCCCATAAGCGCAAAGTAAGATCCAGCTCGGATCCCTGTGCCCCAGAAAGTAGAATATCCAGTATATTATTCTCGCCTGCACTACCGACTAGGCGACTTTGGAGGGTCGATTTGACAGTTGATCTTCCCCTGTGGCAAAATTTACTTATAGGAATCGCTTTGTCGTACATGTAGTTGTCTTTCTTTAACTTGCCCCACTGCTGCTTCAAATCTGTGGAGCTCAGGTCTTCCAAGTTTTCAATTGTGTGCCTATTACGAAAAGAAGAAAAAAACAAATACAGTCAACTTGTACACTCTTCGATTTATCGGCTTCAACAGTATTATATCTTCTAAATTTAAATGCATCTACTTACCGAAATGTGTAAAGCAATGTACCGACTACATGCTTACACTTTCCTGAACTTCCAGCCTTACAGGTACACGAACAAATTAACTTTTTCTCGGCAACTGGTGATCGAATCTCAATTTTAATCTGGTGAGGAACTCCCTTCAAATTACTGGTTTGTAAGCATAAAGCTTCAAGTCTCACAAAATCTTCTGTTTCGGCTACTCACCCACACATAATTATGTGTTTGGCATCTAAAATTGCCTGTCCTTCAACGAGAGGCCACCTAGAATCTCCAACTACATTCAATACATCAATCAAGTCTATCACCATTGCGTCCACCATTTTGTCGCGACCGACCTGCCACCTTCATTCGATTGAGTTCGCGAATACGCTGCCGAAGTGATGCGCCTAGCAAACGCATGGGCGCTGCCACATTGGACCCAAACAACTGGTTGCTAGGATTTTTATACATAGGAAGCTGCATTAAAAGCTGCGCAGCGTCTTGAATTTTGTGGATAAAAAGGTGTAATATGCGTGAAATAAGGGAAACGCCTCCCGTAAAGATCATCTACGGTGTTGGAGCTACTAAATAGAAATGAAATTTTATGGATAAAGTACGAGAATTTTGCGAGATAGTATGAATAATGTTGACCTCACTCCTGAGGTAATACGAATTGCATGGCGCGTACTACAAATTATAAATAATTATTCATAACATCATTTAGTGGACACAGTATCTAATATAGTGAGATATTTAGGACATATATGTCACATAAAGGGGTTTTTGGTTCATGTGGGGAGTGTAGTTGTAATTAAATATGGTTTGTACTGTAAGTATTATAAACGACAACCTACATAACCTTACAGCTGATTCACTAACAGCAAAAAAAAATATCCTACAACTTTTCTGAGTGGTAATTTTTCACTTAATTTATTTAAGCAGTGAATTGTGTTTCCAAATAACAATTAGGCCTATCCCACACTGAAAATTTCTGCCTAAATATTTTATTTTTTGCACTTTCAGAAAACAATAATTATCATGTAGGCCTTCCAGTAGCCTAGGCCTACACCCTGCAACAAAGTTATAGTACCGTATAGTGACATTATCCAAGCCAATGAATACTGCTTATTGCTGAAGTGATGGAGTGGCAAGTCTTGTTGTGATTTTCAGGAAAGTTTCGGTGAAAAAGTCAGTGGTGTCAAGAAATGAGGTGATGAGGATAGTGGCGAACTAGGCCATCATGACATTATGTCAAGATTGTTAGAAAATGTTTTAATCATTTGAATGGGTGAAAATCATAACGGTATAAGTGACATTTAAAAAAATGAGTTAAGTGCAAGATGTAACTCAGGAAGGATGTATCATTTGAATAGCAGGGAGGGACAAGTGATTGCGGTATTGTTCTGCCCTCTAGTGATAGGTGGTATAACTACAAATAGCCTGCTTTATATGAGTGCACAGATTACCTACTGTATGAGTGTTACAATCTTTAAATGGCCTTTTCTCTGAATGAACAAAATGTTACTTATACCGTTATGGTTTTCATCCATTCATTTCAACATGAAGTATTAGTGAAAAAGTCAGTGATGCTATAAAGTTATCAATAAAAGTGGAAATATAATAACCTATGTGTGTACTTAGTCAGTTTCCTGTGCATTACTTATCTGGACAATTTTTCAAAAATTGGACAGAGAAATTAGGCTAGTTCAATGAAATTATGGAATGCTACAGTATTGTACCTTTAAGTTATTATGAGTTATAATAAAACTATAATTCGATTCAAAATATCGAGGCTTAATACTTAACTGCAATGTTTATAACAAACATATTTAATAGATATCAGGAAGTACTGGTATATTATTGGGAAGTAGGCTACTCCCCTGCGATTCAACTTACATGCTCCTGCAGAAGTGTAGATGTGTTTTTCTCCCCTCACAATAGCCCTTTTTGTTATTGAGCAACAGGTCATTTTATCACAGGTTGTGGTGAATTATGTAATACGGTACCAAATGACAGGTAGGTGGTGTTGGTGGTTATTGAGGCCATTAGCCCCTAATAGGAATGTAGGCTGATTTTATTAGTTCTGTTGGTCAAATAATGAATTTGAATCATTAAGGGGTGGGTAGCATACATATTTTCTAGATAATTTTTTTGTTAGTATAGGCCTACCTCATTAAATTCATTTCTTAACTCAAACCTAAGGTATAACGGAATTTGATTCGTTTTCAAACAAATGAGGTGTTGTAGTCAACACACAAATTGTATTGAAAGGCAGTCTTTGTTTCTTCTAAAGCCGTTGATGAGATTTGGACTAAACTCTCATGCAAAATATTTTAAACTGTTCCCTTATGCATTGATAGACCTTAAGTACATTTTATTCGTCACTTACTGGTAGAGTCTACGGTTCTATATTTTCCGTAGTATTAATCATTCATACGGGACGTGATTCACAATATCCAGAAATGTTATGTTTTCGTGTTTTCACTTCATTTAAGTTAAATATCGTAGACCACATCTCTACAACCTATGCTCGAAGACGTAATGTGCATCTCGTACGCAATATTTTACAACTTTATTGGACAACTATGTTAAATTACTGTGGAAAATATACTTTTCTATGCTTTCTTGCCTCGGAACATCCATGCATGTACAGTTTTATACGATACAAATAGGAAATAATGACGGCTCAAAGACGAAGCAAGCTACAAGGGAGCCATGTTGTATTGCTCCAGTTGCTTAGCAACGGAGCGGAAGTGACGTTGACTTCGGCAGCGTATAAAAGGCGTAAGACCAGTGAGGAGCGGGTTATTCCAAACAAAGAGTATGACGTAAACAAGAGACATACATATGAGGAAAACATATGAAAGTGGACTGGGACACAAATGGTATTTGACTCTTCAAACCGAAGTGACCCACCTTGTTGACTTAATGCACATAGACACACATGACCGGGTCACAATTATGCATCAGGTGAAAGGAATACTCATTCAAAACCTTAAATCAATGTTGTCGAAAAATGATACTATGCTACTAACCAGCGGAATTGTAGGATTATGAACTAATGTGGCAACATTTAAAGGCAGTGCATACCCTAATGACTGTAAATCGCGCAACGTTATGGCACGTTGAGAGTCATATTGTGGACATTGAAAGAGAATATGATTTAAAGAACCCTCCGTCTGCAAACACGCACACAAGGCATCATCACGTCGTTGTATACGAAATAAATACACCGGCGTTATTGCATGATTAAAGCGGAGACGAATGATTGTAATGATGTGTCGGCGTGTGTATTTGCCACCATGGTTGGCGTAAAATATTCGGTTGTATCCCAATATAATGTTTGGCTTTAAGTTTCGCATAGTTAGTCCACGTGACTTGTCAGTCGTGCTGTATCGTCGAACGAATTAGAGAACGCAAATCAGAAATGGGTATAGCTATATTGTAGGCCTTGCCTTTACCATTAGCAGCATCTTTGGCGAGTTTATCAGCGATTTCGTTACCCTTAATATGTGAATGGCCGGGTACCCACGTGATACTGACGTCGAAACCCTCAGTTTGTAAAGTGTACAATTGATGCACTAACTGACATAAAAACCAATTATCGGCCTCAAGAATATTTTGTAGTGCTTGCACGACACTCATTGAGTCGGTACAAATTAGAGAATGACGAATAGCATGTTGTTTAATATAAAAACACGTCTGTCGGATGGCAAAATTTTCGTCTGGAAAGAACGTGACGTCTGAGGGTAAAGTATACATATCATGAGATATGTAAATCAGGAGAGAAGAAAGCTGCTCCCACATGGGATGGGTTATCAACTTTAGAACCATCGGTATAGAAAATGATGCAAGATATCAAAGGACTCGTTATCTCGTGAAAAATACGAGGAATGATTACTGGTTTATGTTGAAAAGACTGTTATACTTGGGGTAAGGAATGCTTGAGAATATTGGGTTGAAAATGAGCTGCGGAATACAGAATATTATACATAGGTAACCGCATGACTTTTAAAATATTATGGCGGTACGGTTTAAGAATAGAATATGCGGCCAGCAACGCCGCAACAGAAGCTGTGGGCAATAATCGACGAGTATAATATTCCTCCAATAATTGTAATTTAGGGACGATAGGTGAGACTGCTATCATAATTTTACGCATCAGGTACATACACGCAAGATATCTACGCCGATAATGTAACGACATTTCACCGGTTTCAACTAAAAGGGCTCCTGTGGGGGTTGATATAAGCATTAGATAAGGCGTTGTATATATCTCTACGACATGCGGAAAAATCTTCTCTTGTGCAATATATTAAATATCCTCCGCATATTGAAGGATGCGAGCATGCGGTAATATGACTGTATTATGATACGCAAGGCAGTAAACTATATTCGATCTAAACGTAGGAGCCTAATACTGGACATTAAATTAAAAAAAAGGGAATTGTAATCCAGCACTGAACGAATGATGTTACGGTAGACTATTAATAATAATTCCGGATCAGCTCCCCAATTGCGCCGAGTGAGTGATTTTAGAACGTTGATTTTGCTGGCAAGATGGCTCTGAATGTATTGCGTTTGTCTCTCCCCTTGCATTTTCCTGTCAATATAAATTCCTAAGTATTTTACACTCGTTACCACCGGAATTTGGCCTTGACGATATAATATAGGAGAACTGTCGTAAATTCGTTTGTGCGTAAAGGTCATCGCAGCGTTTTTTCCTGCAGAAGTTTCAAATCCGTATTGATGAAACCAGTCATGAGCATTAGATAAGGCGTTGTATATATCCCTACGACATGCGGAAAAATCTTCTCTTGTGCAATATATTTAAATATCCTCCGCATATTGAAGGATGCGAGCATGCGGTAATATGTCTGCTTCTAGAGTACGAGTATAAAGTAAATATAAAATCCCACTTAGAACATCTCCCTGCGGGACACCATAAGAAGTATGTCGGGAATCAAATACACCGGCGGGGGACGTTAAATTTTTTTACGATGACATAGCATGTTATGTATTAAACACTGGAAGGGAAGTGGAAATTGCATATCCCGAAGTGTCGGAATGAGAAGAAATGGATCTATAGAGTCATACGCAATTTTTAAATCAAGGAAAACCGCTAAGGTATGCATTTTCTTTCCTTTTGCGAGGAGTAGATCAGTAAAAAATATATTTAATGGGTCAGATGTACCGAGATTTTTCCTAAATGCAAATTGCGTTTTCGGAAACAGGGTATAATATTCGAGGCACCATTGAAGCCGTCGGAGAAGAATATTTTGAAAATTTTTGTGGAAGCAAGACCCAAGGTAGATACCGCGATAACTACTCGCTAATCGTGGATCTTTCGTGGGTTTCAGAATAGGGACAGTTTAAAAAACATTTCAATCTTCCGGGAAGGTCCCAGTGCATAAGATTGAATTATATAGTTGAAGGATGATATCCTGAGCGTTTGCGGGAAATCGAGCGATCATGTTATAAGTCACTCCATCAATCCCTGGCCTTGATGATTTTTTGTGTCGGATGTTTGTCTAAATTCGCTACGCGTAATAGGCTGCATTAAACTGGAAAAATGGTCCAGCGAACCAGAGGCAGAGGATGTAGGCAGACGAATAACAATTTCCGGTGTCCAATTATGATACAAGTCATGGTACCCTGGAAAGTATTTGAAAGTATTTATGAACACGATTATTGTCAATGGCCCACTCACAAAGAGTATCTCATCATCACAAAATAAGAATATGTCATCTGCAAAGAATTCATCACATATGCTACTTGTGAAAAAAAAAACATATCCAGTGCTTTGTTTTGAAAGTACAACAGCAGTTATTGTCACTGACATGCTATTGAAGAGTATCCAAGTCTGTTTGTTGTACTTTATCTCCTAACCGGTCACACCATCACAGAATAAGAAAATGTCATCTGCAAAGAACAGCTTGTAACGTGTTTTTCGAGGGTTTTTTATGCCACTGGCATAAGTCAGTAGGAAGCCATTCTATATTTATTTACGCGGCAAATTGTTCAGCCAAGAGAAGTTTTCATGTTAATTTATTATTATTATTATTAATTTATTATAATTATTATTAAGATATTTTTCTGAGCATTTTATAAAAATTATAAGCATACAGATAGGTTTTCTATGTCTTAGAAAACGCCATCAAGCAAATTATTACGAACGACAATATCATAGAAAATTATGTGATTACGGAATTTTACGGAGTTTCGTCAGTTAGGATATTATGAGAGACATGACTCACTGGAAATTCAAATACAGGCTGATTCTTGTCAAGAAGTATTACGCAAGCTTGGGTCGCAGCGTCAAGAAAAGGCGGATAGTTGGAACGGAAATCGACTTCATCATCCGCGCGCTGTGTGTAATGAGCCAGAGAAGGGGTAGTAGCACGTGGGGAGCAGCCAATCAGTGGAGACCACGTAAGCTGGAAGTCGGTACCGAGGTGGGGAGCCGACGTGTGCATATATCGTTCGGCGCGCCGTGGAACGAGGACAATCTGTGTAGAACTTGCCGAGTATGGTTGCACGCTGGAGTCGCTCCGATGTTCCGTGGAGTAGGGGACAATCTGTGAAAGACTTGACTAGTTCGGTTGCAAGTGTGTGTCGCTCCAATGTTCCGTGGAGTGGAGAACAATCTGTTTAAATCTTAACCAGTGTGGTTGTACGAGGGTATGGCTCCGATGTTAGGACCTTAAAGTCACCAAATCTACAAGTATATCATCAAATATCGACGGAGATGACGACGTCCAGGAGACTGTGGGAAGCTCACAGCATCATCCAGTACGAGGGAAATGCTTTGGCAATTTCCAGTGGTAAGCGCACATGACGCAGAAATACGCAATCTCTCATTTCTCTTTGTTTTATATTTCATATTTCAGTAACTTCATAGCTTGGGAATAAGAGTAAAATCAATAATTTATCAGACTCCGTTTTCACGTAATTTTCTATCGGTAATATTAAAATCGCAACGCTCCAATTTAAATTTTAATCTTATAATTATTATTAATTTTGCTATACTTGTTTTATGTAATAAATTCAATTCTTTTACAATGCAATCTTTGCTTTCAGTAGGTAGCATTAGATATAGACCAATTCCTTCTCCTGATACAATTGTTTGTTGGGTTAATGATCAAATCATACCACGATCTGAGTGAATAGATTCTTGAAGATGTTCTACCGGAGCTAGACGTTGTTAAATACAAATTTAGATTTCAGCATTGCGTTGAGGTCTTGGCGCCCATTAAAACAACATAGCTTAGGCAAAGGTAAACAATTACATTTATCACCCAACAGTTAGGGGCAGCCAAACCGTTACACATGTCGCTCAACGTGTGGGCTAGCGAAACTGTTACATTTGTCGCTACGAACATGGGGCATTAATAAATGCTACACTTGGCGCCCAACGTGGGGATAGCGAAATTGTTACATTTGTCGCTACCAACATGGGGCATTAATAAATGCTACACTTGGCGCCAAACGTGGGGATGAAAACTAATAACATTTGTGGAAGGAGAAGGGTATATATTTCTGTGCCTGTATTTTGGGAGTTATTTGTCTGTATCAGTGTATATCATTATGGGGGATGAGAAAGAAAGACAGATGAGGTTACGTAGTGGTCATCAACGGGAGAGTGATGATACGAGCAGTATGTCGAGTGATGGTAGTACCGGGGTAGCGGAGGTAAATCCCGATACTGAAACAGGGAGTGTAGGCGGCCAACCAGAATTAAAAACTTTACTTCTCGAGTTTATGTATCAGAACAAAGTTAGTAGTGATGCCTTAATTGCAAAGTTAGAACAGAATAATGCAAGATTAGAACAAAACAGTAGGGAAAATAAACAAAGTACAGATGCCTTAAACGCCAGATTAGAACAAAACAGTAGGGAAAATAAAGAAAGTACAGATGCCTTAAATGCTAAATTAGAACAAAACAGTAGGGAAAATAGAGAGAGTAATGAAACTTTAAACGCCAGATTAGAACAAAACAGTAAGGAAAATAGAGAGAGAGTACTGAAACTTTAAATGGTAAATTAGAATAAAACAGTAGGGAAATGAGTGACAAATTCGAACTGATTAGAGGTGAGATCAGGGGGGTGATGGAAGAAAAGGCTAAAGAGAGTATTGCAGATGTAGACAGAAAATTAGGAAAAGTACAGGAGGAGTTGGAAATTAGAATCAGTACACAGGCTGAAAATTTAAAAGAACTAGTGCAACTGGAAATACAGCAGGTCAAAAAGCAATTGGGGGGAGAAATTGACAAAATTCAGGTAGCTACTAAAGAGGTTAAGGAACAGCTGGGGGGTAGAATTGAGAAAGTCCACTCACAAATAGTTGCAGAAGTAAATGATTTAAGAGAGAGTAATAGAGAGAGCATTAGCAAGATTGAGGAGAAACAAGCAAAGCTATATGATAAAGTAGAAGAATCAGAAGGAAACATTAAATTAACAGTAAACAGTATTGAGAGGAAGGCTGAGGAGAAAATCGCAGAATTAGAGTTAAAATTAAAAGCTTGGATCAGGCAAGAAAATAGTCAGAATAGGCCAGTTTTTGTGAATAGCACACACAGGGAGGTAGAACTGGGTAAGTTCAGCAATCGACAGGGGTGCCCAATGGAGTTCATGAACACTATAGAAAATAAATTCGGGGAGAGGTTGGAAAATGGTAGTATTGAGTGGTGCCAGGTAGTTGAAATTTTAGAACAAGTGTTTGTGGGGGAAACGAGGAATTGGTTTGCTGTCTACAGAGACAAGTTTACTGATATCAATGATTTTAAAATGAAATTCTGTGAAAAGTTCTGGAATTAGGTTATTCAGTCGCAGCATCGTGAGGGAGTAGTGTGTGGTAAATATAACCCTAAAGGAAGCTCCACCATGACCGAATACTTTTTAGGGCAGGTATTAGTGTGTAAATATCTGGATGGCTTGAAGGAGGAAAGTGATGTGGTAAGGTTGCTACTTAGGCACTTTCCCTATAGGATCAAGGAGGCTGCTTGTATCCAGAATGTAAAGACTATATCACAAGTAGAAAATTTGTTAAGCACATTTGATGCACTAGGGAGAGGGGATTATGAGGACAATTTCAATCGGAACCAGGGTAATAATAATAATAGGCCTAATGGAGCCAGACATCAGGAAGTTCAAGGGAACGATGGCGAAGGGGCCAACGCTCAAAATAGAAATAATAATAATCAGCTAAATCAGAACAGAGGAAATGGCTATGGTAATCAGTATCAAGGGAGGAACAATGATTTCAGGGGAAATCAAGGGAGGAACAATGATTACAGGGGAAATCAAGGGAGAAACAATGATTTCAGGGGAAATCATGGGAGAAATTATAATAACAATAATTACAACCAGAATAGGGGTCAAGGAAGAGGACAGCCTAGTGGTAGTAATATACAGCCAAACAATGACAACACAGCCCAGAACAACCAGACCAGTTCAGTAGTTAGTAGTACTACGGCCAGCTGTAGCGGTTCTTTAAACGCGAACCAGGCTGCGAAGTAAGGTCAGAATCTCAGTCTGTAGCATGCCCTGTCCATACAATTATACAGGAACCCTATGACCTAAATGTAAGAAATGAATTATTACTTGAACTAAATGATGAAGGTATTATTCAGGAAGTGGCTAGTAAGAGCCCCATAGTTAAATTTAACGTGTCCGAGGCGTACACAGATGTTTTAATTGATAGTGGTTGTATGAAGAGTTGCATAAGTAGTGCATTTTATGATAAAATGAAAGGAACTGGAGTAAATTTTGAGGAGATGCCAATTAAAAGCACTTTTGTTATCACAGCTGTTGGGAAGAGGTCTAAAGTAATTTCTAAGCAATTTTTAGTAGACATTAAAATTAATAATCATGTAGAGAAGCAGATTTGTCTTGTAATTCCAAATTTAGTATTCAGTGTTATCTTGGGTTCAGAGTGGCTAAGTAGAGTGTCTGGTAACTTATGTTATGATGTAGGGAGTTTGAAATTTAAATGGGGAGATTCTGAAGTAGAAGTAGCGTTCAATGACCATATTCAGAGGAGTAGTATTGTAGGTGTGATTTGTACTTTAAATGAGATATCGCCAGCCGTAGAGCGGGGTTCTCCATGTTTTGTGGGCAGTGTGATTACGAACGGTAGTCTAAAGGACTCGTTACGTGATGCTGCATTTCAGGGAAATATAGAGGATGAACAGTGTGTTCGGCTCTATGATGTGTTATTGTGTAATAGGAGAGTGTTTGAGGATCGCATTGGTATGGCCAATTGCTATACACATTCATTGAACGTTATTGATAGGTCAGTATTCACAGGACATAGATATCCTGTACCTTTCGCTTATCAGAGTGCAGTTGAGGCACAAATTAATCAGATGCTTGAAGATGGGATTATTGAGCACTCTAACAGTCCATATGTTAATTCTTTGATCACGGTACCCAAGACCGACGGCACGGTTCGTATTTGTTTAGACGCTCGTTTGGTTAACAGTAGAATTAGTTCAGATCATCTGAAATCTATGTCAATAGAGGAATTAATGCAAACATTTGAGGGGAAGAAGTATTTCACTTGTGTAGATTTGAGTTCCAGTTTTTGGCAAGTGCCACTTATGTACGAAGATAGACCATTTACAGCTTTTAGTCATAAATATAACCTTTATCAATTTTGTAGAACTCCTTATGGGTTAAAGAGTAGTTCAGCAGCTTTAATTAGGGCTTTAAACATCGCATTAGGGGATGACACATGAGAGTTTGTAACCATTTACATAGATGATATGGTAATTAGTTCACGCAGTTTTGAGGAGCATCTACGTCATTTAGATATAGTTTTTCAGAAGTTAGATCAGGCAGGGTTCACTTTGAAGCTGTCTAAGTCGTCATTCTGTCAGTCAGAAGTGACATTTTTAGGTCATAGAGTGTCGAGTAGAGGTGTAACACCAGAAGAAAGTAGGGTTAATAATATACTTAACGCAGAGGTGCCACAGAATGTTAAACAGTTAAAAACTTACCTGGGAATTTGCAACTTTTTCAGAAGGTTCGTTCTTAAATACTCAGGGTTGGTAGAACCATTCAGGGAATTGCTTAAAAGGGGGACTCGGTGGAGATGGGAGTCCAAGCATGATCAGGCTTTTAGAGCGCTGAAGGAAGGCTTTGAGAAAGCTGTAGTGCTGAAATATCCGTTTAAAGATAAGGAATATGTGGTTATGACAGATGCGTCACATATAGGCATTGCTGGAGTATTATGTCAGAAAGATGATGAGGTTAATCTGTGCATTGTATCTTTAGCCTAGCGAGGACTGACAGCAGCAGAGAAAAGATACACGATTACTGAGTTAGAGCTTTTAGGTATTGTTTTCAGTTTAGGGAAATTTAGAATGTATTTAGTAGGGGGGAAATTTGAGATCCATACAGATCACCATGCATTACTGTATATGAGAACTTGTAAACTCAGTTCTAACAGAGTTAGTAGGTGGATTCTTGCTCTGCAGGAATACGAAATCACAGTAAAATATATTAAAGGTAAAGATAACATTCTTGCAGACATGCTATCGAGGGACACTAATTTATGTATGGATTATCCTGTGGTTAACGCAGACGACGGTATTTTAATATGTGCATGTGTGGACAGTAGCAACAGGGCATCGTTACAGACACTGAGAAATATGCTAGTGGAGCAACGTGATGACGTTCATTTCAGGGAGCCACTTGCAAGGTTGGAAGCAGGTGACGCAGAAACATTTATAGTTTCCAAACGTATTGGGAAAACAGCATATGTGCTGGAGAATAGTGAGGGAAACAGATTATACGGGACGTATAATATACATAGTCTCCGAAAGTATGTGTCATAAAGTGAGGATGTTTAGCTGGCGAGCCAGCCTATCAAATGAGTAAGTGTGGTATTTGGTGCGTGGGAGGCGTTGGTCTTCCAGGCAGGCGTATCAGAAGTCACACAGGGGGGTAGTATGTAAGTAAATGAGAGTTTTTAAGGTACAGGGAAATAAGACGGGATTGTCGGATGCTCTTGAGCACTAAAATGTCTCGATACACCAAGGCCAGAATTTGGTAGCGCTGGTGAATTCCCATTTGTCCCCAAGAGATGGGTGAGCGCTTGGACAGGGTATTTTTGCTTAAGGCGTCCACGGGACAAAAGATGGGCCATCAGAATGCGAGACAGTCCTTCATGAAACTCATACATAACGGCACACGTGATTTCTGTTTACGGCCTCGCCATGTAAGATTTTTACGTGAGTAATTTAAGGTAATTTGTACAATGGTTTCATTTGTGTGGGGAGAACTGATCTGTGTTGAGAACTAGTATTAAGTAGAATATGGTCTACGGGAACTTAACAAGACAGGGCGATTACGGCACAGAAATATTTGGTGTTATATGTAATGCGCATTTACTGTTTTTTTTTCCAGAAGTCAATATTAATTTAATCTTTTATAAAGAGAGATCAAGTATTATGGTCACGATGCGCTGGCACAATAGTGTGATCGTGTGCTCAGTGATAAGTGAGATTAAATTTCACCATAAGGAAGGGACCTCCAGTGAAATTAGGAAGTTCTATGGTGATATAAATATATCAGAACACCTTCAATGCGTGTGATATGACATCATAAATACATAGTGCTCACACATTAATTATGTCTATTTCTCCAACATAGAGAAATTTGAGAGGCGGAAATATCCGTGGAACACTATTCTATATGAGAAACATTGGTCTGGTTGCAAAGTGCAATCCATAGTGACAACAAACTTTGACGCAAAGTGTGTGAAGAAAAATTATGAGTGTATATATCTGTAATTTAGGGTGATTTCATTTATGTAATATGTATTTTGGATGGGGATTATTAACGTGTCTGGGATAATCGGATAATGGACCGTCGTCACGGTAAATCATCCGATGATCCGAGGCGAATATATAACGTGTTTTTCGAGGGGTTTTTATGCCACTGGCATAAGTCAGTAGGAAGCCATTCTATATTTATTTACGCGGCAAATTGTTCAGCCAAGAGAAGTTTTCATGTTAATTTATTATTATTATTAATTTATTATAATTATTATTAAGATATTTTTCGGAGCATTTTATAAAAATTATAAGCATACAGATAGGTTTTCTATGTCTTAGAAAACGCTATCAAGCAAATTATTACGAACGACAATATCATAGAAAATTATGTGGTTACGGAATTTTACGGAGTTTCGTCAGTTAGGATATTATGAGAGACATGACTCACTGGAAATTCAAATACAGGCTGATTCTTGTCAAGAAGTATTACGCAAGCTTGGGTCGCAGCGTCAAGAAAAGGCGGATAGTTGGAACGGAAATCGACTTCATCATCCGCGCGCCGTGTGTAATGAGCCAGAGAAGGGGTAGTAGCACGTGGGGAGCAGCCAATCAGTGGAGACCACGTAAGCTGGAAGTCGGTACCGAGGTGGGGAGCCGACGTGTGCATATATCGTTCGGCGCGCCGTGGAACGAGGACAATCTGTGTAGAACTTGCCGAGTATGGTTGCACGCGGGAGTCGCTCCGATGTTCCGTGGAGTAGGGGACAATCTGTGAAAGACTTGACTAGTTCGGTTGCAAGTGTGTGTCGCTCCAATGTTCCGTGGAGTGGAGAACTATCTGTTTAAAACTTAACCAGTGTGGTTGTACGAGGGTATGGCTCCGATGTTAGAACCTTAAAGTCACCAAATCTACAAGTATATAATCAAATATCGACGGAGATGACGACGTCCAGGAGACTGTGGGAAGCTCACAGCATCATCCAGTACGAGGGAAATGCTTTGGCAATTTCCAGTGGTAAGCGCAAATGACGCAGAAATACGCAATCTCTCATTTCTCTTTGTTTTATATTTCATATTTCAGTAACTTCATAGCTTGGGAATAAGAGTAAAATCAATAATTTATCAGACTCCGTTTTCACGTAATTTTCTATCGGTAATATTAAAATCGCAACGCTCCAATTTAAATTTTAATCTTATAATTATTATTAATTTTGCTATACTTGTTTTATGTAATACATTCAATTCTTTTACAATGCAATCTTTGCTTTCAGTAGGTAGCATTAGATATAGACCAATTCCTTCTCCTGATACAATTGTTTGATGGGTTAATGATCAAATCATACCACGATCTGAGTGAATAGATTCTTGAAGATGTTCTACCGGAGCTAGACGTTGTTAAATACAAATTTAGATTTCAGCATTGCGTTGAGGTCTTGGCGCCCATTAAAACAACATAGCTTAGGCAAAGGTAAACAGTTACATTTATCACCCAACAGTTAGGGGCAGCCAAACCGTTACACTTGTCGCTCAACGTGTGGGCTAGCGAAACTGTTACATTTGTCGCTACCAACATGGGGCATTAATAAATGCTACAAGCTAAGCTTATAAAATTCGGCGATGCACCAGGCTGACAATTATTTAGCAACTAATTTATTGCCCCCACCTCATTTCCTAAATTGAGACTCTTCAGAGTCAGCCAACATCCTGCAGGTAATAAAAATAATGTAATCAGATTTATCAGTGAAAAATATCTATTCAATCCATGAAAGTTAAGTTTTAAATAAAACATTACAAGGGATTTCGAATTGTTTTCTACGCACAGTCAGTGTTTACGGACCATAAGAAAGAAGTCACCCATCAATTTTATGCAAAAGACCCTGGAGCAATCTGCCAACATGCATAGGAACATTATGTAAGTAATTCCCATTGGAGTATAATTATTATTGGGGATTTGAGTAGTATCGTACATATCTCTGCCAAATTCTGTATGGCCAATTTCAACCAGCACTAAAATAAACAAGATTTCTTTCATTGCCGAAGCAACATACCTTGTTAAAGAATTGAATAGCAATCCTGTCCTTGGCTTTTTTGAATGGATCTTTGCAATGGAGAGGTTGCTCTGCATATTGCTCATGCAAGAAATCGCAGATGGCCAAACTCTCGTAAAAAGTTTCATGATTCTCAAGCTCAATGACAGGAACCTTTCCCAGCGGACTCTTCTCTACCAACCAGTCAGGTTTGTCAGTCAAGTTGATATTAACGACATCATGACTGAAAATTTAAAACCATAGATTATCATAAATGAACCTATAGGCCTACTTCTTGTAATACAGTATTTCCTAACAAAAGGACAAATGCAAAACTTGACCAATACTCATAATAATTGGCATATTATTTATTCGTAGTGAGGACCATCCCTATAGAACGGGACTTCCCAATATCCATGCCGCGGACACATCGCATTGACTAGTCACATTTATAGCATATGCTGATTACAACAGCGCGCCGTGAAGCCATGGATACCATCATAGCATTTATTACATACGCAGCTGGCAAGATACCTTAGATGTGATAATAAAGACTTGCTGTGAAGTACTGTAGCCTACTTCGTATCACGTGAATATGGTTAGGTATAGCACAAAACATTGAATTTTCCTAGTGGGAACTTATCTTTTCAAGAAGAAGTTTGCAGTAAATTTGGTCGCTAGATTCACTGCCGTGCGGTTTTTACTTGTGGAGGAACCTCAAACAAAAGGTATATAGAAACAATCTGCATACTCTGGAGGCTTGCGAGAATGTAATAATTGCGCTGATACAAAATATGCGTGTGGATGAATTACAGCGAGTGCACCAAAACTTCCTACATTGGTGCAATGTGTGGTTAGAATTTGAAGGACAGCATTTCCAGCAACTTCTCTGAAATTCATGTAAGTAATTATGATTATTAAATATGCTACGTGTAAATGTGTTGAACTACACACATCAAAAAAAAGTTTTGCATCACCTCGGTTCCCAGATCTCCGGCATATAGACGTTGACTGTGTATATTGTATCCAAGATACAGTCCCTTTGACTGTTCATAGATGTCACTAAAACTGCTCAAAGATGTAAACAACCATACATGAGCAGGGCCTATTAGACGGAGGGGGTACGACAGCCGATCAGTTCCAGTCATTCCACCAGGACGAAGGTACGCTGCTCATGTTGTCTGTAGTTCTACCATGCCTAGAAGGTCAATACCGCAGTTCGATCGCGTCCGCATTGTTACTTTGTGTCAAGAAGGGCTCTCAACAAGGGAAGTTTCCAGGCGTCTCAGAGTGAACCAAAGCGATGTTGTTCGGACATGGAGGAGGTACAGAGATACAGGAACTGTCGATGACAGGCCTCGCTCAGGCCGCCCAAGGGCTACTATAGTAGTGGATGACCGCTACTTACGGATTGCCGCTCGGAGGAACCCTGACAGCAATGCCACCATGTTGAATAATGCGTTTCGTTCAGCCACAGGACGTCGTGTTTCAACTCAAACTGTGCGCAATAGGCTGCATGATGCGCAACTTCACTCCCGACGTCCATGGCGAGGTCCAGCTTTGCAACCCCGACACCATGCAGCGCGGTACAGATGGGCCCAACAACATGCTGAATGGACCCCACGGAATTGGCATCACGTTCTCTTCACCGATGAGTGTCGCATATGCCTTCAACCAGACAATCGTCGGAGACGTGTTTGGAGGCACCCTGGTCAGGCTGAACGTCTTAGACACACTGTCCAGCGAGTGCAGCAAGGTGGTGGTTCCCTGATGTTTTGGGGTGGCATTATGTGGGGCCGACGTACGCCACTGGTGGTCATGGAAGGCTCCGAAACGGCTTTACGATACCTGAATGACATCCTCCGACCCATAGTGCAACCATATCGGCAGAATATTGGAGAGGCATTTGTCTTCATGGACGACAATTCTCGACCTCATCGTGCACATCTTGTGAATGCGTTCCTTCAAGATAACGACATCGCTCGACTACAGTGGCCAGCATGTTCGCCAGACATGAATCCTATCGAACATGCCTGGGATATGTTGAAAAGGGCTGTTTATGGACGTCTTGACCCACCAACCACTCAGAGATTTACGCCGAATTGTCGTTGAGGAGTGGGACAATTTGGACCAACAGTGTCTTGATGAACTTGTGGATAGTATGCCACGGCGAATACAGGCATGCATCAATGCAAGAGGACGTGCTACTGGGTATTAGAGGTAGTGGTGTGTACTGCAATCTGGACCACAAATGCTGAAAGTCTAGCTGTATGATGGTACAACATGCAATGTGTGGGTCTCATGAGCAATAAAACGAGCTGAAATGTTGTTTGTGTTGATCTCTATTCCCTTTGTATTTAACGGTTCCGGAACTCTTGGAACCGAGGTGATGCAAAACTTTTTTTGATGTGTGTAGTTGGGCACTCCGCATCCACCAGTGTATTGCTCGACAGGCGGCTACTCACAGTGGCCCGCCTGTCACGCGACGCATCTGCGGGTCCGTTCTATAGGGAGTACAGTACGGTAGGTAAACTAGTGGCTCCCAAACTTTTCTCAATGCCCCCTTACAGTTACTACAAATATCTTTCCACAAATGTTTATATTTCAGAATAATAGGCTATACAGGGTCTTTATATTTGCTTGGCAAGGACATTCTCACTTACGTGCTCCACCGGCGACGGCTCGGTTGTCAGCTGGCGCATGCGCATATGTACGGCAGAATACGGTGCTTAAAATCAGTATCATGCATTTTTACTCACCATGTTAACAATAGATGCTGAAAATATTCCCCATCCGCTGCCAAACATAATCGGCATCTCCTTATGAAGTTTCCGGTTACTCCGGTTAATTTAGGTTCAGTAGGGTAATAACTACCTTTACGTCTATTTTTATTATTTACTGAACCTGTACGTTTGAATCTCTTAGGCAGTTGTTTTATTGTGCGATTTATAGGAATGGGTCTCCCTGGAAATTTTACTTGAAACTTTTGTATTGTTCTAGCGCATGATTTCCTGCACTTTATGTGTGCAGATATACACGTTCACGTAACGAATATTTCACATAAGCACTATAAACAATCACAAAAAAAACACTATACAATACGATATACAGTACACAGTAGCTTTATAAAACACCCAATTAGCTCAGAACTCACAGGTCTACTGCAGTAAGAGTGTAGGAATACGGCCGGAGACCGTGCAGGCCAACCTGTAACAGCCGGCTTTTGGCCAGGGACTCTGGACGAAGGTCGAGCGGAATCGCCTTGCCAAGCAAAAATAAATACCCTGTAGTATTGTAAATTGTAGACTAAATGAGAAGGTTTCAAATATCACAAAAGTAATTTAAACGATGTATTGCTGGAACAAGAATTTAAATTTATAAAAATGGTCATGTTGATATCAATATCAACCGCTGCTGCAAATCCACAGTGTTCGCCATTTGAGCCCGTACACATCACAGTAACTTAAATGAGGTAGGCTACGGTATACAGTAGTAGTAATAGTGTGAAATATCGGCTAATTTATAAATGATGTGGTAGAACATCTCCAAAGCTTCAATGACCACAAAAGTCAGAAGAGATTTCAAATATGTGATAGTTCAATTATAAGCTAACTAATTTTTTCCCCCTTTATTTACATTTTACCTAAAGGTGCTAATTGATTTGCTTTTGTTTTAATCATCTGATGAATCTCACAAGATCACAGAACACCAATGTGTTGGATGACATTGTTTACCTTTAGAGAACTTCTTAATGTTCGGTGAGAAGTTTGTTACGGTACAAACATCTGTGGTGTATTGCTTTTATTAAGGACAGAGTTGTAAATCCCATTTCTTTTATCATCTAAGTTGTTTGCACCCTTTGTAAATCCCTTAAACCACTCTCAAAAGAGAGCAACCTCGGTTTGAGAACCATTGGTATAAACATATTTTCAATGTAAGAACTTGAAATGCAAAATTTCTTAAATAGGCCCACTAAATAAGAACATTCATTTGCATACACTTCCAAGGTCTAGTTACAGTATAAATGTGACAACACTGCCCATCTCCACGTATGAATCTGCATTGAATGGGTCTGACTTGTATCTGCTATATAGCAAAAGAATGACTAAATCAACACTAATATGTTTGCTGCAACCTGTGTGTTACTCAGGCTGTGTGAGTGCTTTGTATTATCAGGGTCTGGTTTGGCAATCAGTAGTCTGATAGATCAGGTCATATTAGGTGGCTAGGCACCTCTTTTAGGTGGAGAGTAGCATAAGTAAGAGCGAGATGATCACAACCAGGAAGAAGAAGAGTCACAACGGGAATAAAAATTAGTGGGGAAAGACTGAGGAAAGTAGAGGAGTTACAAGTATTTAGAAAGGATGATACAGGAAAATGGAAGAAACTACAGAGAAAAAAAATGAGCAGTGAAGAAGACCCGAATTATTCAGGAAGTGTGTTAGAAGCCTGTTATGGAGCAAGGGTGTCCCTCAAAAAAAGCAAAAGGTTATATATTGGATGTAATACGTTCGATCTTGAGTCATGCCTTGGAAACCTGGGTTATGAAAGGAAGAGAGAGCTTGTAGTGAAAGCCATGAATGGCGAACCGGTTCAAGATGTGCCGTATCTCACATCCTTCTCTCTTCCATTCCGACGTAAACATTGCGCCTGACGTGTAGAACTCCTACTATATATCCCCTTTCTTGGCTTGTAGTTTCTGCAGGAGGTCCTGATATGGTTGCGTGGATGGTAGCATCAATTTCAGTGGAATATCCTCTACATATAATGAATGCTGTGTAAGGTCATAGGTTATTGTAGAGTAGATGGTACATATTTGGATAGACACAAAGCCTTCCTGAGACAAGTGGCCTTGACTTCCTCCTGCACCTTAAGATCGGTTTTGGAGAGATGATCCCATATAAGGTCCACTGTGTGTTCCATGATTGGGAAGAATTTTATATGAAACAGTGTAATTGCGGTCTCTAAGGAAAGTTGGCGTGGATTAAATCTCCTTCCATTAATCTGCATAGCCAATACTAGGTACTTGAAATGGTTTACTTTTGAGAGATTGCCACCTTTACCCAAACTTGAAGTTTGTTGAACATCTCTGGACTGATATTGATGCAACAGTCATGTCATCTGCATATACGTATATTCAGGTTTTTTTTAAGGGGGGAACGCGACATTTGAAAACTGTTTAAGAAAAGATATTGGTACATTTGTATCTAGTCCGCCAAATATAACTTCCGATTTGAAAGTTCATCGATCAGCTGGCGTCAACGCGCTGTTCACAACAGCTGAGGAGATTTCGAGTAATCCTCGATTTAAAATCGTACTATTTAAGCTGTTTTGGTCGGCAACTCGGCACTCAGCAGCAAAATCGAAACAATAGGCCATATTATTTTCTGCTCGACAAAAGCTTTGTGAAATTGCTGCCTATATTATTCGAAGAAAGTTACTTGTTGAGGCAAAAATAAGGGTATCATACTCTCATACTCTAACAATCGTGAAAACGAAGTTCTGTTCTTATAAGCACGCAGGTGGGGTAGGTTGTTAGTTTGTTCGTGTGGTTAGTCATGAAGGATGAAGAAAATAAGGAAACGATTTTACATCCGCCCAGGCATCGAAAAAGCTGAAAGTTAATGAATTAATGAGTTAATAAATTAACCCAAATCAACCTTCCATTTAACATATCAGTCCATAAAGTAATAACAGGACTCGGCAAATTGCCGAAAATTGCAATTTTGTCGACTACAACTGAAAGTACCCCTTAAATTTTGGGTAAAAAAAAGCACTGATGATACTCATTCTGTTGCTATTTCTACCACAAGGACTACCTCTTCGAATGGAAGAAATACTAAGTTAAAACTAGAGCGCCACCTGAACCTATTCAAATCGCAACCACCACACCAAACAGGAAGTTTGCCACACCTCAAATCTACCTTCTTCACGTTTATCAAAGTCTGAAAACTGCACCGAAACTAATTAATTTACACTTCTCAAGAAATAACCAACACCATGCAAATTTCCGACCATCGAATACAAAGTAATTGCGTCTCATTACAATAAAATACATGTACCACAAGAGAGAAAGAAAAAATCTTACGGGATATTTTTAGCATCCAACACTAAATGCACACGTTGGGCATACGGACAAAAGCGCATACTATAAAGGCGCAACTTTCCTTTCACCAAAAGGGGGGTTAACAGAACCTGAAACATACAAAAGTACCGGGTATGCATTGAACATGGAATAGCAAAAATTTAATGCCGCTCGATATTGAAACGTCAGATAAACACATGAAACACTTCAACATCACTCTCTCCTAATTAGCAAAGCTTAGCTTACCCTTGCCGAGGTGTTCTTCACTCATCTTAAGGCAAATTTTGTATTTTACGCAACGACAAAAATGTTCAGACTTCAGCTCTTTACCCCTTGTCAAAGAAACAGTTGTTCTCGATGGTCCTTGGTTGTTCTTCTTATTATTCTAGTGATTCTAGTTTCTTCTTCTTCTCGTTACGGTAGTGGGCACAGTAAACTCTTTACCCAATTGCCACTGTGCAGTGGTATGTATTGTGCCCGTTTGGACAGAGATCCAACGACCACATTTTGTAAAATACCGAAATCAGATCAGCACGAGAAAATATATCTCAGTGTCTATCTAGGTGAATACTTGGGACTAATCTGGCATCCCTGATCTCGGTAATTCACAAGTAAGGTAAGGTGAGAAATTATTTTTGAACTAGCACATTCCTTAAAATTCACAATTTGTTTATAAATAAAAAATATTATTCAACTGGTAAAAACCCTCAACAAAGATAAAAACACATCACACTTAAGAAATCAACGGTCCCTATAATATTATTAGAATTGTCGTAGATGTGATAATCAGAAAAAATTAATTAGTCCATTCTGATATCCATAAAAAATTTCAAAAAGAATATTTACACTCAGTAATCACTGTTCAATAAAGAGTTCTGATTGATCCCTACTATTTACACGTTCGTAGTTCACTTTACAAAGATTGCAATTTGATTTTATCAAATATTCGTAGCAAAAAATTCTCAAAATAAATAGTCACTTTATTCATTCGGTGTTATTCCAAAATTAAACTTATTTGGAAAATTATCATATCACTGATTCGTTGTTTCATAACAATATCAATACTCGACTGACATAAAGTCGAATGATAATAATTGTTCATAAAGATTTTCAAATTCAAAAAAAAAAAAAAAAATTTGTTCAAAAACTTTCATGAAATGAAAATCCACAGCCTGCTTCCAGTCTCCGACCGGGTCAGGAATGGAATGAATGAAGCCCCCATCTAGCGGCGAGGATATGGACTGTGCCGGCTGCCGAGGCCTGACGCACTCCTCTGGGGCAATGATTAAATGAATGACAGATGAAATGAAATGATAGTGGAGAGTGTTGCTGGAATGAAATTGTGACAGGGAAAACCGGAGCACCCGGAGAAAACCTGTCTGCCTACGTTTTGTCCAGCACAGATCTCACATGGAGTGACCGGGATTTGAACCACGGACCCAGCGGTGAGAGGCCGGCGTGCTGCCGCCTAAGCCACGGAGGCTTTGTTCAAAAATTTTCATAATATTTTGAAAATTCAACTTTCTTCTTTTATCACTTTCATTTGTTTAAATGTCATAAACGATTTTTAATTATTCTCATATGTTATTAACATTACACAAAAATTGTTGTAAACAATGTTGTTATTTCTATCCGCCATCAGCGGATTAAATCATCTAACTCTTCACCAAATTTTTATGTTTACTACATTTTCTATCGCCAAACTTTTCGTAAAATCTCACAAATTTTTTAATAAAAATTATTATTATTATTAATTGATTAATTTCAAACTTTCCCTTCACTTTATTTATAACAAGTTTTCTCAACCTCTCACATGATGAATATTTTATTTGCTCATTTCCAATGTTATCATTATTGTTATTCAAAAATAAAAATCATTAATTATTTATTTTAATTCATTTGCACTTTTCATCTTATTAGCCTACTTTTCACATTTTGCAAAAATGAGGAAAAAGTAGACTTATGAGATCGGACAAATGTGTGTCTGTCTGTCTGTCTGTCTGTCCTTCTGTCTGTCTGTCTGGCTGTGTGTGTGTCCCCCCCTATCAACTCCTAAACGGCTGCAGCAATCGAAACAAAATTTGGTAGGAGTAAAGATCTATACCTGAATATCTCACGGCAATATTTGAAAATGATGTCAGTGCTACCAACTGCTAAAAAATCGCAATTGAAATTTGAGCTCCATGTTGGATATCTTGGAAAGTATGAATGGGAGCTATTTCAAAATTGGCACACGTACAGATCATAATATTTCAGTTTAATTTCCAGGAGGCCAAACATGGTAGTGTTGCCAAAATGATTATAAGCCTCCTGATAGGTCCAATTTTTAAATGCATATAACTTCTACACTATCAAGTGGAATTCAACCAAATTTCGTATGTTGTATGTGTACATAACCAGATATGACTGAGCGTATTCTTAAGACCTACCAGGGCTGCCAACTGTTAATAAATGCTCATAATTTATTTTATCCAAATACCAATATATCAGAAAGTATGCAAGCCGACAGCTTTAAACTATGCACACGTATAGTACCTGACATTCTATATTAATTTGGAGTAACTTATATACGTCAGTGCTACCAACATGATTCTAAGCCTGCTGACAGGTCCAACTTTAAATACATGTAACTTCCATACTATCATATGGATTTCAACCAAATTTCGTATGTGCTAGGTGTACCATAACAGATATGACTATGCGTATTCTAAGGAGCAACCAGGGCTGCCAACTGTTAATATGTGCTGTCCCTATTTTTGTTACCCTAATGTCAATATATCAGAAAGTATGCAAGCCAATAGCTCTAAACTTTGCACACGTATAGTACCTTGCATTCTAGACGAATTTGGAGTAAATAATATACGTCAGTGCTGCCAACATGATTCTAAGCCTGCTGATAGGTCCAATTTTAAAATGCAAGTAACTTCTATACTAACTAATGGATTTCATTCAAAATTGGCACAACAATAGATCATATTATTTCAGACCAATACATGCATGCATGATATTGTTGCCAACATGATTTTACGCGCGCTATTAGATCCAATGTTTAACTGCATGTAACGTCCATGCTATCCAGTGGACTTCAACCAAATTTTGTATTTAGTACCGTAAGAGATGGAACTAAGAATATTTTCAGTCATCAGGGCTGCCAACTGTAGTGCTCTATTAGGATACATTATGCCAGGTATACAGTATTTCGAACTAATTGGAAATTTCGATACTAGCAAATTAATTTCGTCATTATTCTAGATAGGTTCATATTCTGTAGAATAATCATTGGCATGAAAAGTAGGCTGTATAGTTCTTCACGGAACTTCTTGTTTTTTTCTCATCGGTCAGGTTCAACAAATCTAAATTCAAGTTCTTCAATTATTTATTTAGGCATTCCATTTGAATTTTGAGTTGATCCAGAAAAAAAAATATTTGGATTAACAGAATAGTGAAATTTGACAAGAATATGGGGCGGTTCACATCGCCTAACCCTTCTTTTACAAATATAGCCCATAGGCTCCTTCAAACATCCGCACATCCTTCTGTGCCCACAACTACGGGAATAAAACCCACTTTTGGATGACCCCCTAGGCCTCCACAACTTTAAGTGTCGCCAAACGCACACTAAAATCATCACCAGAATATTCTGCACACAGCATCATATTATTACTATTTTTTTAATATTATATTTTTTTCTTGTAATATTCTGTCAATTACTAGACTGTGGTTCTTCAGTATTATTTTACCAATTAAATAAATTCTGGTCAATATCTCCTTGTCTCCCATTTACATAAATTCTCCCTATTTGATACATTAAATACCTGCCGTTCCCATCTTTCTTATCTGAATATTTTCTTTTCTTCCTTTCTTTTTTTTAAGTGCTTTTGAAAAAAACAATTCTGAGCTCAAAAATCTAATACTTCATTCTCTTCATCCATAAGCTCATTTAAATTTATTTAAACTTCCAAACAAAGTTATTTAATTTAATTCCTTCCAACTAATTAAATTCATCCACAAATTATTATTATCACCACAAAAAATATTTAAGCATCATCAATGTCAAATGATTATTGTCGCCCTATTCTTTTAAATAAATAAATATATAAGTCTCATCTGTAAATTATTATTATCAACGTCTCCTATTAAATTTTATTTAATTCATTAATTATTTAATCACAATAAACAATTAACAAAATTTAATTTAATTCCTAATGTTCGGTATTATCACTCCGTAATTATTTATAACTTTAAATAGCGTTGTTATTATTTATAAATATTATTAACTTATACACTTCACACTTGATTATTATTATTATTATTATTATTATATTATTATATTATTATTAACTTATTCACTTCACACTCTATTATTATTATTATTATTATTATTATTATTATTATTATTATTATTATTATTATTATTAAATAAATCAAATTATTTAAATAATCCAAGCCTCAATTACTTCTGTTCTCATAATCAGAATTAACGAAAAATATTTATATCCCTTGGAATAATCGAAATATGTCATGTCGAAACATGAACTAATGCCTGTCCTAACAAAAATCTTAGATCGAAATATAAATTGTCAGACAGCAGTTCCATTTGTCATCCAGACAAATACAATCGAAGATCTAGCTAATATCTAGCTATGGTGAAAAATGTGTGTTGATTTCTGATCGTGACTGTTCAATAATATGGAATTCTCTAATACTACTGGTTACTGGATAGTACATGAAATGGTTGTCTTACTTCATTCTTGATGTAGATGACGGGCGTGTCCTGCGGTGTACACTATTCCCACAGTGTCTTCCCATGGCCATCTGCCGTATCCAAATACCTCGTTCGTCTCCATGTCCTTCCAGTCCTCCGAGCAGTTTTAGCGGCGCATGATGATGTTTGCAGTCATCCGTTCGAAATCACTCCCGTTATCACTAGTACCGTGTAACATTACAAAAAGTTGCTCAGTCATAGACTGGTACAGTACTCCTGTAGATTCGAGAATAAATCTCATGTTCCAATAATGCGGTTTCATTTGCATGCTAAGATAGGAACACCTATTAGCTGCATAAACGAACAAAATGAAATAAACTTCTCCTGATGAATTCGAAGTGCCTGATGTATAGTCACCACAAGAAATACATCGTTCTGTAGGCTAACTTCTGTGAATGGTTTTGACACTACCATCACCTGACTATAGAATAAGTGACCTGAAAGTCAGTGAATATTCTAAGTCCATTCGCTGCCAAAAGTTAAGTTCGTTCACTTGAACAAAAACTAAGTCGTGCTGACCACTGGTACGGCGACTAAGTCCTCCGACCGTCAGAATTTCGGCGTGTATACTGTCACTTTCACGTAGCGTAGATCCGAACATAAGCAAATGCTTTGAAGATATGATGGCTCTCTGCTCAGCAACGTGGCCTTTTATAGTTCAGCGAGAGATTATTCGAGAACATTCCATCTCGTATCTCGGCTTCTACTGGACCGATTTTAATGCTTGATAGCTCAAAATCCTCCTCTTGTTATAGTCAGAAAAGTGTGCTAATTTCCTAGCGTCCATCTCTTCTCCTTAAGGTAATTCTAAAAAAATATTTCTCATGACGTATTCAGGCTCCACGTCATAATCTCGCGTCACTCGCCCATGCGATGTATGCTTCCCTCAGCACTCTTGAGTCTCCTCTGCGCGTTATTCAAATCATCCTTCAAATCATCCATTCCTTCAACCTCTTCAACTAACAACTCCTCTTTCCAAAATAAGAATGTCAACAATGTCACGGACGTGTGAACGATCCGGGTATATTATCATGAGGTAAACATCGACTACCTATAAAAGGCGTAAGACCAGTGAGGAGCAGGTTATTCCAAACAAAGAGTATGACGTAACGAAGAGACATACATATGAGGAAAGCATATGAAAGTGGACTGGGACACAAATGGTATTTGACTCTTCACACCGAAGTGACCCACCTTGGTGACTTAATGCACATAGACACACATGACCGGGTCACAATTATGGATCAGGTGAAAGGAATACTCATTCAAAACCTTAAATCAATGTTGTCGAAAAATGATACTATGCTACTAACCAGCGGAATTGTATAATTATGAACTAATGTGGCAACATTTAAAGGCAGTGCATACCCTAATGACTGTAAATCGCGCAACATTATGGCACGTTGAGAGTCATATTGTGGACAGTGAAAGAGAATATGATTTAAAGAACCCTCCGTCTGCAAACACGCACACAAGGCATCATCACGTTGTTGTATACGAAATAAATACACCGGCGTTAATGCATGATTAAAGCGGAGACGAATGATTGTAATGATGTGTCGGCGTGTGTATTTGCCACCATGGAACCATGGTTGGCGTAAAATATTCGGTTGTATCCCAATATAATGTTTGGCTTTAAGTTTCGCATAGTTAGTCCACGTGACTTGTCAGTCGTGCTGTATCGTCGAACGAATTAGAGAACGCAAATCAGAAATGGGTATAGCTATATTGTAGGCCTTGCCTTTACCATTAGCAGCATCTTTGGCGAGTTTATCAGCGATTTCGTTACCCTTAATATGTGAATGGCCGGGTACCCACGTGATACTGACGTCGAAACCCTCAGTTAGTAAAGTGTACAATTGATGCACTAATTTGTTTTAGATCCCTTAGTTGGGGGTAGTTAGATCTAAAACGTATGTGTTAATGTACTAATTTATAAGGTGATGCCTAGGAGGAGGTAGCTTCCCGTAGCTGGGTGAGCTTACCAGTGTAGAGTGTTGTTTGGTATTTAAATGCTAGGGGGTGCTCCTATAAAGACGTAAGCGTAACTCAGGGGATGAACCTCTGTGTGCGGGTTAATGTACTAGCCTCCCAGCTGGTGGGAGAGAGTTATATAACCGACGTGCTTGCGTCAGCTATGTTGGCGACTCGCTGCTCATGCAGTCGGGTCGCTGCGGGAAGTACAATGAAGCTTGAGCTAGCAACTATTTGGCTACTATTGTCACGGTCACTCGTGACGGGAATCAGGAAGGGCGTTAGGATGTAAAGAGGCGTGTAATAAGTAAGACAAGTGTAGTGTACTGACCAAGTGTTTATTGGTCAGTGAGTATGAAATTGTAAGTCCCTTTTAGGGGAATGTACTAAATGTTATAAGTTTAAGTGTACAAGTTTGTGGATGGATGTTACAAAATATAGGATCTTTGAACACTTTACTGATGCTCACCTGGTGATAGCAGCTTGCAGCAGAGCCTCCGGCGACACACACTGTATGACAGATACGGTTCCCAAAAGACCTCACTTCTTATAGGTCTTGCTGTTGTACTGTCAGCATTCCATTGGCATAGCTGCCCCAGTTAGTTATAGTGTAGATGTTTATGAGTGTGATGCAAGTGTTTGGCAAGCCTTCCAAGCTGGTCGGCCGCCCTTGCTGTGTAAAAGATACTGTTATGGATTTATGATGTTTGCCAGTTAGGGGTGATTTTAATAGATGATGGGAGTGGCTTCCAGGGGGTGCAGCCCCGGGGCCTGTACAAGTCTCCTCCTTTGATTAGTTCGCGTCCCCGCGAACGGGAACGGAACGTGGAGAGGGGGTGTTGATGTAGTAGGTCGTTGTTGAATCCTCCTTGTGTATCTTCTTCGTTTCTTCTGGGTTGATGTCGTGTAGAGGTAGTGATGTCGTGTTGATGTAGCGATGTCGTGTAGGTGTGAGATCAGCTTGTGTTCAGAGGGGTAGGTTTTGGGATATATGCATATACATGTGATAATTTATAACAGTTCGTTGAAAAAAAAATTGACATTTGCAATATTAAAAGTTCCACAACAACAAAAAATATGTGGTTTAGCCATTATATATATTGGTATTGTGCAGGGAGGAAAAAACCCAGTGCTGGACGGTAGGTTTTGTCGTCCGGCGCTATATTGGGGAAAAAATTGCTCCCTGCAATGTGAAAGATGGAAGAAATAGGAAAAAATAGGTGTCCCAAGGTATAAGTTAAAGGGATACGTAAAAGATAATTTATTGTGCTGGGGTAAAACGGGACACCTTCACAAATTCTGACGTTAGAAGGAAGAAAAATGAAAGAGACAAAAGCGTAATCATTGTGTACATGTGTGTGACAAAAATATGTGTATTCACAATGTGTGGCATCATAATTTTGTGTGTAGTGCCTTTGAACAATATTACCGTATTTTGTATTACATTATATTACATTATATACTTATATCTATCTATCTATCTTAATTATTAATTATGTTATACCTAGACGGCCGTGTCTATTGTAACTTGCGTGCACGCTACCCTTTGTATTTATGCGCCGTCCCACGGCTAATCCTGTCCGGCCGTTTCCCGGTGTAGTTTAGTGGTCGTGCCGCTGATATATACCCCTAACTTGTGAATCATTCTCTGTGGGCGAATGCCTTCACACTTGACAGTGAGAGTCGCCGCCACAGATCGGTTGCGCCCTCATTGCCGTATGTTGCGTCGCATCTTTGACGCTTTATGTTCTTTGTTTATGTTGATCTGTCAGCAAGCCTGATACCCCACAGGTATCAACCCTCCTGTTCAGATTTCTGGAGTGTAGCTGTAAAAAAAATGGAGGTGCATGTGTTGGGTTGTGTGAGGATGAATACAAATTACAAATACAAATTAGTGCGTGAAGGTGGCACACAATAATATCATGGCACAGATAACATGCTGCTGCTGTATGGCAGTGAAATCATTGTCACCAGTGCCATATGCCTGGTGACGACGCCTGAAAAATGGAGAGGTTAAAAAAACATATGAATATTACATATTCTTTATATCGGCTCCTGTGTCAGTGTGTTCACTGGCTGAAGCTCTTTTTCCCCTGAAAAAAAAAATAGCATGATTAGTGTTAACCTGTGGCCTTTATTAATGTCATATTCTCTTTACATATGATTGTTTTACTTGATGTATGATCGGGCTTACTCTACACGGTGCCGTAATGTTTTTTCTTACTCTCAAAGTGTTTATATTAGTCTTAGTTAACCTAGTTAATCTAACTTAATGTATTATCGGGCTTACCCTGATGACGGGTTTGCTGGTCATCAGGTGCCGAAATATTCTACCTTACCTCACTTATCTTAATGTGTTATCGGGCTTACCCTGATGCCGGGTTTGTTGGTCATCAGGTGCCGAAAGATTTTACCTTAATTATGATAATAAAAAAAAAGTTTGATATTTATAAGCCAATGGTTGAACTTAGTCTATTGCCGAGATGTGCTGTGCTATTGTTTAGCAACAACGGTTAGTAAATTTGCTTAATCCTAAGTTGTGTGTCAAATCCAACTGTCTTACATGCTAAAATTTTGACCAGGGCGATCGCCTGAGGCAATTTACTTCCTCAGGGCACCACCCGTACGTATTCTAGAAACACCGGTTGTCACTAGAACCGCCGGATTCCGCCCCCTTAATACTAGTTGTCGACACCTATATTAATGCTTACTAACTAGTATTAATATAGTCGCAGGCGGCTTACGGTGCCACAAAGCAAACCGCCTCGCCCGCTGTATTTGTCTGCTCATTGCCGTTGCCTTTGCATATGTTGTCGTTGTTGGGTCAGCCCACTTTAACCCCTGTGAGGGCTCGCCATGGTCCTCATTTAATGCCCTTGGCTGCCCGCTGCGTCACCATTTATGTGGGCATTGGACATCGTCCAATGGCATAATATCATCTTCGCCCTTATTGGCAGTAATAGTATCCTCTTCGCCCTTATTCGCAGTAATAATAATCATCCGGGAATTGAGCGTCCGGGTCCTCTTCGCCCTTGTTGGCAGTAATAATATCCTCTTCGCCCTTATTGGCAGTAATAATATCCTCTTCGCCCTTATTGGCAGTAATAATATCCTCTTCGCCCTTATTGGCAGTAATAGTATCCTCTTCGCCCTTATTGGCAGTAATAATGCTTCACTCCTGCGCATAGGAGTCTTGCTCCTCGCTCTAGTAGCCCTACTTACTTATATCTAACTACAAGTCTAGTCCTAATTTGGTCGTCCCTTGGGTCCTCTCTTGAGTCCGGTGCGGAGTTGGCTATCTCTCCCCCCGTTCGTCAAAAGTCTCCCCAGCAGGTCTTGGCTTCGATGACCGTGGCACATAGTGGGTGTAACATCTCTTCGTCCTAGGGGCAGGCTAGGCACACCTAGGATTCCGAAGTTTTCCCGTGCCGGGCCATGAATGCCTCAACCTTACGTAGTTCGTCTGTTATTGGTCTGGGTCATTGAGCTGTTGAGCCAACTGGGGTAAGGGTCATCATCACCTTCCCCAGCTCTGCTCCAGTGTGGTGCCTCTGGCCTTCTGCTTACGTCGTCATCACCATTCAGCGTGTTATTAGATTCCTTTTGTGTTATATATATTAAAAAAATAGTGTGCTCTGTAAATAATTTGCTGTGTAATTAATGTAAATTGTTTTAAGTGTTTTGGGGTTGTAGAATCTTATAAATGCATAGCCTACTTTAGGCCTCCTATTGCTACGTCGGATTTCCAGCGATAATGCCTTGTTAATTCTCTTGGAGGCGTTAGTAGGGTTTATGGCGTTAGGTTCCCTGTTATTGGGATCCGGGGGGAGTTATTTGTTGAGTAGGCTGAAAGCATGGTAGGAGGGGGTTGCGCATCTTTGGGCTCCCTGTTAATGGTGGCCTGGGGGCCGGTGATGCTATCAGGATGCTTCTACAGTGAGTGGACGGGGGTAGGTATTTCCCAGGTTTTCAAAAATATTCACAAAGTGTCATGCAGGTTTAATAATAATAACCCTTGGTATGTGGGTGGGATATTCCATGCATGTGTCTGGATATGAGGCGTATCCGCTCTCATTTAAGGATAGGCGTAGGTTGAGGCGTAATAATACTATGTCCCTTTCATGCGGGATTATTTAATAAAAAAGAATTGTTAATATAAATTTGGCCTCATCTCTTGCTTAGAGATGCGCATTACGCTTAATTGTCGTTTTCCGACACACCCCTAATACTCGGGTGTTAGCATTGAGATCCAGGGCGTAATGAGCCCTCTCTTTAAACGCATGAAGTCTATCAACCCCGATGTATATTTTGTCATGTAGTGTAGTTGTTTTTATCGTGTCTGTATGTCTGTGTTGGCTAATGTTGTAAGTGGGAAGGTTATGGAAGGGGAGAAAGGTAGTAAAATGGTAGCCTGTGGGTGGTATATTGGTAATCCCGCTGGGATTATCCACCTATGCTACTGTCATTTTCCCTTGGTCAATGTCTGCTTCTATCCGCTTCTTGGGATAGTAAAGTGTGGTGACGCTGTGACGTCAGGGCCTAATCTGGTCTCCCATTTGTAGTGTTGATGTAGCAAGTGATCGTAGTGTGCCTGACCATGTCCTGATCGCCTATGAAGGCTTTGGGTTAGATATAAAAAAAGGAGTAGTTATGGGGGAGGTTTGTTCCCTCAGAGCCCCTGTCTGTATTCGCCCCTGATTAGTGAGCGCGTGTGTGGGACTATGTTCCGCTACATCATGCGGGCGGGAGGCCTGTTATCGGCTAAGTCCTATCGTGTGTCGCGTGTCTGAGTGTCAGTTGGCGCGTGCAACTTGTCAACATCTTTGTAGATATGCTCCTATGGTCCTGAGATAATGTGGCCCACAGTATCTGCATATTGCTAAATGTCACAACTGTTGTAACAGTGCTGAAAAATGTATGGCATTATCATTGGTTTGTGTTTGTGATTTCATGGTCACTTCCGATATAACAATAGTGTCTGTCGACGGCAGTGTTGCAATGCGGTGGAATCTGCAAGTCAGTATTTCGTCATGTTATGTTTTCATTTGTTTGTGTACATGAAGTCTCTGACATTGCGTATGTCGGCTGTCGGAACGTGACTTTTTGCCAGTATGTGAGTGTTGTCACTGTCTGGGATTCCGGGAGTGCCAGTGTGTCAATCCGTCCTGTTTTTGCTAGCACTGTTGTGTGGACACTATTCCATAAGACCGTTGCCTTGTGAAATTGCTATACTTGTGTTTGGGAAATCTATTTCCTATGTCTGGTGTAATCGAAATGTTTGCATGGCGTTTGGCCGGAGGAGATGTGGTATTACCTGTTTATGTACTTGTATGGGCCAATTTCGGTCTAATTGGGAGTCTGGATAGTTGTTTTCCACGGTGTCCGATTCTTACTGGGCATTTGGACCCGCAATTTCATGTAATTCTCTGTGTTCTATGTCTGCGTTGTCTGTTGGTTTTTTTTCGTCCCTAGTGTGGCTTTTGATTGTGTTTTTCGTACCAAAAATACCATTGGTTAGTTTGTTTTTGGCACGAGTGTATTGTGTGGTCGTGAGTTCGGACCCGCCTTGGTTCAAAGTCCTGGTGTTACGACTTTTTGTACCGTATATACTATGGCACACGCATCGTGTATTTAAGGCACGCGGATGAAAATACGCCTTGGCGTGAGAAGTTTGGGTCTTTTTGAATTCTCCTCGTAGTGTAATTTGGGGAGTTATGGGGTTCTGGACTTGGCGTGAATGAATGTGTATTTCCCAGCCCCGCCTGGAGTGCTCTTAGTCTGTCTGTGCCAGCAAAGGTCGCCCACGAGGAGTGTGTTATCGCTGAGTGCGACAGTATTGAGTTACAATGGCGTGTGCACTCACTTGTTACTTGTCTGACGCTGTTCATGTTTCCAGCACGTGTGTGTATGTGAACTTCATTGCCCGTTCTCTTGTTGTGATCATGGCTTTCCGCAATGTAAAAGAACCTTCCACTAAATACATTCGTGTCCCCAAGTTTTGTGTTTACTGTAAGCGTGGGTCGAGTATGTCCCTATTAATGGTACTAAATGTCGTTATGCACGAGTGTCTCCGGGCCGCTAGTCGCGTGTTTGGTGACTAGGTGTCGGAGGTGATTTTATTGTTTTCCGCGTATGAATATCTGTTAGTGTAACTGTCCCTTACTTTCCTATCCTGCAACTGGATAGCTACCCGACCTTACATTCCTGGAATTCAGAAGGTTGCGGGTTTGAGACCGTCTTTAACCAGGGTAATTATTCCTGTTGCCATTCAGGCTTGTGTCTGTGGGACAGTTTTTCAGAGTATTACTGTTATGTGGCAATGTGAGTTGACTGTGTGTCTTCCAAAAATAAGTAATGGTGTTTCCCTCTTGAGCTGTGAGTGTTACCCCATGGGGTTTATGTCTAGTGTGCGCGTTGTTATGGAGGACGAGAAAAATTCATGTGATAGGCATTGTAGTGTATCACGTATACTTATGGATTAAGTACATGCAGTTCAACTTGGATAACTTTCCTTCCACGGTATTAGTGAAAGAGGCGAAAAGAAAAAAAATGAGTTATGCAACGATCCGAATTAAGGGAGCTCTTTGAATAGAGTAGAGAAAATATATTGTATCTCGCCTGCACAATGCTTTAAGCTTATTAAAGCGGGTTGCCATGCGGCGGTCGTAAATAATGTCAAAATGTTGAAAAATGAAAGGTAGGACCTGAGTGTACTATGCACCTATATGGCGACGTTAGTACAACGGTAATCTAGTTACGTCTCAGGGAAAATCTACCAATTTTGAAAAATAGTTTGAGATTCTTACTCATGCTTATGATTGGGGCTCTCGGCCATCCCAAGAGGATCTATGAAATTGTGGGAATGGAACACAGAACACCCTAGTCATTTCTACTTAGAAAGACCTGCCTAAGCTCTATGCTGTGGTTTATTGCTTAAGCTGTGTTCGGAATAGCTCTCTGAGGACCTAAGCTGCGTGGCCCATTTATTAGCTTCCGCTTGGCTTTGCATATTAAAAACTTTGCATTGTCCAAAATATGTCCTCAATTAATCACGATTATAAGCCATTGGTGGCCTAAAAAAAATGCTAGGGGGTCAAGGAAAAAACCAAGAAGAATTTTGAATTATGCACTTTTGACTTAGCCATGTTCCCCTGTATATACATGAAAAAATGTGCAGTTTATGTTTGTGAGTCTCTGTGTGTCTATTATCGTATTTCTCACGTGTAAACGAGCCTACGTGTATCTATAATAGTGGTGCAAGTGATATTGGTTTATTTTGTATCCCTGATGGAAGTCGTTATCCCCGTCCGAGCGTCCTTGCTAGGAAAGGTGAATACTTTCGCCCTGTCACTAGGGCATAGGCCCCTGAAATCCATTGAGGCGCTTCTTTGCTATTTTCTGGCGGTTTTTCTAGCAAAATAAGTCTGGGCCTACTTTCACCGTAATGCCTGGCTGTTGTACTGAATGTGGTTCTGTCTGAGGGATTAATTGCGCTCTGCGCTACCCTAGTAGAGTTTATGGGGGTGTGTGTATTCTTGACTGCCCGGTCTCGTGGGGTAGGTAATAAAACCTTTCTTATACCCCGTGTATTGTGTATCTGCGCCTGGTCAGAGTGTGCGGGTGTGTGTTGTGCACCGTGCGGGCCTGAAGGCAAAACCCTCTTATGCGTTTGCACTGGGGATGCACATGCTAGCGCCCGCTTCCGTTCTGGCAAACTTGCCCTTTGAACTAGCGGTAAAGGCTGTGTGATTGCCAGTGTCTGCCCTGGCGATGTAGTGGAGTGTAGTCTAACCGATTTCCGGCCTATGGCCACGGTAGACTCCTGCCCTTGTGTTTGCCTATTTGTGTAGGTGTGTGTAGGCTTAATGCGCTGTAGGGCGGGTTCTACGTCCTCAGCTCATGACATGGTTACCTCCCGTTTTCTCCCTGTTATGTCATGTGTGCCCGAGAGTCCTGGCGTCAACTCCCTCTCGTTCGTCCGTTTTGAGGGGGTTGTTCTAGGCTCTGCTCCTCGGTTTGGCGAAATTGCCTTCCGAACCGGAGCTGAGGGACGTGTATTTATGTAACTTGGGACCCGCAGTGTGTTGGAGTCTAACCTGGCCGTCTTCTGAACTGTGGCCACGGTGAACTCCTTCCCTTGTGTGGCAGTACGTGGCGAGAGGGACATCCTCGCAAATTGCCGAGTTAGCGTATCTACGCTTATGTCCTCTCTCGGCTGGGCTGGCGGCCCTGCCATGAACTGAAAAATGGCCTAATTGGCCTGGGTTTCTCGGTAATCATCCTAAATTTTGAACGTGTTCTCGTGTGGATGGGATAGTGTGCTACCAACTGTGTGTGGTTATGTATGTGTGCCGAGTGTGAATCTCCGTATGTGTCGACGTTTGCACTTGCACTCGTGGTCCTGGCGTCGAATTAGCCATTGCGTGCGTGGTCAGGCCCGTGTGCCTAGTGGACCTGTATGCCCTATCGTCATATTGTAGCGTGGATGTCCAAATGTCATGCCCGTGTCTCTCACGCCCGCCCCTTCGTTCGTTTCGCCGCCGATCGCGGGTTTCATCCCTTATCGGAGCATGTGCTCCTGCTGTCGGCCCAGTTGGGTCTCTATAATCCCGGTAGTGTGTCCGTCTGTAGGCCCTCGCCCGCTCATCCCTTCTGTGTCTTCCTTTGTCCCCCCTGGTTATTTGTTTGGCTGTCCTTTTACGTGACGTCGGGGTGGGTAGCCCCGTTCCTCCCTGTATTGTTGTGGGAGGGACATGTCCCCGGTTTCACCTGTTCTCTGTCTTATTGGGCTTCCGGGCCGGTTCCGGTAATTGTTTATGTGTGTGTGTCTGCCCCCGCAATGTGTTGGAGGGTGGTCTGCCCGATTTATGGCCTATGGTTGCCTCACTCCCCTTTGTGTTGTTGGTGACTGAGGTGGACATTCGTGCAAATTGCTGCGTTAATGTGTCCACGCAGATGTCGTTTGTTTGCTTTGTGAGTTCTCCCGTTGCCAGCTCAAAATGAATGTTAGTGGCTTGGAGCTCTACAAATTCGCCCCAAAGCTTGGCGTAATCGCTCGTGAGCTCTTTGGCTTGGTCAGCTACCTTCGTGTTCTGTGTTTGTGCCCAGTGGTGTTCTTCCCTCAGCCTGTAGTATTGTTGTGTCAATTCATCATGTCTTTTATGTAGCCGCCAGTGTGTAATATTTAATTGTGTGCGAATTGTGGCTATTCGCGCTCTGATGTCCCGTGACTCTCTACTAGAGCTCTGCGGGCTAGTGAGTGCCCTCATGATCGGCCCATAATGCATCCGTACGAACTTTTGCACTTTTCGTAAGCGGTCCTGCTGGGCCCTAATTCTGCTATGGGATGCTATGATCCCCTGGTACAAGTCGATGTTCCTCAGCGTGGCCTGTCGTGTAGGTGAGTTCATACTTGTATATTGTGTGGAAGACGAAAGAGAAAAAAAAAATGATTTCAGTTGGGGGTTGTTAATAATAACACAAGTCCCCGTGTAATAAAGGGGGAAAGAGAAAAATTCCTCTCGTGTAGCTAGTGTGAACCAAAAATGGTGCATTTTGTCTGAAAAAAAAATTCCACACTTTCGCTTGGCTGTATGCGGTTCGGACCGTTTCTACCACGAGAACTCGTTGTATGAGCCCTTTGTTTACTGTGCGTGGTACCCCGCGCCTCCACAAATCTGTTTTAGATCCCTTAGTTGGGGGTAGTTAGATCTAAAACGTATGTGTTAATGTACTAATTTATAAGGTGATGCCTAGGAGGAGGTAGCTTCCCGTAGCTGGGTGAGCTTACCAGTGTAGAGTGTTGTTTGGTGTTTAAATGCTAGGGGGTGCTCCTATAAAGACGTTAGCGTAACTCAGGGGATGAACCTCTGTGTGCGGGTTAATGTACTAGCCTCCCAGCTGGTGGGAGAGAGTTATATAACCGACGTGCTTGCGTCAGCTATGTTGGCGACTCGCTGCTCATGCAGTCGGGTCGCTGCGGGAAGTACAATGAAGCTTGAGCTAGCAACTATTTGGCTACTATTGTCACGGTCACTCGTGACGGGAATCAGGAAGGGCGTTAGGATGTAAAGAGGCGTGTAATTAGTAAGACAAGTGTAGTGTACTGACCAAGTGTTTATTGGTCAGTGAGTATGAAATTGTAAGTCCCTTTTAGGGGAATGTACTAAATGTTATAAGTTTAAGTGTACAAGTTTGTGGATGGATGTTACAAAATATAGGATCTCTGAACACTTTACTGATGCTCACCTGGTGATAGCAGCTTGCAGCAGAGCCTCCGGCGACACACACTGTATGACAGATACAGGTCCCAAAAGACCTCACTTCTTATAGGTCTTGCTGTTGTACTGTCAGCATTCCATTGGCATAGCTGCCCCAGTTAGTTATAGTGTAGATGTTTATGAGTGTGATGCAAGTGTTTGGCAAGCCTTCCAAGCTGGTCGGCCGCCCTTGCTGTGTAAAAGATACTGTTCTGGATTTATGATGTTTGCCAGTTAGGGGTGATTTTAATAGATGATGCTTCCAGGGGGTGCAGCCCCCCGGGGGCCTGTACAAATTAACATAAAAACCAATTATCCGCCTCAAGAATATTTTGTAGTGCTTGCACGACACTCATTGAGTCGGTACAAATTAGAGAATGACGAATAGCATGTTTAATATAAAACACGTCTGTCGGATGGCAAAATTTTCGGCTGTAAAGATCGTGACGTCTGAGGGTAAAGTATACATATCATGAGATATGTAAATCCGGAGAGAAGAAAGCTGCTCCCACACGGGATGGGTTAACCATTTTAGAACCATCGGTATAAAAGATGATGCAATATATCAAAGGGCTCGTTATCTCGTGAAAAATACGAGGAATGATTACTGGGTTATGTTGAAAAGACTGTTATACTTGGGGTAAGGAATGCTTGAGAATATTGGGTTGAAAATGAGCTGCGGAATACAGGATATTATATATAGGTAACCGCATGACTTTTAATATATTATGGCGGTACGGTTTAAGAATAGAATATGCGGCCAGCAACGCCGGAACAGAAGCTGTGGGCAATAATCGACGAGTATAATATTCCTCCAATAATTGTAATTTAGGAACGATAGGTGAGACTGCTATCATAATTTTACGCATCAGGTACATACACGCAAGATATCTACGTCGATAATGTAACGACATTTCTCCGGTTTCAACTAAAAGGGCTCCTGTGGGGGTTGATATAAGCGCACCTATTATGATACGCAAGGTAGTAAACTGTATTCGATCTAAACGTAGGAGCCTAATACTGGACATTAAATAAAGAAAAGGGAATTGTAATCCAGCACAGAACGAATGATGTTATGGTAGACTATTAATAATAATTCCGGATCAGCTCCCCAATTGCACCGAGTGAGTGATTTTAGAACGTTGATTTTGCTGGCAAGATGGCTCTGAAGGTATTGCGTTTGTCTCTCCCCTTGCATTTTCCTGTCAATATAAATTCCTAAGTAATTTACACTCGTCACAACCGGAATTTGGCCTTGACGATATAATATAGGAGAACTGTCGTAAATTCGTTTGTAAGTAAAGATCATCGCAGCGTTTTTTCCTGCAGAAGTTTCAAATCCGTATTGATGAAACCAGTCATGAGCATTAGATAGGCATTGTATATATCCCTACGACATGCGGAAAAATCTTCTCTTGTGCAATATATTTAAATATCCTCCGCATATTGAAGGATGCGAGCATGCGGTAATATGACTGTTTCTAGAGTACGAGTATAAAGTAAATATAAAATCCCACTTAGAACGTCTCCCTGCGGGACACCATAAGAAGTATGTCGGGAATCAAATACACCGGCGGGGGATGTTAAAATTATTTTACGATGACATAACATGTTATGTATTAAACACTGGAAGGGAAGTGGAAATTGCATATCCCGAAGTGTATGAATGAGAAGAAATGGATCTACAGAATCATACGCATTTTTTAAGTCAAGGAAGACCGCTACGGTATGCATTTTCTTTCCTTTTGCGAGGAGTAGATCAGTAAAAAATATAATGGGTCAGATGTACCGAGATTTTTCCTAAATGCAAATTGCGTTTTCGGAAACAGGGTATAATATTCGAGGCACCATTGAAGCCGTCGGAGAAGAATATTTTGAAAATTTTTGCGGAAGCAAGACCCAAGGTAGATACCGCGATAACTACTCGCTAATCGTGGATCTTTCGTGGGTTTCAGAATAGGGACAGTTTAAAAAACATTTCAATCTTCCGGGAAGGTCCCAGTGCATATGATTGAATTATATGGTTGAAGGATGATATCCTGAGCGTTTGCGGGAAATCGAGCGATCATGTTATAAGTCACTCCATCAATCCCTGGTCTTGATGATTTTTTGTGTCGGAATGTTTGTCTAAATTCGCTACGCGTAATAGGCTGCATTAAACTGGAAAAATGGTCCAGCGAACCAGAGGCAGAGGATGTAGGCAGACGAATAACAATTTCCGGTGTCCAATTATGATACAAGTCATGGTATCCTTGCGCCGAAAGTTGAGTGGGTGAGTGAATAGGATGAGTATTAGAGAAATGTTTAATCGCTGACCAATTGATATTTAGTGACGTAGTACTACTTAATTGGGTAATGTATAATTTCCACGCTTCACGTCGTTTATGATTAAATACACGTTGTATTTGAGCGGTGAGACTCTTGTATTTCAAATAGGAGGCTGAAGTACCATAGTGCCGAAAAGCCTTTAAACTCGCCTTGCGACGTCGTACCAGGTGTCTGCATTCTTGATCCCACCATGAGGGTAAGGCAAAGCGATTAGCCGGAGGACATGTTTTTGTAATAAAAGGGTGATATATATTAAAATAATCACGGATAATATCTAATAAAAAAGTATAACTGTTACGAGACATCTGTAATTGCTGAGAAAGTCTATCCTCTAAAAAGCGAGAAAACAAATCATAATCAAAATGCTGAAAATTTATCTTAACCTGAAATACGTTCTGCGAGATATGTCGGGTACTCGAGACATCGTATTCTATTATAATAGGATAATGATCACTTTGATAAGTGTCCTTCACAGTCCGCCATGACAACTTATGAGATATATCGACAGTAGTGATACTTAAATCCACTGCACTTTGTGGTCTATTCGGCGGGGTAATGCGCGTGGGTGACCCATCATTTAATAAATGTAGGTGCAATTCCTGTATAGCCGCAACAATGTGACGTCTTTTCGGATTAATCCTGCCACTGCCCCACAAGGCGTGATGTGCATTAAAATTCCCCAATGTAAGATGTTTAGAAAATTGCTATATAAACTGAAAATATACATACCATTGTCGACGGGAACCTTGTATACCAGGATGTCAGTAAATATGACTTATATGGAGATCTTGCACGAGGAACGTTTGATGATGAGTGTGAGGAATGTAAAAAATATTAGAAGGGGGGTGTACCGTAAATTATTTTTAAATAACGTCATGATACCTCTATATCCTGGTCCATCCTGACGTTCAACCTGATAATTGGCAATCTGAATGTTATACGAGGAACGGAGCCATGTTTCTTGTAGGAATATGATGTCCGGATCATACTCCTGAATTAAATGCAGTAATTCATGCTTTTTATTTAAAACACTTCTACAATTCCACTGGAGTAGTAACATATAAGATGACTAGGAAATTAATCTAACGGAGGACTACTACGAACCGGGGTGTTATATTTTGATGAAGGAGGAGTGGGAAGTAATGGTACAATCTTATCCAATAATTTTTGCACATAGAAGCTCCATTGAGCGTTGTGACCCAATAATTCCTTTAATTTCTGAAAATCTGTCATAATGGCTTGCGACGGATCCCGCGAATTTACAGGTAATTGAGGAGACTGTTTCTTCAACACTTCATCTCCCGTGGTTACAGGGTTCGAAGACACTCCTTCACCACTGCCAGACGGCGGATTTAAGATATCTAAGTAGGCCCGTCGATCATAACCCAATGGATTCACCACTTCAGGCGCTTGGGGCACAATTTCTGTATACTTTCGTTTACGCGGCGGATCAGTAGGATGCGTAATATTTGACTGCTCTATGGTCGGAAATTGCTGAGGGAGGGTAAGGGGGTTGAACGGTACACCTGAGTTAGCCTGAATGACTTCAAGGTATGATTTGTTGTCGATACACATTTGTCGTTTGATGGATATTTGTTTTTCCAGTTCAGCGCATCGGGCAGCGCCTGCTGGATAGTTTTCAGAACAATTAGCACATTTAAACGTAATCTCCTTACACGTATCAGTTAAATGGCCCTGTGCACATTTACCACAAACTGGGGCGCGCGCCCGACAGTGCAGTTTAACATGCCCATATCTTTGGCAATGTTGTCATCGAATGGGAGAAAATATGAACAACGTTACTTCTAGTATTACATTAAAAATAGATACATACTCAGGTAGACGCTGAGTTTCAAAGAAAATTTTGACCGTTCCCGTAGGAATGGTTTCCAACTTATCATCGACCATCTTTTTTTTTTTTTTCAAAAAAAAAAAAAACGTTGAACTCTAACGATCGGTACAGGCGAATCAATATATCGTAGAATCTCCTCATGGGATAATGAAGTATCTACGCCCCTAATTAGACCAACACGTTGGACATCAGCGGACGGGATAAAGGCAACCAAGTGTTTTGCGGGTAGTTAAGGATGTTGTAAGAATGAATTGGCTTCTGTCGCCTTATGAAATTGCACTTGAACACGATTTCGTCCTTTGCGTTGAATATTCTGATACCCGCTACCTTATTTTAAAAAAATAGCTTGCCTAAGGCCATAGGATGTAAATTCCCAATATTTTGAGCTCCCTCTCCTTGTACAAACACCGTGTACGGCCCGGTGTGATGGTCATAATACCTATTGGTACTTGATAATGGCTGGCGCTTTCCACTAACTGTAGATGGTCCAGCAACTGTGGACAGTCGAGTAGTTTCTAGCTCAGATTCCGACACTACAATCATGCTGTCAACTGACGCTTCACCCTCATATTCCACATTTTCTATTTCATCTGGCGGTCGCCCCATCTGACCACCATCACTGTCTGCCGACATGATGAATAGTTATCCTAGTTATCCCCTAAATAAAAGGGTACTAACTTGGGAAATCACTAACTAGACACGAACACACAAAGAAAATAACAGACCAACAAACCCTACTTCCTCACAACACACAATTAGCACGCTCCCTAAACCCGATACCGCTCACTGCACAGTTGCACACCGTATGGAGGTTGGGGTACGAATGATTCTAGTTTATTTATTGGGCATCACGGAAGCAACGCACCCTATCTTCTTCTGTTTCTCCTTCCTGATAAATTTAAGGGCTCTGCCTCACCCTGCACCTACCAATCATTTTCTTTTTAAACTTTTATTGCAGCCAATGACCTTAAAGGTTCACATTCAAATAGGATAAGCACTTCCAACAGTTATTGACACAATTGTGTCAGACTTCCTTGGCTACAAACACATTTGATAGCATGGTATATATCACACTATTCCTAAACAGAAATCAAATATTTATTGTATGCAAGATAACAAGAGCAAGGGAGAACTCTGTTTCTTTTCTATCACATTGTATGTATTGCAAGGATATAAACCTCCATATTAAGCTCTTGTCTCACTTCTTCACACTTTTTCCCCTTTCGGCTTGAAAATCCATATCAGACTTGCTTGTAGAGCAGGAAGGTTATACAATATGGTCACAGTATAAGCCTATGCACCCTGGATGAAAACAATCCAACAATAAAGTAGCTTAAAATCAGATTGAAAGCTTCCATCACCCTTTCATATTGCACGTTTACTATTTTCTTGTTTTGCAATAAAGCATTTAGGATTCTGAACCAAAACCTACATAGAAAACGGCAGACATAATTGAGCATTATGAAGGACAGGTAGCTATCCAGAAAGGTGTGAGCCGAGGATATATTTACTGCCCTTGCTTTTCAATCTAGGAATTGAACAAACATTGAAAGTAGAAAGGTTGAAGGCAAAAACAGATACCTACTCAAAGTTTGCTGACGGCACTTCAGCAATATCGTGCAGCTTTCTTTGATTTGAATGTGCCTTCTTTCTATTTTACTGCCGATTGATTCTTTGTATAAAACAGATACCGTAGTGTTGGTTTGGCATTCTTGGAGGATTATCGATTTATAGATGTTCTGCTTTATTCAATGCTCAGTTTATTGCATTAAAATACGGTTATGCTGAAGAACTAATGAGTTGAAAAATAGTTGGATATGAATTACGGCATGTAGTTGCGAGATATGCCGTGTGTTACGTTACGGTATATTATATTATTTACGCTATCCGCGTATCTACAGGTTCTCAACGTACCGTAAGTGAATAATTCTCACTTCAGTGTCAAATCAGGGTTTATTGCTCATCATATCACTGTACAACCATTACATAGGAAGCAGGAAGCCATGTTGACCTTATGCATTATTGTTATGCTTTGTCGAGAAGAAGACCATTAGAAAAGGACAAATGAACATCGAGAATTGATAACATCACATCACATCCTCCCTCCATGATTTGGTGGTGGACAAATCAAAAGGTACAAAATTAAAAATACATAAAATACAGTTAAAATACAACAAAAATAACAAACATTTTGTACAATACATGATCCATCCAATCATTCGAATCATCTGAATATACCTTGAGAAATATCGACAGTACCAACTAAGACCATGGTATTTACACTGTTCATTGTGGTTATCCTTAGGATTGTTGCACCAGGAACAGGTCAATGACTCTTTCACAAGACAACTCACAGAGTGTGATGATTCATTTAGTTATTGGGTGATCAGCTGTTCATCTACTAATATTTATCCCAAGGACCACTCTTGTACAGGTCTCTTAAGCCAGTCTGGTCATTCCCACCATTTCAGTGTCAGTAGTTTATCTGCCTGGCATCCTCTTGACGCAAGATCCACAGGGTTTTGATGACAAGGCACGTGCTTCCACAATTCGGGCTCTGTCAGACTGCGAATTTCTTTTACCCGGTTGTTTACAAAAGCAGTCCAGTTGTCTTGCTTCTGGATCCAAGTCAATACTGTGGTAGAGTCTGTCCAGAAATGCTAGTCAGAATCTTTCAAATCAAGTGCATCCAGCGCAGACTTACATAACGTGGCTCCAATCAGTGCGGCAATTAACTCGAGTCGGGGTATGGTAATTGCCTTAATGGGAGCTACACTTGCTTAGCTGCCAGAAGACATATCTTAACTGAACCATTGACCACCAGTCTTATGAATACCGTGGCAGCATAAGCTAGCCCACTGGCATCACAGAAGGTTTGAACACATACACCTGAGTTGTCTGTAATATAATGGAACCAACGTGGGACTTCCAACCTTTTAAGAAGAACGAGGCCTTGGTACCTTGACAAAAATTCCATTCTATTTGCTGTATCAACTTCCTCATCCCAAGATATCCCACTCGTCCATAGCTTTTGCAGCAACAGTCAAGGAATGAACAATACAGGGCTGGCTATCCCTATAGGGTCAATGATCTTCTGGGCTACTGAAAGAACTGTTCTTTTCGTCATCTCACCTAGCACAAAATTATCCAGCCACTCTAACGTCAATGACAATGTATCTGAAACTGTATCCCACAGCAAACCTAATACCACAACTTTGTAGGCAAGGCTATTGTGGTTGGACTGCCATCCCCTTAAATTGAATTTACCATCGTCCATTACCTTACCAGCCTCATTGATAAATTGATTTAATTCAGATGCAGATTCAGTACTAGTTACCACATTATCAACATAGAGGCTTCGTTTCAGTTCAAACATAACCTCATTGGCATAAAGTGAACTAAGCATGGCTTGACTGACATGATAGTCAAGAACTGCACCCAAGATGAAAGGGCTACATTTCAACCCGAACACCACTCGCTGATGCCGAAAAACTCTAACCTTCGCCCTGTCATCCTTATCCCACCAGAGGAAACGAACAATGTCTCGGTCCTCGCGTCGAATACTTAATTGCAGGAAGGCCTTTTCTATATCCGCTTTTACCTCAAACTCTCCTCGTCGAAATTTGAGTAATATGGAACGAATAAGCTCAATAAGGTTAGGCCCGCACTCCAAATACTGGTTCAGAGAGGGTAAGCTTCTCTCTCTGGCAGAAGCATCAAATACTGGGCGCAATCTAGTAGTGCTGTTCTCCTTAACGACAGCTCGATGAGGTAAGTAGTGCCCATAATCATCCAGTGCCAGAGGTGGTACCTTTTCAATTATCCCTAATTGTTCCCATTCGGTCAAAACTGCATCGTATGGACTAAACAAATTGCGTTTATGTAATTTTCTGCTTGTGGACTCTGGTCTCTTAAGTGCCAAATCCCTGTTACTTGGAAGAGGTAAGTGGTCCTCCTTCCACAATAGCCGCAACACGTACCGCCCATCATCATTTCTGACAATACACGTCTGAAAATCCAATCGAATCTCCAGATCTCTTTCTTCTTTGGACTTCCGAGTGGCTGAATCTGATATACCAATTACATCTAATCTCCACAGGCCACAAAAATCATTAATAAGTAGTGAGGTAACCTCCACTGCCGAGTTACTCGAAGCCTGATATGGAATCTTTCCCTTCAGAGTCCATCCTAGTTTAGTTTCAATAGCTACTAAGCCTGAATCTAATAATTTCAGTTTCCCTGTCAATAACTTACCAGCTGCATGTGCCCCAATTAGCAAGTCTACTTCTCCATCCCCTCCTCCTACATCTGTTAGAGAAATATTCCCCTCCGCAAGTTCCTCTAACCAAGGTCCTTTCTCGACAGAAGGAATACAATCACAGATGATAGTTTGATCAAGTGCTTCCAAATTACATTGAAATTTACCATCTAAGCTTTGTAGCTCTAGATTGTAACACAGATGTTGCTTCAAATTAGTTTTTACACCACCAAAAAGGCCATGTTTAATTGTTTCTCCCCTCAATGGTTTACAACCTAATTTGTCCACGATTTCTTTTCGGATATATGGCCTCTGAGAGCTTGAATCAATTAATGCGCGTACAAAGATGTAAGACCTAGTACCTTTGTTGTTGACAATTAGGGTCTGTAACAGAACATGGTGATGTGTGGTGCTACTAAGGGAGGTTGCTTTCTGCTCACCCGTTTCTTGGTTGTGGTCTGAATTAATTTTAGAATCATCTTTCTTTCTATCACTTGGCACATCAGGGTACATTAACACATTATGATTCTTACCACAAACAAGACATCACACAGTTATTTTGCATTTATTTGAACAATGACCCCTTTTGAAGCACCGAAAGCAGCCACCCTTATCTTTTAACACCTTTTGTATTTCAGGAAAGTTTATTTTCTGAGCCTTAAAACAATTGGAACCATCGTGTCATCCGTTACAAAAAATACAATTGTATTTCCTATCCTCTACACCACTTGTACGGTACTCAATAACTCAGCAGCAGTGGCTGTTGCAGGCTTACGGCATGTTAGTGTAATCTGAGTATTACAATCATCTTTATTACCAAAACCTGCCACAGCCAAACTGATCCTTTCTTCTGATTCTACTTCCAGCTTTAGAAATTGCATTATGTTTTCTAATCTGTTTTTGGAGTCCCCTGTAGTTGCAAAATATGGGCTTCTTTGCCAAGCCCTGAGAAGTTCCTCAGGTAAACAGGACTCAACTAGAGGGTATAACTTAGCAGCACACTTGTCAGAGGTAACACATAGTGCTTCCAATGACCTTATTTGGGATTCCAAACTGTCATATAAACTACACAATGAGCTGGAAGCATTCTTCAACACTAATGTCAACAGCTCTCTAATATAGACTTCAACAAGCAAATCGTCCCTGCCAAAATTTGCTTTTCAAACTTTCTACTGCTTTGCAATAGTTTTCACCTGTAGGTGGAAACCTTTCTACTACTTCTCTAGCACGCTAACCTTTCACAGTAGATTGCACTAAATACTGAAATTCATCTTCTGGTACAATATCTGGGTCTTTATCAATGTTTTCGAACTGACCCCAAAATTGTAACCACTGCGAACCTCGCCGTCAAATTTTCGAAGTTCCAACTTCGGAAGCTTGAACTTCCTTCTACTTGCCATATCAGCACTACCACTGGTAGCACTCGCTGCATCAGGTAAGTTCGTTGAGGAGGTTAATATTTCACTTGCACTTACCTCCACGTCTAGGAACTGCCGTTGATATTCGTCGGCAATGCGGTACTCATCCTCCAAATCCTCCTGCCCGAGGTCTATTTTGAAACTTAGGATCTTGCCGTCTAATGAAAGCAACTTTTCATTTTCCTTTTGTAGCAGGGAGAACGAAACTTGAACCTTTCTTCTTTTCTCCTCTTGGTCTGCATTCTCGATCTCACTTCGCAGAACGTTCAATTGTCTAGTAAACGCTGTACGAATAACCTTCCTTAACTTCAATCAACGTTCCAAGTCCGCTTTCATGATGCTATGAAAGACTTCCTTCGAGACACAATATTATCTGAACACGCACGCGTATCCTGTCACGGTCGCCACAATGTTACGTTACGGTATATTATATTATATTATTTACGTTACCGGCGTATCTACAGGTTCTCAACGTACCGTAAGTGAATAATTCTCACTTCAGTGTCAAATCAGGGTTTATCGCACATCATAGCATTGTACAACCATTACATAGGAAGCAGGAAGCCATGTTGACCTTATGCATTATTGTTATGCATTGTCGAGAAGAAGACCGTTACAAAAGGACATTGAGAATCGATAACATCACATCACACCGTGCAAGTGTAAACTGTGTGGGACGATCTGAGACCGATATCACCTGCTGTTGTGCTCCTAAAGGAAAAACTCGTCAACAAATGTCTGCAAAAACTAAATACGCTATGTGATATATTCTTAATATAGTTGTTATATTCACAGTCATGTATATTTTGGCAGTTAGCTGCACTTATTAAATTATATCACACCGTTGGTCACAGTGAACACACACGCAGTCTGGATTTGGCTCGTGGAATCCCGAAGTTCTGCATATTTCGTGGTGAAATCCATGCACGGCAAACCTGGTGACTGTATGCCTCAGTTCAGGGGCGTATATAGAGTTTCATTCTGGGGGATGCCCAACCGGGTGATAGAGGGCATGGTATAGGAGCCAAAGAATAGGAGGTCCGGGGTTCTCCCCGGGAAGCTCTTATATAATTTGGTGCAAAATGATGAGTTTTGAGGCTATCTGGCATCACTTTTTCAACCGATTTGTTGTGATGTTTCTTGTTTGGTTAATGTCAAACACAACTAAGACCATTTTATGTCACCTTTTATTAATACAATCATCTTGCTCACTTGATAGTATTTAGATGGAAAGAATTAACATTACTGCTTTGATTTACAACCTACACTATAATATAAAGTCAAGGTTTCTTGAAGCATTACCAAATCGGTTTATAACATCATCGCCGGTGATGTATGTCTCTGGGAATAGATAATAATGCTAGACCGTTGAGTCTGTTTTCAGAAGTAGAATTTCTTAAGTATGTTTTCAACCAACTCCAACTCCGTTCGGCAGTACTGGTAGCTACAGAGAGAGGCAAATTTGCCAAAAGTTTGAGAAGGGTATAAAAGTAGGGAAAACACTTCTCTCACACACTTCAAGGGCACTTGTTGCTTTTCTTGGTACGTTCATAAGAGCGAAAGCACTGGAGAGTAATAAGAGGTTATGTTGTTACACGTAAGATCAGAGCAAACTGATTGTCACATTGTTTACATCGCTCTACCGTCGCCTTGCTATGCAACGTTGCCGTACGTCACGTAGTAACAATATTACACGATAAGTATAATGGTTTGTAATGTTTTAATTCATAAACAAATATTATATGTGCCAAAAATTTCAGGGGGAGGGGGCGGGCCCTCCGGACACCCCTGTTATATACGCCCCTGCCTCAGTTCATATCCTCCACGCGTCCATTCCCGGTTAATCAACGCATCTGCGGAATAAAATTCATCCCATATCGTATCTCTCTTCATGTGTAGTTCTTGCAGTAATTCTGTGTAGGCCCTTGTCTCCGGAAGTAGAAGTCTCAGTCTTCCACAAAATACGTCTCCTTTGCAAGGACATATACTAGACGAGACACATGCGACTCTCTTCAGAAATCTTGTCTTCAACCTTTCCAAATCTTGTAGATGTTGTTTCGAGATATATTCCCATATTAGCTCTAGGCCATATATTGCTGTTGGAACTATTTTTGAATGAAACATTGTCATGGCTGTTTCAAATGACAGCTGTAGCAGGTGTTTGATATCACTGATGCTCCGTGTAGCTGCAATAATTCTCTCCATTAGGTGTATTGTGAAGGTTGTTCGTGTTACCTGTATTGTGATCCCTAGATAATTGCATCAGTTATTGATTCGTAGCATCTGCCCCTTGCATAAAATGAAGTCATCCTCCCATAATTTCCTTCCTCTCCAGAAAACTACCAATTCTGCTTTGTTCGCATTACGGGCCATTTCATTTTCCTCTGCCCAGTCCGTCAGCAAGTCTATGCCTACTTGTAGTTCCACTTTACTCTCATACGCAAGAGCCATGTCATCAGCATATATGTATGCGTTAATCTTCTGTTTCTTTCTTAACATGCTGCCGACGTGACGCGCCTAGCAACCGCATTGGGTTCAGACAACTGGTTGCTAAGATTTATATAGCTAGGAAGCTGCATTAACCCTGCGCAGTGTCTTTTTGTGGATAAAAAGGTGTAATATGCGTGAAATAAGGCAACCTCCCGCGAAGATCATCTACAGTGTCGGAGCTACAAAATAGAAGTAAAATTTTAAGGATCAAGTACGACAATTTTGCGAGATAGTATGAATAAAATTGAGCTCACTCCTAAGGCAAGAATTGCACGGTGGGTACCACAAATTATAAATACTTATTTATAACATCATTTAGTGGATACAGTATATCTAAGGACATACTGTGCCCGTTTCCCCCGACGTCACGTTGGCCTGGCGATTTCAACGTGAAACCGAAGGAAGGGCACAAGCGATAATAAAAAATAAGTCCTTGGAATATTTGTCCCAACAAAAAAATTTAAAACTAGCTCGGGCAGGCGAGAGATCGATTATCTCGGGTCAGTTAAATGGATAGGCATGAAAGGTTTAACAGGACAAATATCTCTCAAAAAGGAAATAAGAAAATATCACTGATTCGGGAGAAGTTCAAAAACTACAGGAATAATATGAGAGCCTTAAAAATCAATGTCCTTACTTAATTTAGGAGCAGACGAACACAAAAAGAAATAAATTTACACTCCTATCACTCAATGACGATCATTAGGTTGGGATCATAAAATCCAAAATGTCCATCTATGTCATTGAGCTACAATATTTGACTTAATCTGGGAAGTAATCGCAAATGAAATTATTAGAGTTCAAGTGTTAGATGATTAGCTGATAATAATTTAAAAAAAATACACTTCACTTCCACTTTCAGCTTTAAGGGGAGAGTCTGGTGAAAAATAAGATAAAATGATGAAATATGTGAAAAAAATATTTTTTTCATTTTAATGACTTCACAACACTTGTTGTTCATGTGATGCTGTTATTTTTGACATTTGGAATGTTTAAATGCCTTTGAGCGCCATTTTAAATCACCTTGCAAAGTGGAATTGGAGCTTCCGTTGTGACAAATTATTCATTAGTGCCCTTCTTTATGCAATATCGTGATAATAATATTTGTCTCAGATGTTGTATTTATATTATGAAATAATACTATGTTAGCATTGTTGTTTTATGCTATAGTTTCTCTGTTTTATGATATCTTATTGTTGTGTTGCTTGGCAGCAGCTTATGAAGAAACGGCCATTACTGTTTGGGAGTTTGACTGCTCTTACCATAAAGAAATTGACTTCCTACTAGAGGAATGCCCTGAAAAATAACATTCCAAATGTGCAGGAAATTAAATCTGCAGTGTATGCTACATTATGCCACTACATGAGCACTGTTGACAATCCTCGTCACTTCAAGTGCCCCTCAGGGATTAGCACATGGTGGTTCTACAATAGGACAATTGCGAAGAAAGAAAAGTCAGCAAGTCACAAATACATGAAATCCGAGTTAGAGCCTGCAGTGGTAGTAAAAATTATGCCCGTTTACCAAAGGCTGGCAGCAGATGAAATTCTTACCAGGTGTGTTAGTGGAGGGACTCAGAATGATAATGAGAGTCTTCACAGCACTGTGTGGTCAAAATACCCTAAAACAAAATTTGTGTCCAAGAAACGACTGGAATATGCTGTTGTATTTTCTGTAAGCCAGTTCAACATGGGGTGCGAAACTATCTTGGAAGTTCGGAAAGTTGTCTCAGGAGGAGAAATAAGTGACATTGCAAGGGACATCAGTGGACAACGAGACAGGCAACGTATCTACCTATCCAAAACTAGGTGTTCTGAGCAGTCCAAAAAAGTGAGAAAGAAATTGGAAATTAATAAAATAAGGGTAGACGAGTTCCTGAAGAAGAAGGAAGGGTCTACATATGGTACAGGAGAGTTTTAGGTAGCTTCTAAGTGTCTTGGAACTTTAAACTGCTTTTTCTCCAAAACTTTTTTCAACATTTTTTCGTGTTTAAATTGCTCCTTGCAAAGCAGTTCTTAACCAATTGTCTTGTGAACTTGCACAGCTATTCCATGATAGGTTATGTAAAGATTCAAAGAGGAATTTCAAGAAAAAAGGAAAACAATACCTAATTTTCTTTAATCATAAATTATAAAGCTGAACATTTTTGTGAAAAATTAAGTAACCCATATTAAATAATTAATATCTCTGTATGTATCATCATAATTTAAAAAGCCTCTTTGAAATCCTTGCAAATATCAAGATGAACTTGTATTTAAAACAAGTACCTACAATGAAAACTATAATGCAAGGAGCTTTTTCACTAAATTACAATTTTTGTGAAAAATGTTGATGGACATATTAATTATCTGATAAACTATTCAACATACTGGTTTCAAATTTTGTGTTGTAAGTAGGCTAAACCAACTTCAATAGTGTGCAAAGTTTCAAGTGTGTACCTAATGAAGTGTAGATTCTGGTATTTCCACCAGACTCTCCCCTTAAAAACAATTAAATTCATTATACATTTTTCCTTCCCATAACTACTAAATGAATTCGTGCTTTACGCACAAATTTCACACATTTGTAATATTTACAGACATTATATTGTCAATGATGACTGTTAATCAATTAATTTGACGAAATTAACTTGTAGAAAGAAATAATTATTGACACGTGGATGGCCAGGGTGGATTACTTACCTTTATTTAGAGGTCCGCCTCGCTTCAACAGCAAAATCACCTCCAGATGACAAGCCCCAACAGAAAAACACCAAAAGGGGTGTAAGGAAGGTGGAGAAGGGGACAACGCACAGGCTATTCTACAGACACCCCCCAATAACTAATGGAATTGTCGCCGACGAAATAATGCCACAACAGTTGCTTAAAAATTTAAAATAAAAATTTAATTGTTAAAATTTAAAAGAACACCTCCACCAGAAAACAGAACATGCATCCGCCAGCATAAATTACAATAAAGGCAAGAGACGGCTTAACATGCTTGCTAGCAAAGCAAACAAAAGAAAAGAATTAAATTAAAATTAAAATGTTAAAGCCCAAAGATTAAAAAATATACAGGCATAATTAAATGAGAAAGGGCTTGATAATATATTAAGGTATGTAATACCGATCCGACATGCAGACATCTAAAGCCACGATGAAACGAGAAATTTAAAATTAAATTAATAAAATAAAATTGGATCAGAAAATAAATCCATAATTTGCATGACGGAGAAAAAACACAGGAACATTTACCAAAAACACAAGGTTAAACCAACAAGGATAATAAAAAAATATTAAGCTAACACCACTACACGTTTGAGTTTACCGCTCGACGCCAATATAATGCCATCGAGACCAGAATGCATTTCGGCAAAACAAAAAACAAACATGGCCACAAAAAAACAGATGACCGCAAGTCCTATCGAATTACGACAAACAATTAGCATAAAATTAATTTTAAAATCACCAGAGAGAAATAAAAAGGAGGAAGGAATTACGCTTTAACACTATTGACATGAGGCTGGAGCATCGGATCGTAAATTAAATTAATAATAGGGCAATCCCAAGGACTGCCAAAAACTAAATAAATAAAAATTCACAACGTAAAATAAACTAGAAATGTGTCTCCAGAAGGTACGAAGAAAAATAACAAAATTAATATATATCTGGTAACATTATTAAAACAGAAAAAAAATTAGGCCTACCAGGCGAAACAAAACACAGCATCGAAACATTAATACAAGGCAAATATTGGAGCTCCCAAAATAAAATATATAAGGTTTAGAATAACATTACGTACCTTAAAAACTTCTCAGTGGAGACACAATAATAATAAATTAATCAACACACAATTTAAATAAAATATTATACTGCACTAAATGTGCCTCAAAATGGCTAACACGCCCATGCGCCGTTTTGGCATCACAAGCACTCCTGTTGGTATCTAGATGCGATTTTCATTTCATACGTCCTCTTCACGGCGAAACGATGAAAGTTAAAACCTTACGAGCACAGGCATTTTCTTAGTTGAATAATTATTCATATTTTGTAAAAGCTAGGGGCCAAGCCCCCAGCACCACGGAGAGACACTCTTTCACCACCAGCAGGCTTGTTGCTTTCTTGACGACAGACAATCAATTCACAAGATGGCGGAGAATCACACGTCAAAACAGCATTGCATTCATGTTAAAGTAATTGTCCAATCACAGCATGACACCTCAAGCAACAATATGATTATTAAGTAATTAATTTGGCGTTATCATGTATACACAGGCTTTTGTTTCATGACGTAGAATAATAATAGCCTTCAAATATGACACGATTAGGACGAGTTTATAAGGCACCACCAACACACTCTAGTGGTGAAGAAGAAGGAACCACGGCTAGATGCGCCGAAGTCCGATAGCAGCTGCCATCTCGTGTTCAAAATCGGAACCAAGCCACCAGGCGGTCGTTTCAAAGGTCGTGAAGTCACATCCAGGGAAGATACATATTTAAAAACGTTGGGACGGGCATTGCACGTAACAGTCTCCCTCCCTTAAGCGTGAACACCGTTCACGAATATGCCTAGGCATAGGCAGTACTCCTTACTAGTCGATTCACCAAGCATGTTTCCAGAAGATAATGTTCACCAGTTAACTCCAATTGATGGACGAAACCGCATCGTTTTGGTTAGGAAGAGTGCAGGGTCAGATTATCAGTGAAGGGATAATTGATCACCTCGCAAACCACTTAGTTAACAGCTTCACTGTGTCCATAGGTCTTCAGAAACGAAGAACACCAGCACCTGCAGTGCTTTCAGAGTCCGAGACACGCTAGATAAATTTTCAAAAAGCCCAATGTAGTTAGCTTTAGACGAAGTAGGTGGAAGCAATGTGCCAGATATCATGCGACGCGTGGGCAGCCAATTACAAAACAGAAGTTAATCTTATTTCAAAAAAGTTTACAGAAATTACTAATTCTTAATACATTTTATAAAAGAGAAACAAAGTTGAATTTAAAAGAAGAAAGAAAATCCTGACCATGACCTAGATCCGTGCTTACAATCTTGCATTAATCAGAGTTACCTTTTTACAGTACACGCGTAGAACGACTATACATTTAGCAGGAGCTACGGTAGAGGAATGACCACTCAAATTCCCAAGGAAACAGGTATATATAAATTACCATGTGTTAGGTCTCCCACCGAGTCCAACTTACAAGCTAGCACCTTCTATGAAAACATCAAAATTAAGTTTCAATTTTACAATTTACCATAAAATGGGAATTACCCAACAGTTACAGTTTGTATCCCAGCAGAGTTTTCATATCCAGTTCAAAATTCCAGAAGGAACAGATGCCTGAAGGCTTCAATGAAGGTTAGGGATACTCTACATTATACAAAATCAGTTTACAAAATTTATGGTAGCATTTCCTCATTACAAACCTCTCCACCTCGCTTAATGTGCGACAGATGCACTCTGGAAATTTTGTTGGCCTTAGGGTTTCTAATAAGAAGAGTAACGGGAGTCAGGAATGCCTCTACATAACATGGGCCTTTAAAACGAGGGGTCAACTTGCTTGAAACTAGATTACTGACGCCCTTGGGCTCGAAATTGTGGACGTACACAACATCACCAATTTCCAAATCAGTTGGCTTGCGACAGGCATTGTGTCGCTTGGCAAGTTGGTCATGAGATACCTTAATACTCTCTCTAGCCTTGTCGAATTTCGCCCTCATATCCTCGGGCGTGAAACTGTCTGGAAGGAGATCGTGCAGGTTCCACAGATTAGACAACGGAGAATTAGCCATAAAGGAAAACATTAACGAAAAGGGGTGGCTTGCGTGCTCTCATGCACGGCGGTGTTGAAAGCAAAATTGAGCCAATGCAAATTAGAATCCCACTTGGAATGGTCGTCGTGGTGGAAAGCAATCAGAGCAGAACGGAGATTACGATTGACTCGCTCAGCGAGAGACGGGTTAGGAAAATAGGGAGTGGTGGTAACATGCGAAATAGCATAATCAAATAAGAATTGACGGAACTGATGAGATTTGAAGCACTTGGCGTTATCTGACACCAGGTACTGACATGGCCCAAAAGATGAAAAGATGGAATTAAGACACTTTATGACGGAACTGGTCATAGCCTGTCTGGTGGGGAATATCCAACTAAACCGGGTGAAACCATCAGTGCAAACACGCGCAAATTGGTTACCCCGACCAGAGCGAGGGAACGGACCAACATGGTCGATAAAAAGCCTCTCCATGGGTCTAGATGCCGGTTCAGATGACAACAGGCCAACCTTAGTAGAAACCGGAGGTTTGCTAATACTACATGAAGCACAATTTCTAATGAGCCTCCTGATGTCGCCATCCATACTTCGCCAAATGAAGAACTGTCTGATCTTAGCTCGGGTCTTGAATACTCCTAGGTGGCCACCAATAGGAGATTCGTGATAGTAACGAAAGATTTCCGGAATGAGGACCGACGGGAGCGCAATTTTAGGCAGACGGTCATGACGAGACGAACAGCACAATACACCATCTTTTAGAGAGTAGGGCTTGATCACTTCACCAGAACTGATTCGGTCAATTAGGCTAGATAAGGAGGGATCTTCTTTCTGGAATCGCCTCACATCTTCAAAAAGCACAGGGGAATTGCTAAGAACGACATTGACATAATTTACGGGTGATACAAGGTTTACGGGTTCACACCCTTGAATTTCCTCTTCGGCTGTTTCCTCATACATGCGACTTAATGAATCAGCTATCGCATTTTCGGACCCACGAATATGGTGGACAGTGAACTGGAACGACAGAATCCTAGTTGCCCATCTGGCAATCCTACAAGTTTTACGGGGTTTCCCTAACACCCAGCTCAAGGCTTGGTTATCGGTCTCAAGGAGAAACTTAGTGTGCTCAAGATACATACGGAATTTTTCCCGGGCGAACAACACAGCTAAACCCTCAAGTTTGTATATGGAATACTTCCTCTCTGCGTCCGTTAAGGTACGAGAAGCGTATGCAACGGGTTGCCTACCCAGATCAGACTCTTGCAGTAGAACACAACCAACACCACGACCAGACGCATCAGTCTGCACAATGAATTGCTTCCCAAAATCCGGAATGGCTAATACAGGGGCGTTAGAGAATGCAAGCTTAAGATCTTCGAAGGCTGCCTGCTGAGAGGGACCCCACTCAAACGTCACAGCCTTTTTGCGTAATTGATTTAGAGGAGCAGCACGGTCGGCAAAGTTACTGATGAACTTACGGAAGAGGTTCACCATACCAATATAACGAGCAACACCCTTGGCGTTCTTGGGTGGTTTAAAATCTCTGATGGCCTGCGTACGAGACTGGTCCACGGAGATACCAGATTCGGAAACAATATGACCCAAGAAGGAAATTTTGGGCTTGGCAAAGGAAACCTTGGACAATTTGACGGTAAGGCCAGCGTCACGCAACCGATCAAGTACAACTTTCAGATGATCAACGCGTTCCTCGAAGGACTCAGAATAGATCACCACATCGTCAAGATAGTGGTACACAAATTTGAATTTAATTTCTGAAAACACCTTGTCCAGAAGTCTGCTCAACACAGCGGCTCCGGTGGATAGGCCAAACGGGACACGGGCATACTCAAACAGGTTCCAGTCAGTGGAAAAAGCAGTAACATGCCTGGATTCCGGAGAGAGGGGAATTTGGAAGTAAGAAGAATTTAAATCGAGGATCGTGAACACCTTCGCGTTGCGAAACCAACTAAAGCATGTATGAAGGTCCGGCAAAGGGATGGACTGCAAAACAACTTTTTGATTAAGAGCCCTATAGTCGACCACCGGCCGAAAACCACCGTTAGGTTTTGGCACAAGGAATACAGGGGATGAATAGGCAGAGATAGAGGGTTGGATTACACCTTCTTCCAACATCTTATCGATAATCTTACGAAGTTCAGCCATCTTGGGCGGGGCAAGGCGATACGGGCTGGAACGCACCGGCACAGAATCGGTTAGCTCAATCTTGTTTTCCATCAAATGGGTTACACCCAACTTGTCCGTAAATACATCGCTATACTCCTGACATAACCTCTTAATGGCATCCTTTTGTAGACTCGTTAAATTTTCCAGATCGAGATCCTCAATAGTCACAGGTTCACTAACAGAATTGACAGCAGGAGAAGATAAAACCGGGTTAAACGATAATTTACTCTGCGGATTAAACTTAAACCATAAGTTGCGAGTACCAAAATCAAGAAGCATACCAACGTGTGACATGAAATTAGCTCCAATGACCACAGGACAAGAAAGATTTCTGGCAACAAAAAATTTAAACTTTCAAGAAAAATGTAGAATATGGATTTTGACTGTCATACTACCCAAAATATTTAAGTTTGAACAATTTGCCGAAATAAAAGATTCATTGTTAGGCTCTAACTCAGGAAATTTGCAAACACTCTTCATAGATAAAAACCAGTCCTCGCTTATAAAGGATGCGACACTACCAGAATCAAGCAATGCAGAAACGGGCTCGTCATTAACACAAATTTCAATAAACGGGGATATTCCTTTAGCCACAGGAGAAATTCCAAAATCATTACTCACTCTAAAACGATTACAATTAGATGACGAGGACACCCGCACCACAGGTTTCACATTATGTTTAGAATTAGGCTGACTTGCCACGACATTGCTCACCGACAGGTTAGGTAGGTCAGAGACATAAGCAGAATTAACACGTGATGAATTAGTTTTCAAAGAGTTATCAAGATTTTCATTAGTAGGGCGACCAGAAACTTCACACGGTTTTCCCAAACTCTCATGCACAGAAATATCCTTAGAAGTAACATCCGAATTGGTCTCCAAAATATTTCGTCATTGGCGATACACAACTTGGTTACTCGGACACACCTTCTTAACATGTCCCACGCCACCGCACGTGTGGCACTTAATATTGGGTCTTGGGTGAAACATAACCTTAGGAGGGGGACGAGACATCAAGGAAGGAGGGGGGCGAGACATCAAAGAAGGAGGAGGAACATTAGCTACACGAAGGGAATCTGCATGTTTCACAGCCATAGCCTCTATAACGACCTGTTTTAGCTCGACAAATGACGAAGACCTGGTACACATAGTCATGTATGACCTATATTGAGGCGAAAACCCATTTACAATCGATGACACCAACTGTCGCTCAGTTAAAGGGGACGCAAATACCTGGGCATACACCTTAATGTCACTGACATAGTCGCTAAGTGACTCGTCCACCCTTTGGACACGATTTAAAAACTTTTGCTCGAGAGTACTAAGGGCACTCGCAGGGACAAAAAACCACAACACTTCCCTAATAAACATGGCTAAGGACATGCGGAGGTGGATAGCTTCAATTAGCTTATCGCGCAGAATACCGGATGCAACAGGATACAACAGTTGGAAAATCTGATTTTCCGACATCCCAAAAATTGATGCATGGTTACCCAATTCGACCACATGCTTTAAAAATAGGACCACCTGGGTAACGTCATCTAGGTTGAAACTCTTTAACTTAGTTAAGAAACCAGAAATAGAGTGAGGAATCGACCCATAATTAACGGTAGGCGAGAATGTAGCATTTGGAAAAGAGACATTGTTACCAGGGTAGCCCGCTCGCACACCCTCTACAGGAGACAAAACATTTACATTGCTAGAGAAAGAACTGGGATGCAATGGGTCGGCAGGACCCAGGAAATCATTAGGTGACCTAACATGAGAAGAATGACCGTATCCAGGGTTAAGTGGTCTGGGCGAGCCAGAACCAGACAATAGAGGGGCAGGCAAACCACTACTAGAAATCGATCCCAAAACCTCAGACCTAGTAAACAGAGGTGATTCACGTTCAACCCCAGAAGAACTCTCCAAATTCACAAGGTTATCTCTTAAGTCAATTAAATCGAAAACACTATTATTGTCGGCCATTTTGAAAAACACAGAACGCAGGCAGACAATACAGAAAGAAACAAATTTTAGGAATTACGAGGACAGTTTACACTTTCACAACAATACCATAACTACCAATTACCAACACCATAGATTAGGTTGACACTCGAACCCAGCCACAATACTACACAAAATCATGCACAATGCTGCCCAGAACTGCATACGTCACCGCCTGCTTGGCTCGAGAACAGGAAGCTAAATTACAAAAATTGCCACAAAGCACATGGCGAACAGCATGAGACAGGGCTCCACGAAGCCTTCACTCGTAGCATGTAGGCTATCAGAATATTAATAAATCCACATTTCCCATGCCAAGAACACATGCCAGCCACTTACCAACTTCTTTTTTCAGTGGGAATGTTGTATCTCAAACAGGATAAAATACAGCCGCAAACACCTCGCTTGGAACCGGTCACTTACATCTCACCACATGGATATTCAGAGGCAAACATGAAATTAAACAAACGACAAGGATTAGCATTAAATAACATCAAGTGCACTGACATGACACATCCCATCAACAACTGCTCCATCAGCATCAGAAGGGTCCATAAAACGAGCCTGCGGGTATGGAGGAGGGGATAGTTACGAAAGCGAACTCGAGCTCGGTCTGCTACCAAAATGACACCGGGATGGCCAGGGTGGATGGGACATTTAGAGGTCCGCCTCGCTTCAACAGCAAAATCACCTCCAGATGACATGCCCCAACAGAAAAACACCAAAAGGGGTGGAAGGAAGGTGGAGAAGGGGACAACGCACAGGCTATTCTACAGACACCCTCCAATAACTAATGGAATTGTCGCCGACGAAATAATGCCACAACAGTTGCTTAAAAATTTAAAATAAAAATTTAATTGTTAAAATTTAAAAGAACACCTCCACCAGAAAACAGAACATGCATCCACCAGCATAAATTACAATAAAGGCAAGAGACGGCTTAACATGCTTGCTTGCAAAGCAAACAAAAGAAAAGAATTAAATTAAAATTAAAATGTTAAAGCCCAAAGATTAAAAAATATACAGGCATAATTAAATGAGAAAGGGCTTGATAATATATTAAGGTATGTAATACCGATCCGACATGCAGACATCTAAAGCCACGATGAAACGAGAAATTTAAAATTAAATTAATAAAATAAAATTGGATCAGAAAATAAATCCATAATTTGCATGACGGAGAAAAACACAGGAACATTTACCAAAAAAAACAAGGTTAAACCAACAAGGATAATAAAAAAATATTAAGCTAACACCACAACACGTTTGAGTTTACCGCTCGACGCCAAGATAATGCCATCGAGACCAGAATGCATTTCGGCAAAACAAAAAACAAACATGGCCACAAAAAAAACAGACGACCGCAAGTCCGATCGAATTACGACAAACAATTAGCATAAAATTAATTTTAAAATCACCAGAGAGAAATAAAAAGGAGGAAGGAATTACGCTTTAACACTATTGACATGAGGCTGGAGCATCGGATCGTAAATTAAATTAATAATAGGGCAATCCCAAGGACTGCCAAAAACTAACTAAATAAAAATTCACAACGTAAAATAAACTAGAAATGTGTCTCCAGAAGGTACGAAGAAAAATAACAAAATTAATATATATCTGGTAACATTATTAAAACAGAAAAAACATTAATACAAGGCCAATATTGGAGCTCCCAAAATAAAATATATAAGGTTTAGAATAACATTACGTACCTTAAAAACTTCTCAGTGGAGACACAATAATAATAAATTAATCAACACACAATTTAAATAAAATATTATACTGCACTAAATGTGCCTCAAAATGGCTAACACGCCCATGCGCCGATTTGGCATCACAAGCACTCCTGTTGGTATCTAGATGCGATTTTCATTTCATACGTCCTCTTCACGGCGAAACGATGAAAGTTAAAACCTTACGAGCACAGGCATTTTCTTAGTTGAATAATTATTCATATTTTGTAAAAGCTAGGGGCCAAGCCCCCAGCACCACGGAGAGACACTCTTTCACCACCAGCAGGCTTGTTGCTTTCTTGACGACAGACAATCAATTCACAAGATGGCGGAGAATCACACGTCAAAACAGCATTGCATTCATGTTAAAGTAATTGTCCAATCACAGCATGACACCTCAAGCAACAATGTGATTATTAAGTAATTAATTTGGCGGTATCACGTATGCACAGGCTTTTGTTTCATGACGTAGAATAATAATAGCCTTCAAATATGACACGATTAGGACGAGTTTATAAGGCACCACCAACACACTCTAGTGGTGAAGAAGAAGGAACCACGGCTAGATGAGCCGAAGTCCGATAGCAGCTGCCATCTCGTGTTCAAAATCGGAACCAAGCCACCAGGCGGTCGTTTCAATGGTCGTGAGGTCACATCCAGGGAAGATACATATTTAAAAACGTTGGGACGGGCATTGCACGTAACAATTATTATAAATAAATTATCAAAATAATTTAAAGTTTCCTTATGGAAATTATACCTGCTATAAATAATAACTTGTTATAGCCGCCTCATAACTGTCTTTAAATGACATCCTATACCCTCATATCATTTATAAACCATTAGCTGAGTTTATCATATCCTTTTGGGATCAATTTAATTATTCAGATTGCGACATAATTTTAGCATTTATTAATTTAGAATACAAAAGATTCACCCGTGAACTGCAGGAATTATTCATTTTTAATTGACCAGATCATGTAATTCTGATAACATATCTTATATTATGACGATTAATTGAACAGTAATGCAGTATCTGTCATTGCACTATTTTCCACCACTGGAAATATTTAATATGATTATAAATATAAAGCACATTCGAATATCATTAAACCTAGGACTGCATAAGCACCTATACATCCTGGCATCATCAAAAACATCTATTATATCCTCGAAGAAATTTATTAATGTATTATTCTATTAATAAGGTGGAATGGAAATTGTCATCTTCAAAAGCTGCCACCATAAGACCACTATAAAGTGTCTACAACTCATAATTCACTGTGCTTATCCTCAAAGTGCAGTTCCAACTCCATTTGACATAATGCCAAAAAATCCTCAAATCATTAACTCCATTAACCTGCGTTCCTAAATCTGGTCAAAAATTCCACTAATGTGAATGATCATATACAATCTGAATTAAATTACTGTAATGTCTAGGATCATAGATCATGAATCATAATTATAATTACAGTGCCATAAATTAATCAATAGGTTACAATCATTAGCGCTGCAAAAAGTCAAACGTTCCGGTCGCAATAGCCTTCATGGTAAAAAAAAATTGCCATGGGAAAATATCTTAAGTTACGAATGATTAAATATAATTTAAAAAATTAAATATCGAAATTCATAATTGTGAAATAATCCCAATGCCTTAAAAATAATTTGCTCTCATAGTCTGGACATTCATTCGAAATATATTTTAGCCACCTGGAAGAAAAACATAGTTAATCATGGGAATGGTTTGCCATTAGTGTTCAGAAGGGAGTGGTCTGAATATTTGCACATGTTGACGATGAAAGTGTTTCCCATGTTTTTCCCACGACGAATTAATCTTGAATCACTTTTTTAATTTGCAAGATCGACGTTTGATAAAATTGAGTAACGCCAACATTATCATGATGCCTGATATTCAGCCTCTCCAAATCCTGGAGTCATCCTCACCATCAGGTTCCCCTTTTAAATGCTTAAGCCATCATCTTGTAGTGTATTAAAAGTTCCATTAATGTTCCCATTATTCTTGAACAAAAGTATCATAGTGGATGACGTCATACAACCCCTAAGTAGAATTAGGTGTACGCCACTGTCGAACCAAAAATGTTCCATATACTTCATTGATTTGGAATGTGTGGTGTTGTTTCAAACTTTTGTTTACTTAGGCAACACTGAAAAATTGCTTCAAACCTCATAATGGTGTTGTTTCAATATTTTTAATATTTTATTGATGCTCTTGCTAGCAATCTAGTTATTTGTTGAATGTATTTATGTTGAATGAGATGTAATTACTGTTGTAGAAATTGTTCAACATTGACTGACTGTATGGCAGGTTTCATAACATGACAAAGACTGCTGTGACATGTTGCATATCAATGTCTCCTAGCACCGGCTTCCACTGTGTATTTGTAAAGTCCGATGTGTTGCTATGTTAATGTGTCCACTTGATAAATGTACAGTTTTACTCACGTCAGCTTCTGGCAGAAATCACTGATTTTAGTTTTACCTGTCACTTGTATATAAGTCATCACAAGTACCGGCATTTCTCAAGCAAGTTGTAATACTAATTTCACGGTGTGGACACACGCTTCCTGAACGTATAATGTTCGTCTCCGCGGACACTTGTCAGATCGACATAAAATAGAATAGAATGGTCTTTCCGCGAACAGATTAAACCGGAAAAGACTAGCGTGGAATGAATGCTCCGCACGTGTTGCACCGAGTCAAGCCGCTGTTATGGTCACCTGAGGTTCTCTGAATTTTCTTCCTGCCTGTCTTTCCTATCTCTTTTCGGCGTGGAGTTCCAAGCTCTCTCTAGCCGAAGCCATGCGCGTGGGGATAGATTGAGAAATTTCCATTGGTGTGAAATAATCCTGTTGTGTATTTACATGAACATTCTAGAAAGTGCTATGTTAACATGAACATTCTAGTCAGTGTTGTGTATTTAGGCTACTTGAGTTAACACGAACATTCTAGTCACTATGATCAGAACATTCCAATCTGGAACATTCGATTCTGGAACTTTCCAGCTACTATGTATATATGCACCCGCGGACTGTAGACGTGAATTCCGCTCAAGTTAGTTCACATTGTGTATCGTTGTGTATCGACTAGTGTTGAATAAACCGTTGTGTTATATTAACAAGTGTATGTTATTTATCTTGTATCTCCCACGATATAATAGTGGTGCCAGAAGTGGGATAAGATAAATAACGTTGTAAAACCGAGTGACTTTCTAACCTCAACGCAAGTGTTGCACCAAACGACGTTCATCGCAGTGCGTGTTGGAAACTAAACCGAGTGAACTTTCTAACCTCAACGCAAGTGTTTGCACCGAACTAAGTTCATCGCAAGTGCGTGTTAGATATACTGTTCTCCACTCATCTTCAGCATGCCGGACTTAACCTCTGAGCAACTCCAACAATTCTCGGCAATCATCGCCGGCGCTATCCGACAGACAAGTTCAACAACGTCATCATCACAGCCTCGACCGCCACAATTCACAATGCAACCGTATCGTACAACCGACGGGACGACTGTAGCCGACTATTTCACTCGCTTTACCTGGGCGTTCAACTTGAGCAAGGTACCCGCGGATCAACACGGACATTTTGCACGGGTTTACATGGGATCTGAACTCAATGATGCTCTGAAGATCCTGGTGAGTCCTAATGATCCGGAAACTCTGTCATACAACGATATTCAATCTAAGCTGAAAAGCCACTTTGACGCCACACGCAACATGTTCGCTGAGAGCATCAAATTTCGCAGTGTAATGCAGAAGCAAGGAGAAACCATCGCTAGATTCACCTTAAGACTGCGGCAGGCTGCAACGTTTTGTGAATATGGCACATTTCTTGATCGCATGTTAATTGAACAAATGATCGCAGGTTTGGAATCACGAGCAATGTGCGACGAGATTATTGCAAAACAACCGGAGAACTTCACCGCAGCATATGAAATCGCGCACGTACTCGAAGCTACTCGCATTACCACCGACGAGGTCAAAACAGCTGCCGCTAAGTCTGAATCAACCAATCGGATCGGATACGAGCAGCCTCTGCCCAGGAAGAACATCAACCAGCAGCTGCCACGCAGAAAGTCAGCTCATCGAAGTCAAGGGTCTTACAACCTAACCAGACAGCACCAATGGCCACACCAGACAAACCAGAGTGCATCCCAGGACAACCAATCAACATGTGCAGGGTGCGGTGAAGCTCACGCTCGTAGTCAGTATAGGTTCCTGAACGCAGAGTGCCTGAAGTGTGGCAAGAAAGGTCACATCAGAAAAGTTTACCGATTGAAATCGAGGAAACTTCAAACAACAAACCATGTGACCGAAGAAGAGCTTCCAGCAGAAAACCTCGACGTTGTGGACTACCTCAGCAAAATCGAGGTCATCGGATCGGTCAACGCAGCACCTAAGCCACTGTTTGATGTCAACATTGAGGGAACCACCGTCAAGATGGAACTCGACACCGGCGCCCCCTGCTCAACCATGAGCAAATCAAATCTAAGTATGATCAAACCAGGTTTTGTGTTGCAGAGAAACGATCGTAACTTCGTCAGTTACACTGTCCATCCGATTAAATGCATTGGCAAAACGTCAGGGTGCACCACCATCGGAACCACAACCAGGAACCTGAATCTCTACGTGGTTGACGATGAAGTCGAATCGCTCTTTGGCCGAGAGTGGATTTCAGAGTTTGTACGGGAGATCGACTTTGGTCACCTCTTCGCAAAACCCGACCCAATCCACAAGCTCTCAGACAAGCAGGCTCTGACCTTGGAACAACAGAAGCAGCTCGACAACATTCTATCTCGCTACCAGGATGTGTTCAGCGACACCCCCGGGAAGATCGCAGGTCCCCCAGCGAAAATGCACCTGAAGGCTGGAGCCACACCTGTTTTCGCCAGAGCTCGAGACGTACCAGTTGCCCTCCGCGATGCCTATGCCAAGGAAATCGACAAGAAACTTGCATCTGGCTTCTACAAAAGAGTGGACTACTCTGAGTGGGCATCGACAACGCACGTCGTCGCCAAGAAGAACGGCAAACTGAGGATTACAGGCAACTACAAGCCTATTCTCAACCCGCGGATCATCATCGATGAACATCCGATTCCCAAAGTGGAACATCTGTTCAACCGAATGCGTGGCGCCACTCTCTTCTGCCATCTGGATATCTCCGACGCGTACACTCATCTCGAGGTCGACGATGAGTTCAGCCATGCTCTCACGCTTAACACGCCAACTCACGGTCTGATCCGCCCAACGCGAGCAGTATATGGAGCAGCTAACATACGAGCTATCTGGCAGCGGCGAATGGACACAGTCCTTCATGGTCTCCCAAACGTCGTAAGTTTTTTCGATGACAGTATTGTTTTTGCCGATAGCTTTGAAAATCTGATGCAGGCCCTCAGCACCACTCTGGAACGGTTTCGGCAACACAACCTCAAGCTCAACCGAGCCAAATGCGTTTTCGCTCAAACTTCTCTGGAAGCCCTTGGCCACAAAATCGATGCGTCAGGCATCCACAAGTCGGATGCACACATCCGAGCTGTACGTGATGCACCGAAACCAACTACACCTGAAGAACTCCAACTGTTTCTTGGTAAAGCAACCTACTGCAGTTCGTTCATCCCCGATTTGTCCACCAGAGACAGACCACTCAGAGACATGCTGCTCAAGGACCCTCTCATCTGGACACCAGAAGGCGACAGGGCATACAAAGACATCAAGAACGCCCTAACCTCGCCCCAGGTACTCGTGCAGTATGACCCAGCGTTACCACTGCTGTTGGCCACGGACGCAAGCAAGACCGGCCTGGGCGCAGTATTGTCACACCAGCGCAGCAACGGGCAAGAACGGTAGACGTGAGTTCCGCTCAAGTTAGTTCACATTGTGTATCGTTGTGTATCGACTAGTATTTAATAAACCGTTGTGTTATATTAACAAGTGTATGTTATTTATCTTGTATCTCCCACGATATAATAAATCCCATCCCATACTCTCTCTGGTTTACGTCCGTACTGTAATGTGTATGGCACCTGCGATGTACTTTCATGTATAGACGATTTAAAGGCCCAGTAATCTCATGAAAATCAATTTTCTGTTTTTAATGAATTCAGTTAGATTTGGAGCTGAAGATTGGAATGTCGAAATCGGAAATTAAAAATCTCGATTAGCTTGCGTGATACGAAGATTCGAAGTTTTAGGTAGGGGACAGCGTGACGTCACTGGAGCCTTACGACACGGTATTGCGTGCCACTTCCGTCTGTCTGCTAGTGATTGTCAGAGTTCAGAGTGAGCATGGTGTTTGGAATAAGTAGTCATGTCCAGAAAAGTGAAGCCTTATCAGTTTGAACCAAAGTGCGCAACATCTGGAGTAGTAAATGAACCATCAGCATCTGTTATATCGGAAAGACTGGGGAACACCGACTGGTGTAAGTGTGAACAGTGTGAGGCGATGCCCACTGCTGCTGAAAGTTTCTGCTGTACAAACAGTGAAACAATGAATTAAATGCCTGGAAGTGTGACGTGTATTGTTTGGCACGAGGACTTTTATAATGTTGTATTAAATTACAATGTGTTAAATACTGCACGTTGTCTTCATATGGACAAAACTAATATTCCCTACGTGAGGGACAGTTTGGCTATGAAAACCAACGCTACCTGGCGGTCTGTGGCCTATCGCCAGTTTGTGTACTGGGTCAACTCATGGACTCTTTTAGGAAGAATGAAGAGGAAAGTTATACCGTCTTGTGTCGTGATGGCAATCCGACAACAATATCCCGATGAAGGAGGTACATACTGAACCCTTCAGAATAGCAGTGTTTTATGCAAGAATCTTAGATCAAGGGGTCGCGTTCAGTTCATAGTGTGGTGTTTACGTCCGCCAAACAACGTGCTTTTCTGAGGCAAGGGTTATAGGATGAAAACTATAATTAAGAAAGAAAGGAGACAAAACGTAAGATAATAACAAGATTTAATAACTAATTTGTGCATAAAAGAATAAAACAAACAAAAATAAACAAAATCCTCCCTGAATTTTTCCCTGACAGGAATATTTATCACTTTGAGGAGTCAGATGGATCTCCCCTTTTCTAATAAAATGTGGATCCGAGTTCCACTATCTTGCATATGAATTTATGTTCGCGTGATGACTATCTAAGAGAAATGAGTACTTGGATGATCATTCGTTCACAACGGGTTAACAGCCACGGTGCTCACGAACAATCATCTCGTAAATCAACGTTTATGGATATGGGCATAACATTAATAAAAATCCTTAAATCTAACTCTGACACACATACTATAACTCTACTATTTACAGGCATCTCTCTGAGACCCTTATTAGTGTGGTGACACACTTAACCAAATGAGCTGCCACAATGGCCAGATGCTCAACAACAAGGAAACACAGCGCCGCACGTGACTCACGGGTCACTGACATGGAAAATAAACATAGAATAAACCAACAACAACAAACAACCTGAGTGGTTAAGATTACTTTATATTAACAAAACTGCATGTTAAGGAAACGCTTCGAAGGTTATCGTGTTTCGTAGGCAACTCCCATTTATCTAAACAATTTTACCATTGATCAGTTTCTCACATTTATATTTATTTTCAACTAATTGGGAGCCAGACGTGCACTCCACTTTAATGAGCTTGCTTGCGAAACTCAGCCAGCCCTTGTGACCACAACTCACCCTTTCCACATACCAGTCATGTCCCCCTTCCAGTGTATATAAATAGCCGACCAGCTGGACTGTTATCTCAAGGAATCAACAGCAGCTAACATCTCCTCCAACTCAACATATGGTCAGACAATAATCACATATCCATAATTGTCCTCGCAAGGATACAATATGAATCTGGTACCAAGCTGACAGTAATCAGTCTCAGCTGAAATTCCCGCTTGTAATACCATAAAAATATATACTCACAATACACACATCTAGGACTGACATAACACCTTTCACACGGGTCTGCTGAATTAGAGCTCGCAAACATTTAACACAATATTTAAAACCTACGATAGAGCTGAGTACTCTTCGTCACAAATTACATTGCTCCAAAGGCAATAATCACACTGAATCTGATCAATAATAAATCTCAACAAAAATTAATTACCCTCCAATCTACTATATAATTATATTAATTCAGTCCTACTTCTGAAACACGACATATCTCCGAGAGACGTTTTTAACCGCACTTCGTAGCCTAGGCGAACACGGCCGTTCACATAGATACGTTAGTTAACACAACACAAAGAAAAGAACTTTCCATTAACTACAATTGTGCGAGCTGCTTCCAAACAAAAGTGTGTCAGATCAAAACTAAATATACTACATTAATCACACAAGCAAAGTATTTACAAAAAATATGTCCCATAAACCATACGTTAATTTAACAAATAATAACATATTATTAGGTACTCATCTCTTTTTGTAGTCACCCGTCAAAGAACATCAGACGCCATTCCCCAACTGGATGGTTCTTTATCTCATAGCAGCCATCTGGACGGAGTGTTGAGAATTCCAAACTTCCTCTGCATTCATCGATGTCATCCTTGCGCTGATACAAAAATTAGGTTATTATACACTTTATGTCTGACTACTAAATTCGCTTGTTCAGGTACTAAATTCCCTGTCACTGTTCGTTGGCGAATTCTCGACGCTACTGCCCCTATAACTATAGTACTATGACTATCTATCACTGAATTTAACACTTTACAATGAATATCTTGTGTCCTCGACACATAATAAAAGTCTATCTCTTCTGATAAACAGAATCAAAGTCTACGTCCGTAGACGCACAGAATAATAGTCGTGTGTCCTCAACACAGGGAATAAAAGTCAATGTCTTGGCTCTTCGACACACTTATAAATGAACTGGCCCTTGGGTCAGATGGAGGGGGATTTTATGTAAATATTTCTCGAAATAAATGTGATACAGGAATGAAATAAATATCACTGAACTCGTAATATTGCACAGGTCAAGAATATGCCCATTAATCCTAGAATCGATCGTAGAGAATTTGTCTAGGCGATTTCCCGCGTGAATACTAGCCGCCGCGTACCCCAGCCGGAGTTGGCGCGCAAGTAGGCATTCTCTTTTCATTGGTTCTCCATTTCTAATAATTAGGCGGTTTCTAGTAGATCTTGGCGTCTTGGGAGTGTCTATTTTCTTCATCAGCCATTCATGTTACTGCATCATATTTCTTCTAGGCGCGAATCACACAATGAACATACCAGAACCATGTCTCACCACGCGTCAGTAGAGGAGCAGGGAGGGTTCTGCTTCAAATACCGTTATTTATGCAAATGAGGGGGGCGTGGCAAGGTCAATGACCTTGAGGTAGGTCATGGTCAATGACCTTGAGGTAGGTCATTGACCCCCAAGGTCGCCGGGACCCCGGAAGGTAAACAAACCTTGGAGGGTCCAGGAACCGGTTTGAGGGGGTGTGGGTGGAGGGGGAGGAGTGGGGGTGGGGGAGGGGGAGGGAAGGGTGGGGGTGGGGGACGAGGGGGGAAGGATGGAAGAGGATCTGCACGAGACCCTCCTCGACCCAGTCTCTCTCTTGGACTGAGCGCCTTCTCTGTTATGGTCTCGTGCTATATAGCTTTGCTTTGTACTTGATGAGATCCGAGTGTTGCCGAAGGTTTCCGAATCTTTGTCGGTGAATGAATCGTCAGATTTGAACGGTCAACAATTGTGTGTGTGACGTCACAGCAGATTACGGGATGTGAGGTAGGTCATGGACGGGAGTGTTTTGAATGGAAAACATGAATGGTGGTGGGTGGTGGTTGTTAAACCCTGGCGTGCTAGGTTTGCGGGTAAATAAACGTGAATGAAGATGGCACCGTGAATGGAGGTTGCGACGTCACAGCAGATTACGGAATGTAGCACAGGTCATGGATGAGAGTGTTTTAATGGGAAACATGAATGGAGATGGATGGTGGTTGTTGATCCCTGACGTGCTAGGTTGGCGGGTAAACAAACGTGAATGAAGATGGAACTGTGAATGGAGGTTGTGACGTCACAGGCAGAATGTAGTGTAGGACATGGATGGGATTGTTTTTTCTAATACTTAACGGTAAACAAATTGTTAATGGGTGGGGGATACAAAACGCATGGCATGTCGGTTCAGCCAGCTCGACATGAAATAAAAACAAGATGGTGTAATGTCTATTGATGACATTGGAATATTCCATCTAGTTGTGAAGATATGAACTGTGCCGACTGTCGAAGCCTATCGCACTCCTCTGAGCCAGCGATTGAATAAATGACTGATAAAATTAAATGATGGTGGAGAGTGTTGGTAGAATGAAAGTTTGTCTGGAAAACTAGAGTACCCGGAGAAAAACCAGTCTGCTTCTGTTTTGTCCAGCACAGATTTTACATGGAGTAACTGGGATTTGAACCACAGACCCAGCGGTGAGAGGTTGGTATGCTTCTCCCTAAGCCATGGAGGCATAATCACAGAGACCTAGTGCAGCCGAAGGATTTTTTTATTTATGCTGACTTGGGAGATTTGAATTTATGTGTTATGGAGCTGAGGATATGGAAGGCGTGCTAGATGGTTAATGGACATGGATGGGTGTTAGAATGAATAATCTGATTTGAACGGTCAACCGATGTGTGATGTCACAGGAGTGAATTTCTGAGATTGACACCTGTCATGTTGACTCGCTCAGCTTCATATATAAAAAAAAAGTGGGAATGATAGACAAATAAATCAATCAAAACAAGAATATTTTTATTATTATTGTTTTCTTACATTTATTGTTTATTTTCGAAAGCTTCTTCTTCTTCTCCTACCTCTTCACTATCATCGTCCTCCTCCTCCTCCGTGTCATTATTGGCCTCCATCTGCAGCATCATCTGTACGAAAAACTCGGCGATGACGCGGTCATTCGAAAAACTATAAAATAGAAAAAATGTCTATCAATGTCATTAGAATACCCAATCTAGCGGCGAGGATATAAACTGTCTTGATGTTTGTGTCAGGGAAAATTAAAGTACACAGAAGAAAACCTCCTAAGTTATGGAGGCATACTCCTTGCACTTCTCTGCATCAATGATTAAATGACAGGCAGAAGGTAGGAAATAATGGGAAAAGAAGACTGGCCTCTTGCAGAAGGAGGGAATCAGAAAAGATGTGGCAAGGGCCTTGGATACTCTAATACTGTTGGAGTTGGAAGAGAACAAGAGTTGACCAAGCGAGGTTGATAGGAAAGAAGACAGAGAGGAGCTTGACACAAGTAAGTGGAAGCAATGCTGAACTCGACTGTCACCTCTGTAGTTGTAAAATCCGCGTTCTGCTATATGTAAGCTTTTGGAAGCTGAGTTTAAAAAATGTTTTGCAAGAAGAGAATAATACTGTTAATTTTGTTATCCTTAATTCAACCTTCTTGATTACTCATGCTTCAAAGATCCTGTCCAGAATGATTTACAAGAGGATTGAAAGCCAAATAGAAACAGAGTTGGGTGAAGATCAGTTTGGTTTCAGGAGAAATGTAGGAACAAGGGAAGCTGTACTAAGTCTTAGGCTGATTTTAGAAGATAGAATAAGGAAAGACAAGAGAACGTTCATGGCTTTTGTAGATTTAGAAAATGCTTTTGATAAAGTTGATTGGACTAAATTGTTTGACATTTTGAAATCATAAATCAGAAACCTCTATGGAGATCAAATTGACAGGTGAAAACCTGAAGGAAGTAGGAGACTTCTGTTACTTAGGAAGCAGAATAACCAGTGATGGACGAAGCAAGTAGGTTGGCTCAGACAAAGAAAGCATTTCTACAAAAAAGGAATCTGCTGACATCGAATATAGATTTAGGTATTAGGAAGTCATTTTTGAAAGCCTTTGTCTGGAGCGTGGCGCTCTATGGAAGTGAAACTTGGACTATTGGTGCAGCAGAAAAGAGGAGAATAGAAGCATTTGAAATGTGGTGTTACAGGAGAATGATGAAGATCAGATGGGTAGATAGGGTTACAAACAAAGAGGTATTAAGACGAGTGGGAGAGGAGAGATGTTTCTGGCGACTGCTAATGAAGAGATAGGTTGGTAGGACACATACTAAGACACCCAGGAATAGCAAGCTTAGTTATGGAAGGAAGGGTCGAGGACAAGAACTGTAGGGGTAGACCAAGGTTAGAATATGTTAAACAGATTGCCTCCGATGTAGGGATGTTGGAGCTATGTAGAGATGAAACGATTAGCTCAGGACAGGGAGACATGGAGAGCTGCATCAAACCAGTCAAAAGACTGAAGACTCAAACAACAACAAAACTTTTGCGATACCATACACAGATCTCACATGAAGTAAGTGAGATTTAAACTGCAGATAAGCGGTGAGACCCGGTATACTACTGCTAATTTACATAACAGCCCAACACAATTTTAATGTATAAGATATTGAAAGCCTGTTTGACATTAGACTGGTATCAAGATTGAGGATGTAGGCTATTAACGTTTATTTTTGTTAAAGCAGTATGTCTTGGCAATAAATTTAACAGGTCTTCAACCGGTAATACAATTTGCATTAAATTACAATAAAGTAGTCATGTTTCTTAAGTGGGACTGGGGAAAAAAAAGAAAGTTTTTTTCCAACTAGTCTGTAGCGCAACATTAGGTCACGGTCCAAGCTCTCTGCTGACCGGTAGACGCGTGGGTTCGAGTCCCACCGTCAGCCGTTCTTGAAATGGTTTTCCGTGGTTTCCCATTTTCAACACCAGGCAAATGCTGGGACGGTACTTTCTGATAGGCCGCGGCCGATTCCTTCCACATGCAAATGCTGGGACGGTACCTTCTGATAGGCCACGGCCGATTCCTTCCACATGCAAATGCTGGGACGGTACCTTCTGATAGGCCACGGCCGATTCCTTCCACATCCTTGCCCAGTTTCATCTTCTTCCAACTAGTCTGTAGCGCAACATTAGGTCACGGTCCAAGCTCTCTGCTGACCGGTAGACGCGTGGGTTCGAGTCCCACCGTCGGCCGTCCTTGATATGGTTTTCCGTGGTTTCCCATTTTCAACACCAGGCAAATGCTGGGACGGTACCTTCTGATAGGCCGCGGCCGATTCCTTCCACATGCAAATGCTGGGACGGTACCTTCTGATAGGCCACGGCCGATTCCTTCCACATGCAAATGCTGGGACGGTACCTTCTGATAGGCCACGGCCGATTCCTTCCACATCCTTGCCCAGTTTCATCTTCTTCCAACTAGTCTGTAGCGCAACATTAGGTCACGGTCCAAGCTCTCTGCTGACCGGTAGACGCGTGGGTTCGAGTCCCACCGTCGGCCGTCCTTGAAATGGTTTTCCGTGGTTTCCCATTTTCAACACCAGGCAAATGCTGGGACGGTACCTTCTGATAGGCCGCGGCCGATTCCTTCCACATGCAAATGCTGGGACGGTACCTTCTGATAGGCCACGGCCGATTCCTTCCACATGCAAATGCTGGGACGGTACCTTCTGATAGGCCACGGCCGATTCCTTCCACATCCTTGCCCAGTTTCATCTTCTTCCAACTAGTCTGTAGCGCAACATTAGGTCACGGTCCAAGCTCTCTGCTGACCGGTAGACGCGTGGGTTCGAGTCCCACCGTCGGCCGACCTTGAAATGGTTTTCCGTGGTTTCCCATTTTCAACACCAGGCAAATGCTGGGACGGTACCTTCTGATAGGCCGCGGCCGATTCCTTCCACATGCAAATGCTGGGACGGTACCTTCTGATAGGCCACGGCCGATTCCTTCCACATGCAAATGCTGGGACGGTACCTTCTGATAGGCCACGGCCGATTCCTTCCACATCCTTGCCCAGTTTCATCTTCTTCCAACTAGTCTGTAGCGCAACATTAGGTCACGGTCCAAGCTCTCTGCTGACCGGTAGACGCGTGGGTTCGAGTCCCACCGTCGGCCGTCCTTGAAATGGTTTTCCGTGGTTTCCCATTTTCAACACCAGGCAAATGCTGGGACGGTACCTTCTGATAGGCCGCGGCCGATTCCTTCCACATGCAAATGCTGGGACGGTACCTTCTGATAGGCCACGGCCGATTCCTTCCACATGCAAATGCTGGGACGGTACCTTCTGATAGGCCACGGCCGATTCCTTCCACATCCTTGCCCAGTTTCATCTTCCACTCCATACCGACGTCGAATAGAAAGACCTGCACTTGGCGTCTGAGTAGGTCACACGACAAAAAAAAACTAGCTATGAAATTCAATTAAAAGGTTGTCAGGACGTACTCGGTAGACGCGTGGGTTCGAGCCCCACCGTCGGCTGTCCTTGGGCTACACCCGGCTAAGTATATAAAACCTTAACACCTATCTAAGTGTTCAAAGCTACTTGACCACAATTTGACAAACGCTATTAACATTAACAGCAATAGTGTTAGCCAAGCTTGGCATTGCATTTAAACAATAGTGTAATAATTAACTTGACTGCTTATTGCGAGACAAGATACAACTATGTGTGTAGCTGTGTGGGTCAACTATACTGTTCTTGGCTGCTGTTAGCCTCTGAACTGGAGGGTCCTGGGTTAGACTTTTGGGAGGTCTGTGGGGATTGTATTTTCTGGTGATTAATTCCCCTGGCTTGGGGACTGGGTGTTTGTATTGTCTTAATTAAAAATATATTCCAGTCCCATGGTTAATTGGTTAGCGTTCTAGGCTTTGATTTAATTTTTTTTAGTCTGGTATCAATTTAAAAAAAATGAATATTACTTACATGAAAATGTCTAAAGATGAATCCCAATTTGCGGATTCTTCTTCTTCCTCATGATGGGTGTTTTCATGATCCGACATAGCAGTAGCAGTGAATGACAATTCTTTGTAAAGTAGCTGGTTCATTTATACTAAATATGGAGGTCATCCAGTTACTGAGAAAGCGGACACTAAATATGGAGGTCATCCAGTTACTGAGAAAGCGGGACAAACCGGCGTGTTGCCTCTGATTGTAAGGGTATATAAGCCCTGACATTATTGTTGCTAGCCAGAGAAGTCCACGAGTTGGTAGTATACACATCGCTTTGCTGCAAAGATCTTCTATCAGGTAATATTGAACACAGTACCTTTAGTTTCTCTAACTGTCGATGGTTATACAGTTGACCTTAAATATTTATCAAGTGGATAATAATATCAAATGGGTATATAAAACTCTTATTGCAACTAACAGTCATTACCAGGCTTGACGTCAGTCAAAAGAGATATTACCTTATCTCGCTCTATCCGACTGATTTACTGGGACTGAGTGCTGTTAGGACACTCCTCGTCTTCGCAAATAAGTTTTGTATACACACTTGATGGTTTAGTCTAGAGGTTTGGATGGGGATGCAGGACACACTACTCAAGTGGATATATGAAACTATTATTGCAACTAACAGTCATTACCAGGCTTGACGTCAGTCAAATGAGATATTACCTTATCTCGCTCTATCCGACTGATTTACTGGGACTGAGCGCTGTTGGGGACTCCTCGTCTTCGCAAATAAGTTTTGTATACACACTTGATGGTTTAGTCTAGAGGTTCAGATGGGGATGCAGGACACACTACTCAAGTGGATATATGAAACTATTATTGCAACTAACAGTCATTACCAGGCTTGACGTCAGTCAAAAGAGATATTACCTTATCTCGCTCTATCCGACTGATTTACTGGGACTGAGCGCTGTTGGGGACTCCTCGTCTTCGCAAATAAGTTTTGTATACACACTTGATGGTTTAGTCTAGAGGTTCAGATGGGGATGCAGGACACACTACTCAAGTGGATATATGAAACTATTATTGCAACTAACAGTCATTACCAGGCTTGACGTCAGTCAAAAGAGATATTACCTTATCTCGCTCTATCCGACTGATTTACTGGGACTGAGCGCTGTTGGGGACTCCTCGTCTTCGCAAATAAGTTTTGTATACACACTTGATGGTTTAGTCTAGAGGTTTGGATGGGGATGCAGGACACACTACTCAAGTGGATATATGAAACTATTATTGCAACTAACAGTCATTACCAGGCTTGACGTCAGTCAAAAGAGATATTACCTTATCTCGCTCTATCCGACTGATTTACTGGGACTGAGCGCTGTTGGAGACTCCTCGTCTTCGCAAATAAGTTTTGTATACACATTTGATGGTTTAGTCTATAGATCAGGGTTTGAGTTAATGTGCTAATAAATAAAGGTGGAGGGTACCTGAACCTTTTTATAGTTTACCTATACACTTTATAATTACCTTTCAGAACCAATATGTCTGCTATAACAGTTGCGAATCTCATTGGCAGAGCAACAGGTCTGGAGACTAAACGATTACAGGACCTGCCAGTTAACGAGACCTATTTGGTGACAGCTGTTCGCAAAGTAAACACGAAATATGGCAGAAGAATAATTTGTGAACTAGAAGATTTCGCTGTCTTCTTACCTGCGAGGTTCATGGAACTCAACGACGAAGCTGTAAATGACCTCAACAAAGGAACCATCTACCTAAAATATTTGGGACTAGAAAACAAAAGATGTTTGGTAGAATTTATTGAAGAATCAAATAAAATTTAAAATTTGTTAATGTTAAAACAGAATTTGCAGAGACAATAAACTTTGTTTGTTTTCATTCTCTGCAAACTGTTCAGTGATTTGCTGTTTTTGTAGTAAATGTAATTACTGTAAGTGTCATGATGTCAGCACCAGAACTTAGTTGGCAGAACGTGGATAGTTGTTTCAATAATAAGTTATGTAGCTTTAAAATTAATAATGATGCTAAATTTTTAGACCCAAATGAATTTTTAAACGCTAGCTACAACATTTTTCAAAATAAAATGCAAGACTGTTTAAGAGAACATGTAGCGTTAAAGATTAACGCTGAGTTATTATGTGATTTTGTTATTTTAAAACAAGGTGTTGAAGTAACAAAACCGATTTATTTACATACGAAAATGTGTGAATTGTACCGCACTGATAATATACACAGTTGGTATAGTAAAAACATTGTCGATAAGCTCATGACGCGCTTTGCCGAGTTTCAAGAATTGGAAAGTGGCAAATCGCTGGAAGCTATCAACCATTTTAAAATTAATGTATGCACCTTTGATCCCATGAACAGTGGTTCAGCTCATGTTAATTTACCTAAACAGTTGGAAAAACATCACGCAGTCATCAATGTGGATAATAATGACGTTTTTTGCTTTGTGTGGTCCTTGGCTGCTGGGTTAAGTCCTGCAACTGAAAATGTTCACAGAATGGGAAAATATCACCAGAAATTTATGGAATTAATGATCAGTCTAAATTTAGCAGACATAGAATTCCCAATGGACCTCAACGCCATTTCTCGTTTTGAATCTAAAAATCCGCTTTACTCCATTAATGTATACGGAGTTGAAGGGGACAAAGTTATTGGTCCATTGTATGTGACAAAGGGAAAAAAGAAAAGCATTTTAATTTATTGTACATTGAAGGGGAATTGTGCAACCATTATTGTTATATCAAAGATCTTTCTAGACTAGTTCGTTCACAAGTTACAAAAAAAAATAATAGGGTACATATATGTGATCCCTGTTTGCAATATTTTACTAGCAATCAAAAGTTGACAGCACATACTATTGATTGCATCACACAACCAGCTGTAAAAATTACATTCCCAGAAAAGGATAAAGCCAGTATGAAATTTCAAAATGTGTCTCGTCAAGAACCGCTTCCATTTACAGTATATGCAGATTTTGAATGTTTAACCACACCCATTGACACATGTAAACCAGATCCGACACGGCCGTACACTCAACAAGTACAGCAACATGTGCCATTCAGTTGTGCCCTAAACGTGATTTGTTCATACGACCCTTCACTTTCATACTTCAAATCTTATCGCGATGCAGATGCTGCTGCTTGGTTTTTAAATGAATTGGACGCCTTGGCAGATCGGGTGTACAATATCCTGCAAAATCCAATTCCGCTTCAAATGTCGGACGCAGACGAGGCGGTTTTTGCAACAGCAACCACTTGTCACATTTGTCAAAAACCAATAGCACCTTGTGACACACCAGTGAGAGACCATAATCGGTACACTGGAAAATTTAGAGGAGCGGCTCATAGTGTATGTAATTTGGCGTATAAAAGAGCACGCTATATTTCTTGTTTCTTACACAACATGTCTCGGTATGACAGCCATTTAATTATTAAGGAATTTGCTAACCTTGAAAACCAAAAGTTTTCTTTAATTCCACAAAATCATGAAAATTTTATTTCGTTTTCGAAATGGCGAAATGGAATCAGTATACGATTTTTAGATTCGTATAGATTCCTCGCATCATCATTGGATGCGCTTGTTCAAGGGCTTCACCCAAACAATTTGCATTTTGTACGTCAACACTTTACTGATGCCAAACAATTTGAATTATGCATTCGAAAAGGGGTGTTTCCCTATAATTATGTAAACAATTGGGCATGTTTACAGGAAACTGCACTCCCTTCAAAGGACAAATTTTACAATGACTTAACAAAAAGTCATATTTCTGAAGAAGACTATTTACACGCCCAAAAAGTATGGGACGTGTTCAAGATATCAACTTTGGGCGAGTATGCTGATTTATACCTCAAAATTGATACACTACTTTTGACAGACGTGTTTGAACACTTTCGCAAACTGTGTCTTGAAATCTACAATCTAGATCCAGCCCATTACTACACCCTTGCCGGATATAGTTGGGACTGTATGTTGAAGGTGACTGACATAGAACTGGAACTATTAACAGACATCGACATGTTACTCTTTTTTGAACGCGGAATACGTGGTGGTCTTGTTTCGCTTGTGCAAAAGCACGCCAAAGCAAATAATCCATATATGGATACATACAAACCAAACCAACCTACAACATACCTCACCTACCTAGATTGTAACAATTTATACGGATATGCTATGGAAAAACCTCTTCCATATCAAAATTTTCGATGGTTAACTTCAGATGAAGTTTCAAATTTTAATTTAAAAGATGTGTTGAGCAATGACACGCGTGGCTACGTTCTAGAGGTCGACTTATTATATCCCTGTGAGATACACAATGATCATTCTGATCTACCATTTTGTGTTGAAAAATTACAACCTCCCAGTTCACGTTCCAACAATAAAAAGTTGCTGGCAACGTTAAATTCAAAAAATCGGTACGTCTTACACATTGAAAATTTAATGCAATGTTTGAAACATGGTTTGAAACTGCAATCCATTCACCGCATTATTTGCTTTGACCAAAAACCATGGTTACAACCGTACATGCAATTGAATACTCATCATCGGCAACACGCCAAGACCACATTTGAATCAAATTTTTATAAATTAATGAACAATGCGTGCTACGGTAAATCAATGGAAAATATTCGAAAGCATAGAACTATTCATTTGGTAAACCACTGGGACGGTCGATATGGCGCACGAAAATATATAGCTATGCCTAATTTCCATTCTGTACGAGTTATTGAAACTGATTTAGTAACCATTGAATTGTCAAAGACAGAAATCATGTATAACAAACCAATTTACTTGGGAATGGTGATACTTGACTTTTCAAAATTTGTAATGTATCAATTTCATTATGAGTTTGCCAAACAAAAGTTTGGAGATGTAAAATTACTGTATATGGATACAGACAGTCTTATTTATCAAACCAATAAGATAGATGTTTACTCAGTGATGAGAGAACATCCAAATTACTTTGATACCTCAAACTATGAGGTTAACAATATGTTTGGCATAATTCCCATGAATAAAAAAATAGGTCTATTTAAGGATGAGTGCGCCGGTGATGTTATGACAGAATTTGTGGCTTTGGCGCCGAAAATGTACGCATTTTCAACACAAAAGTATAAAGGTCAATGCAAAGCGAAGGGTGTTCTTCGTAGCGTCACACAATTCCTCAATGTTGAGGAATATCGATGTGTACTCTACGCAAACACCTCTCGCTTATACCAGCAAACACGCATTCTTTCAAAGAACCATAATATTTTTACAGTAAATCAAAATAAAACATCGCTGACAACATATGACAATAAACGTCTGTGGGATGGTGTAAATAGCTTGCCTTATGGACATTTCCACACCTTGTAAAAAAAGAACACACTTTCATTTTCAATTCTTTTTATTAAAATTGTATGTTTTTTACAAGAAGAAAACTAAACCATATTTTGTGTATACTATGAACTGGTGGACTGACTCTCAAATAAATACTTCACAATATTTGATTCATGTTTATTACTTTGTCCTTTTCCTCACTAATCCACCACCAATCAATAGCTTTGACTTCATCGCTCCTGCTACAATCAAGGCTGCAATCTTCTCACCAATAGAAGCAGTAGATGACATCACACGCTGCATGGCCTTTCTTAGAAGAATGCGGTCTGCAACTCGACGTACTTCTATATTCTTGTTGTTGTAAGCAATGTCATGATCTCTACACGCTGCATCCAATATGTTGATTCCAGAGTTCCCTTGTGCTAGACGTTGGCTTAGTTTAGTTCCAGGTCCACAAAATTGATAGCCAGGAATATGCAGTTCAATGGGAAGTAGATCAATGGTCTTGTTAACTAGACCATGACCAGCAAAGGTCTGGCATATCTTTTTCAAGCGTTGTCTTACATTTTGGTGCTGGCGATACTGCCGCTGCTGTCTCTTCTTCCTCTTCTTCATCGCAACCATGGAATGATGAAGCAAAGTCTTTACAGGACGGTATATTTGTATGGCCGTGGTACAATTTGATGAGCTGACACGTTCCACACTGTCTAATGGATGGCATTTTAGTGATAGACACTTGCTGGTGATGACTAAAGTCAGTGCATGGTTGTAGTTCACGCAGACCAGGATCTCTGCTCCACTCACTAGGTACACTGTGCCAAATATTTTTCACCGCGTTTGAAGCAACATAAAAAAGGAACGCCTTGGGCAAAGCGTTCAATTCCTCGTCTGTGAAACTGTCAAGCTTTTTTTTACAGGCAAAAAACTTGACAATAGCTCGCTCTGTGGGGTTTGAGTCCAAACCTTCAATTGCTGCCATAATTCTACACGTCCACACTGATCACTGGTATGTCTCACACTGAAGCTGACGTTACAACGCTTTGCACTCAACATGCAAGTTTTGACATGCTCTGCGAGCTAGCCAATCAAAAAGCTTCCAAACATTTTGAAGTGTTTTATTTTGTAGAGGTTCATCAGGCACGGACAGGTTGTACAGTGCAGGACATCCCAGATCATGAAGGTCAACAAGTTGACATGTTGAATTAACATACTGACGCAACCATTCCTTTTTTTCACTTCCCTTTACAAATACAAGGTCAGCACCAAACAAGTGAGCTTTCAGAACAAGTGATAGATGCTGGTAAGGAATGTCGCCTTCTTTCCAGACTAGTCCCAAATTGCGTTGCAACCACTCTGTTTGTCTTCTGTCCTCGTCTGACTGCAAATGCAATGGAAACGGTGGTTCAAAGACAAAACTGGTTACTCTTGGTGCCCACATGGTTGTGCAGTCAATAATTCCAACTTCTTTAAATACAAACTTGTTTCCGTTCACCTTGAAACCCTGCACGTCGACAATCAATGTTTTCGGCATGGCGACGGATATCACACCTTCCACCACCGCTGCTTCTTAACAACTAACTGATTGGATAGGAGCGGGAAAATAATATACACACAAAATCAATTACACAATTTTATTCATAAAGTTATCAGTACATCGCTTACAATTTTTTATCATAGGATTTGGACCATCCCAATCACAGTGAGAATCTCCTCGATGCATAAAGTGTCTACGACAAGGACGGCAGGCTGCAACATCCGCCGACATACGGAGGTGTAATGGTAGCTTATCCCAATTAAGGTCAATTTCGTGTGCACCGTACGCGGTCAGAAATCCAGCTGGTAAATAGGCAATCAGATGCTGCGGCATTTCACGAAGAAATTGTGCTTTATGGTAGGCGCGTATTGCTAAACTCACCAGGGTGCGATAAATCTCAAATGCTGCATCAGCGTCTCGACTTGTTGAGCAACGATCGCATTTGCAGTCCATACAATCTACCCGCTCTCCAACATGACAAGATGAAGCTTTGGCAACGCCATCGTCCACATTATTTGTTTGATTAGCGATGGGCTTGTTGTTGTAGCCCCTGTCATGAATACCAAACGTAGACATGAATCCATCTGGTAAATAGTGAACCAGATGCGGCGGCATTCTAAGCACAGTATGATTCTTGTGATAGGCAGTTATAGCTTCACTCACTAGGGCGCGATAAATGGTAAACCTTGAATCTTCATCTGAGCCTGGTGAATCACTTTCACATTTGCAGACCCACCTCGCAGAGGGGGTTGTGACTTCATCGTAGCTTTCCATGACTGTGAAGGGCAATGGAGGAAGACATGCTATTTATACTCTGGTCACCATGTTGGAGAGCGGTTGATAAAACACTTGCGCCTCGTGAACAATAAGGCAATAGGCTGTTGTTTTTTCTGGAATAACTGTAGATGTTTCAAATTCTAGTCTGATATCAATTGTTGTTTCCTTCATCGACTCCTCCAAATACGAACAGTCCATCACCACCAGAGGCGCCTTGGACTTGAAGTCTTGTGGTGATAATAGCGGACATGCCTCTTTCTGATAATAGGAAGACTGAAAGTTTACAAACATGTCATAGAGCTTACCATATTTGTTCTTGTTAAAGTTTAAATCCATTCCCTCATAGGGAAAGGTAACTCCGTTCAAAAAGAGTCGTATATTTCGTAATTGGATGTGGTCAAATTTTGATGCATCTTTATTCTGTTGATATTTGCGATCTGTTTGAAATCCAACCAGGACGTAGAGTGGCCGCTCTGTATACCGTGAGGTTTTTATAGACCAAGTATGTGTATCGGAGAGTGGTAATACCGGGTATTCATGCAGCTCCCAGCTTCTAAATTGAATGGGTAAAGCTGTATCCTTCTCCACAATCTTGAGCAGACTCAATTTTTTCTGATCTGATAGAGTAACGTGCGGTACTTTCCATAGAATTCGTTGCAGTAGAATTTTTGTATCTATTGGCGCTGTATCAGCTCCCTTTAGCGCATTATAATCACTCCTGTCTCGTACAAGAATCAGATCCTGTCTTGCGTTCACAACAATGCGCTTATGATCCTCTGCAAAGCCTAGTATTAATTTTAGAGGTAAATGTCCAGTAAATGTACCATCATCGTTAATCATCCAGTCGTTGGTTGAGTTGGGACACCAACCAGCCATACAAAAAGCTTTACTCTCTTCGCTTCCATACGAGGGATAAAGTTCCATGACACTTGTTATGCCAACATTTCGAGTAGTATCCACTTCAATACCGTTGATCACGTAGCGAACCTCAGAAAACAAAAAGGCCAAAGCATTGTTGGCCAACTTTGACGTTGTTGGAATGGTACCATCCAATTTGGTGAGTTGCCCTTCAATCTGGATGTAACTTTCATGTGGAAGCGTGTAGATATCTTGTTGGTTAATAGTAATGCGAATCTCATCATTATTATTTAGTCCCTGAGTATACGGTTGGTAGGAATGGTGTTCAATTCTTACAATACCCTCCTGTACTTCGACAGGGTTTGTCACGTCTAGAATCGAATTCATGACGTAAGGTGTAACCAAGTTGTTGTAGGATCTGCTTGTTGACACGTGTTAACCTGTACACGTGTTGAGCACAACTAACACCTGCTCTTGACAGCGTTGCCGCTTTATACACTTGTTTCATGCTGGCTTCAGATACAGTTTGTAGGTCACAGGTGTATGAGGATCTAACCGAATGAGACGTTGGTTTCTATTCACCAGTCTTAAGGTAATATTCCTGATGTTGGTCACACTCACAGGATGATAGAGCACCACCGACGGGTTTTCGCGGATGATATAACCACCAGGTGAAGTAACAATAAAATCATAAAGCGAATGCGAGGGATCTTGATTGGTGTAGACGTCTGTAATAATATTACACGTGACAGATACGTGATGATCTTCAATTATTTTCACCGGTTGGTCAGACTTGTGTATCACGTTCGGTACTAACACTTGTGGTGAATAGCCTAACAATGACCCAATCGAATCTGGTTGAGATTTAAAATCAATCCTAAAAGAAGAAAGAATACTGCAGCGATGTGTCACGTTGTTGGCTATGAGTTCAAACTTGCGTGTCCCGTCCAGAAATGCTTTTAGACTAAATTCTTTGGTGAGAGTTGTGTAGATGTGATCGTGAATATCATCTACGGTGTAGCTGCCAGACGGTAGAGTTAACACATAGTCATCGTAGTAGAACTTATCATTGACGTCTTCAATTATGTTGCAGATTCTATTATAGCCTTCAAACGAAACAAGTCCCAGCACGTAGGGTCGTCGTCCCAATTCAATAGGAGGATAAAAGTCAACAGTTACTTCCGCACCTTGTCCGTGCACTGTAAACGTTCTACTTTCTGTTGACATAATGACCACGTCACCCGCCGTGCTCAGTCTTATATAGAAAAGTCAAACATAGACGACCGCACTGTTGCGTGTTAAAATTTTGCACTCGTTTCACATTATAGTGTATTGTTGCACTGCTTCCAAAATAGCGAACAAGCTCTGTCGGAGGAGGAAGATTTCCAAAACTGTCAAAGTACCACACGGTTCGCCCATGCTTTATGTAGGCCACATAATGCGTTCCCGGTCCATGACTGTCATCCAAATTGACAACTGCACTTTCATGGCACCGTGGTCGAGACGGTAGTTGGTTGCGCATAAACACGCCTCGAAAGTGGGAGATCTTAAGCTGTTTTGCATATCTTATAACTTCCTCATGCGTCATGGCTCGTCGTGGCAGTGCATCGATTAACCGTTTTTTGGCGACATGTAAATGCCGAGTCCTTTCTTGTAGGGTGCTAGCTTCATGTTCACACCTTTACCGCGCAGTGCTATGGCCTCCATAGTTTTATTATGCCTTTCACTTTCCTTCAACTGTTGCTTCGCCTCCTCAACAGCTTTCACCGTTCGTGCTACCGCACTTGCTCCTCCAAGAAGTGAACCCAGGGCTGCTAGTCCAGCAAACAGTGCAGGTAAAAATCCACCACGTTTCGGCACAGGAATAACTCGGGCACGTTTTCTAAAACGTAGTTTACTTTTGGGATTCGCATGCAATCGTGCTGCTCGGAGTGCTTTCTTAATAGCCAACTCACTATTTGTTTCTCCGCGCGAAGCTTGACGTGCCGCATGAAGAATAGCTTTAAAGCCTCCCTTTCTTGACAACTTCTTCCTCTTCTTCACCACATATCTCTGTTTCACCATCGCGACCAAAGAACAAGACAACCTCACACCGCAAAGTATAGAACACAACTAACGCTCCTCAGGAAGGGAACCTGTAGTTATTTATTCAATGGTGGCTGTATATTCAAGTTCTATATACAGAGGAAAATCGTTCATCGTTTTCCCCGCCTCTTTTTCTTCAGACGAGAGTTTCAAGTGAAAGAATAATTTGTCTCCGGCTTTCACCGGTTGATCAATAAGTGGTTGAACACTACCGTTTAATCGTACCTCTAAATGTTTCAAATCTGGTGCATACTCAATTACACGAATGGCACCATCATACATTAAACGGTAATTGTCATACCCCGAACGTAGTATGTAGGCGAGGTTATTGGGATCTTTTACCGATTGTTGGTTTACAATGTGAAGCAGAAATATAGAGGGTATTGATTTAATAAAAAGCGATAACCGTTGTTCCAAAAATCGTTTGGTCGTCGTGAGGTTGCACAGGATCAGCAACTTCTGCTATTCGTCTTCGCTTCATCTGTAGAGCGTTCTCCTTAATTTCCCACACCTTTTCCATTTCAGAGTTTAAAAACCGTTTTGTACAAACATCTTGATCATCTTCAGGATCGGCCACATGCACAAGGCGTGCATTATTTGCTGTATAGCCCTTTGCAGTTAGGGTGGGCACAATACTGAGCACCTGTTTCACCTTGTTATCTACATAGTCCTTTCGAGCAGCGTCCGTGTTGTTTGTTGGAAGAGCCAGCTGAGTGATTCGACGTTGGTGTACGTCATAGTCCTTTGCTTCTGTTAACACCACAGCATTGGTTAACACATAGGCTTTGGTGCACACATCTTGATCGTTCACAGGATCTGAAACGCCTGTAATACGTTTATTCTGAGCTTCATAATCTCCTTTGATACGTCGTAAGCGGTAATAATCTACATACTTTTTTGAACATGCGTCCGAGGGTAATACGGGTTCTGTTATATTGGTCAATCGCTTTCCATTAAAGTCGTAATTGCCATCTGTAGTGCGTGACAATACATTAGCATCGACATATCGTTTAGTAGCCGGATCTGTATCATGTTTTGGATCGTTTGTCAAAGCAAATCGTTCATTTGTTTTGAGAGTTCTTCCAAAGGCGTCCATGGTTACACTGGAACTGAAACACCCGTTTGTCTCATGTATATAGAGACCAGCTCTTCCCCTTTCACATTTAGTTGATATGCAGATTATTAAGCAACAACATTCACTTCCGGTGGGAGACTTGGTTTCACACCTCTTCTCAACATCGTCCGAACAACGTCATGGATCACTCTTCCCATCCTCCATTCGCTGTCTCATCGCCGGCCCGTCGGGATGTGGTAAAACCAATCTTCTGCTTACCCTCATCACCTCCTTAAACGGAGTGCGCTTTCAAAATATCTATATTTTTGCCAAATCGCTGTATCAACCGCTGTATGTGTTCTTGGAACAGGTCATGTCAGGTCTGCGCAACATGGGCTACTTCACATTCGCAGCACACGAAGATGTCATTTCTCCAGACAATGTTCGCCCCCATTCGCTTATGATTTTTGACGATGTGGCCACAGAACGACAGGGTATTATTCAGGCTTACTTTAGCATGGGACGTCATAAATATATTGATTGTTTTTATCTCGCTCAAACCTATTCGCGAATACCAAAACAGTTAATTCGTGACAATGCCAACGTGATTGTTCTCTTCCGACAGGATGAGCGCAACATGCATCACGTCTACGATGATCACGTGAACCCAGACATGACCTTTCAAGCCTTTACACAGTTGTGTGCCATGTGTTGGAACGCTCATCACCACAGTTGTCTTGTTATTGATAAGCAGAGCAACATCAACAATGGACGCTACTGCATGGGATTTGATCATTTCATTCGTATTTAAGTAGCTGCATTGCTTTTCTGAACATCATTAGTCCAGATGTCATGGCGACAACAGGGAGTCAATTAAAAAAGCACATAATCCGTGCACGAAATAGCATTCGACAAAAGTTTCGCTATCTAAAACGTGCACATGCCGACAGTGAACTGTTTGTCGAAAAACATTTGAAGTCACCTCTGGAAGCTGTGTTGAAAGGAACATCAAAACCTAGTACACGCTCAAAAGAAACACAAACAATTGAAGAGGAGGAAGAAAATGATGAAGAACCTGAGGATGTTTTTTCTCCATTGCTTCCGTCTTCTAGCTCCAAAGAATCACCGCTGCCCCAGTTTTTGAAAACATCAATAATTGCTGAAACACCCACTAGACTCAAAGAAAAGCAGCCTACTCTTAAAGAAATATTAAATACGCCCGAACAATATGTGCGGTTAAAATCCATTTTACTACAAAATTATGGTGCGTTGGTTACTCCCTTCCTTGAAGATCTTTTTACTAAGAAAACTGATACTACCTATGGTGTTCGCTATGAAAACAATAGATTTAGAATTGGCGATTCACCAATCAAGATAAGTGACAATGTTTTGATTGTTAAAACAGTTCGTTATAAATTGACGCCAGGTCTTTTAGAACTTTTATTTTCACGTACACCTTCTACCGAGGGCTATGATAAAGAAGATCTTGAAAAGTATAAAGACATCTTGATGGCTACAAATGGTTTTAGACGTAATTATAAACGTTCTGAAGCAGTAAATGCTAATAAGAGCTTCAAATATAAAACCATCATATCAAAATTGTTTCCCACCTATGCAAGTGTTCGCCGTGCAAATTCAGCGTCCGGTATCACGTTTAATACTTTGAAACCATTCATCGATTTCGCCTATTGGAACAATCCAAATAAGTTGGTTAAACGTCTGCAACTGTTGCGTGCATCAGAACAGGCTGGTCATACCGGACACGAGGCGGAAGTTTTAGAAATAGAAGAGGAGCTTCGTCATGCTGGCATTATTGTCTAATGAGTCAACGTGTTCATACACCCTCGCCTGTTAAGGCTGGCATTGCTCGCGAGTTGCATAGACCAGCTCGTCGTCTCTACCATCGTCGTCATGTCATCACACGGGGCGTTGACGATCTTTGGCAAGCTGATCTGGTTGAAATGATTCCCTATGCCAAAGCTAACAACGGGGTCAACTATCTGCTCACCGTCATCGACGTTTATTCCAAAATGGCCTTTGTTGAACCTGTTCGGAATAAATCTGCACAACTGGTCACCGCTGCATTCAAGACCATCGTTCAGCGGTCAAGACGACAACCTCGTTTGCTTCAAACAGATCAAGGCAAAGAATTTTTCAACAAGACTTTTTCCGCTTATCTCAAATCACTTGACATCCATCACTATTCCACTTTTAGCAATCTAAAGGCAAGTGTTGTAGAACGTTTCAACCGCACACTCAAGACGCGCATGTGGGAACAATTTACAGCAAGAGGATCCTATCGCTGGCTTGAACTTGTAGGCGACCTGGTGACACGTTACAACAACACTAAACATAGAACCATCAAAATGAAACCACGCCTTGTAACCAAGAACATTGCGCAATTGGATCGCATTCATCACAAAATCAAAACAGTAGATCCACGACGTCATCAATTACGTATTGGTGATTATGTGCGCATCAGTAAACATAAAACAATCTTCGCCAAAGGATACACACCAAACTGGAGCACAGAAATATTTCGTATTCGCAAGGTAAAACTTTCTAATCCAGTTGTTTATTTACTTGATGACCTCAACAAGCAGCCAATCCAAGGAGGATTCTACATGGAGGAACTGCAAAGGACGCAATATCCCAAGCATTATCTTGTTGAAAAAATTGTACAAAAACGTGGCAATAAACTTTTTGTTAAGTGGTTAGGTTTTAATGCCACATATAATTCATGGATTAATAAATCAGATCTGGTGTACACCTTCTTGTTTTTATTTCATGTCGAGCTGGCCGACTCAACATGCTATGCGATTTGTATCCTACCCCCACCCTACCATTTACAGGAAATACTACTCCAGATTCATTGACGTTTGTTTACCATTGAGCACATTCAACAACCAGTTTATTCCCCCTCTCTCTCAATTCCATTCACTACTCCAGATACCATTGAAGTTTGTCTATCATTGAGAGCTTTCAACCCCATCTTGTTTGTCTCTCAGACCCATTCACACCTAACCAACCTACCACGTCAGGGTTCAACAACCACCGCCATCCACCGCCATTCATGTTTTCCATTCAAAACACTCCCGTCCATGACCTACCTCACATCCCGTAATCTGCTGTGACGTCACACACACACCAGTTGACCGTTCAAATCTGACGATTCATACACCGACAAAGATTCGGAAACCTTCGGCAACACTCGGATCTCATCGGGCATAAGGCAAAGCTATATAGCCCAGGATAATATCAGAGAAGGCGCTCAGTCCAAGAGAGAGACTGGGTCGAGGAGGGTCTCGTGCAGAGCCTCTTCCATCCTTCCCCCCCTCGTCACCCACCCCACCCTTCCCTCCCCCTCCCCCACCCTCCATCCCCACCTCCACTCCTCCCCCTCCACCCACACCCCCTCAAACCGGTTCCTGGACCCTCCAAGGTTTGTTTACCTTCCGGGGTCCCGGCGACCTTGGGGGTCAATGACCTACCTCAAGGTCATTGACCATGACCTACCTCAAGGTCATTGACCTTGCCACGCCCCCCTCATTTGCATAAATAACGGTATTTGAAGCAGAACCCTCCCTGCTCCTCTACTCGCGTCGCTTCTAAAATTGAGGTAGCCACACCTGTCCTTATGATACATCGCTCTGCTATTTCTTTTCATAGCTCAAGTACTTAGCCTTTTGTTAAACTGATGCAGGTATGTCCCTACTGTCTCCAACAAATGCTTGAAATTTCCTCATCACTGTCTGGCTACTTTCATGATGCTGGTTGAAATATTTATTAATTGAAGAAATAAAAAGTAGAATCATTTAACCAACATAGGGTAAAGGGTTCACAACTCTCCCACTCACAAAATTTCGAACTTAGGAATAAAGTCGACAATTTTACAATACTTCCGTAGGCCATTTTGTTTTATTTCCAGAATCACCCCTTTTTCTTACTTGGTCTAGGCGCTCCTGTCTTCAATGGCATTTACTCGTTTTCATTTCCTGCTTGTCTCTTCCCCTTCCACTATTGCGTGACGCTCTGCTGCCTGCGGCAATACCTTACTCGCCTCGCTAATGTTTGTCAACAACAGCTCTACTTCCTCCTTCACCACGTGCCGTACTCAACTGCTCCCCGTTGACTTTGTTGATAGTAGGACGTCCGTATATTCAAACAGCGTCATTATTTCGGCGCTACCATGGTTCACTTCGACGATATTTTTTTAGGTTGGCAGCGTTGTAAACTGACATTGTTCCTGTGCTCAATTCTTTCACTCTGTAAGCATTATTTCCAAGGTTTCTTACGATAGAATAGGGTCCTATGAATTTCTCGCAGAACTTACTAAAGATTTTCTTTTCTGGGTCCGATGTAGCAGGTCGTTTTACCAAAACGAGCTGGTTGACTTCAAGATCACCGTGGAACCTTTTATTTCTTACTCGCCGTAATCTGCGGTCTGCTTGCTTTCTCATGTATTCTCTCGTTCTTTCAATTCTCAAGTCTGGTGCTATAATGGGATCTTGTGGACAGTTAATGATGCTTTTCCACGTTCTTACTGGATACTCGTTCTTGTGTAGGACCATAGGGATTTGTCCTGTTGACTCGTGCCTGGTAGAATTCATGCATGTCTCTACGTCCTTAATTTTATCGACCCATTTGTGGTGTTCGTTCGGAATGAAGATCCTCAAATATGCAGTTACACATTTAATTACTCTCTCACTTGGATTAGCTTGGGCATGTCGGATACTGCTTAAAACATGTTTTATACCCATGTCTTCCATTCCTTTCTTGAATTTGGCGCTTGTGAAATAACTGCCGTGATCTGATAATATAAACTCTGGTTTTCCAAGGGTTGGAATAACTCTATTACGAATGCGACTGAGTACCTGCTTCGATGAGGTTTTCTGAATAGGGCATAGTACTACGAACTTAGAAAATACATCAATGCACACTAGCAAATGACGGCAACCTCTCCTTCCCTTCGGAATTGGACCAAGACAGTCCACCGCCAGCAGCTCACATGGTTTCTGAGGTAGCAATGGTCTAGGATATTGCCTCAGTAAATAATTATTTGGCTTTGTTCTCTGACACGGGTCGCAAGTTGAAATGACGTCACATATTGTTGTTCTCATACGTGGCCATGTAAACGTCTCTCCTATTGTCGCTTCGCACTTGTCTAAGCCCACGTGACCGTAACTTTCGTGCGTATGCCATGTCAATCCTCGTTGTAACGATGCAGGTACTAATATGCGTAACTTGGTGTGGTCATTATCTACCCATTTGTGCAGCAAATTGTTGACATAAACATATCTTCCTTCTTTGGCTTTCGCTTCTCGAATTGCAGGTGTTCCTGTAGGTAGTTGCTTTTTGAAGTATTTAATTAATAGCATCATCCATGGTTCCGCTTCCTGTTCTCGCTGTATCTCACGTAACTCCTCCAAGAATTCCCGGTCCTTCGGTGTTAACTCCAAGTGTTGTACCATCGCTGTTTCTTCATTATCAGGTTCTGGGTTCCTGCTGAGTGCATCCGGTATCACGTTCATCTTCCCTGGACAATGTTCAATTTCAATGCTGAACTGCTGAATGTATATAGACCAACGTGTCACACGTTCGCTTGCCATTGACGTCTTAAACAAGAATGTTAACGCCTTGTGGTCAGTCCTGACAACAATAGGGTAACCATAGATTATTCGTTTCCATTGTTGGAGCGCATGAAGGATGGCCAACAATTCTAGCTCGGTTACAGTATAATTTCGCTCGTGCTTACGCAATTTCCGGCTGACAAATGCCAAAATATGTTTTGTGCTGCAGGTTAGCTGGATCCTCTTGGTAGAGCATAGCACCTATCTCAATTAGTGAAGCATCCGCTTGGATTATAAATTTGAGCTTGAAATCTGGATAGCCTAATTTAATGCAGTTTTCCAATAGCTGTTTTGTTGCTTGGAATGCCTTCTCACATTCCGCGTTCCATGACCATTTGTTATTTTTCTTTAACATTTCCTGCATTGGAGCTACAGTCTCCGTATAACCTGGACAGTTTTCTTTAAAGAATCCCGTTACGCCTAAGAAAGCCCGAATGTGCTTGACTCTCGTTGGTGTAGGGAAATTCTTTATTGCTTCAATCTTAGCTGGGTTAGGCTTCACTCCCTCCTTGTCAATGACGTGACCCAAATATAAGATCTCGCTCTTGAAGAAATGCGATTTCTTCAGGTTTACTTTGAAATTCGATGCGTTCAAGTTGCCCAATACTTTATCTAAATTTTCCATGTGAGTTTCAATGTTGTCGGATGCCAATAGAATGTCGTCAATGTATCGCACCGTCATCTCCTATACTTCCTCTGTTAGGTTCCGGTCCAGTGCTCGGATTAAAGCACAGCCCGCTGTTTTGACTCCAAAAGGCATTCTGACGAAACAATATGTCTGGTTATCGAATAAGAAGCCAGTTAAAAGCTGTGACTTCTCATCCAACTCAAGATGGTGGAACGAGCTCGTCAGATCGACTGATGAATAAATGCTCTTGTTTTTAAAGCCTTTTAATACGTCTCTGATAATTGGCGCTCTGTCATACTCAGGAAAAATGAGTCTCATGTTGAGGTTTCTGGCATCTAAACAAAGTCTAATAGATCCATTTGGTTTTGTGACTGCCAAAATCGCATTTAGATAAGGTGTAGGTGTCTTCCTTATCACTCCAGCTTCTAACATCTCATCTATAATAATTTTAACTTGACCACGATACTTTTCAGGGATTGGGTACAATCTGCTTTTGAAAGGTGACCAGTCCTCGACTTGCATAGAGTACCTGAAATTTAAAATTTTCCCAGGTACTGTATCAAATACTGTTTTGTGCTTCCTTAAAATCTCTTCCAACTGTTTTCTGTGTTCACCCCCGAGTTGAATGTCACTGAGCCGCTCCTGTAGTAACTCTTCAAATTGTGCATCACTGTTACTTCCTTCTGCTAATAAAGACCATATCTCCTGGGATTCTATCTCCTCATCTAGTTCCACAACAGCCCCTTCTACGATGTTATCTTCCGCCTTTCGTACCTCCTCTTCCGTCTCTTCTGATATTGCTTCCAATGCCCAAGAATTTACATCTCTTCCGGTAGTGATTTCATCCATATGCAATCCCACGTTTTTCAGCTGGTCATATTCTCTAAAACTGACTGTATTCTTGTGTAAATCTATCACTGCTTGATAGTCACAAATGAAATTTGCACCAAGAATTATATTGAAATTCATCTTTGCCATGATAATGAATGTTTGCCCAAAAGTGTGTTCCAATATGTTCAGCTCTAAGTATGCCTGACGTTTACAAGTAACGGTGCGTTCAGGAATAACACCCCTCACTTTGAGCTGTGGTACCGGAATTACAGGAATATTCTGAGTCCGTCCCAACTCTCGAACCAAGGCCTCCGATACTAGACTGATCTGTGACCCCGTATCCAATAAACATCTTATATTAATTCCACCAATCCTTGCGTAAATAATGGGTAATTGCCTAATTTCATCGTTCCGTGGTTTCACCGTCTCCTCCAGGCAGTCTTCTGGTAAAGCAATCCATTCTTGTATGTTCGCTACTATCCATCCATCTTCAACTTCCGACTGTTGTGTTTGGAGACTGTCTCCTTGATCCAAAATTAACATTTTTTTTTAGCTCCATTTCGCCTCCCATCATCCTTCTGTCGCTCATGTCCTTGATATTCCTCTTGTCTCAGTAGACTTCCAGCTTCCTCAGTATGTGTATCTGGGTTCTTTCTGTTCCCAATGGCCTTTTCCCATCTTCCTAGTTCTCCACCTTGGCTAGCGTGTAACTCCTCTAAGTAATTTTGTGATTGAGCGTGCCTATCATCCCAGTCATCTCGATAGTTACGTTGATCTCCTTGATTTTGATCTCTCCTTCCTTTCCATCGTTGATTGGCATTGTAATCACCGTATCTTCCATAAGGCCTGTCATTCCTTCGATTATCACGCCATTGTTGATATCCTCTCTGTTGGTATCTATTGTTGCCCTGGTATCTATTGTTGTAGTGATTTTCGTTACGCTGATATGGTCTGTTTTCCCCTTCTTCCTGGTTTCGCCTAGGTGTGGAGGTGCTTGTATTAGTACCCTGCGTTTTAGTATTTCCATGTTTTGTTTTTACGACCTCTGTAGTGTTGACTAATTCCAGCTGTCTTCCTCCTCTAAAATGACTATGAGATGTGGTCTCATCTATTTGCCGTAATATCTGCTCTGCGTGTAGGGCCGTACTGACGTTTGCTGCGACTAGTACTTGCTGTACATTAACTGGCATTTGCCTTGCTATTGTCATCACCAAATCTGCTTCGTTTAATGGGTAATCTAGGTCGCGAAATTTTAGCATTTGCATGTTAAAGAAATCTGAGTATTTTGTCTGCTGGGTAGTTTGGTATTTTCTAGAGTAAAGCTCCATTCTTAAACTCTGTTGTATGGCGGGAGACCAGTATTTGCGCAGAAACGCTAAATTAAAGTCTGACATGGTTCCAAATGTGTATTTGAAACTTAAAAACCAGGTGAGAACATTTCCTGATAAAAATCTCTCCATCATTCTCAATCTACGTGCTTCAGGTACCCCAGTGTCATTAAAGTGGTCTTCGATCTCTTTGATAAAGGCCTTAGGCGTTACCCCTGAATTTTCTGTGTATTTCTGCGGCTTGTAGTCATTTGAGCGAATTACTTGAATAAGTTGTGTGGGCTGATGACCGTCCTGTGGTGTTGAGCTCCTATCTACGTTCTTGCGAAATCCGTCCGTGTTTGTTGTTAATGGGCTCTCTGCTTGAGTCTGACTTCCTGATATGCTGGGTTGGGGACTATGTGAGTCATCCTGCTTGTCTTTCAACGCTCCCGTTTTAAATATAGATGATTGTTCTAATGAGCGGAGTTCGGCTTTTATGATCCTGTCTGTCTGCTCTTTAAGTCTATTTTTTACCTCTTGCTCCAAAGCTTGAATACGCGTGTGGTTTTCGCCTACTGTTTTAAGAATAGTGGATCTTCCCTCTCTAGAATCAATATTCATTTTCTTCCAATCTTTCCTGATCTGTTCTTTAATCGTGCTTATTTTTTCTTCTATCTGGCTCTTATTTTCATCCTGATTATTTTCTATCTGGCTTAGCCTTTCGTCTAATGTGCTCTTAAATTGTTCTTGTTCCGTTTCTAGGCTTTTCCACTGTTCCGCTGATTTTATCTCGAGACGGTCCATATCTTTAATTATGCCGGATATGTTCTCATCTACTGCTGATATTTGTTGTTGAATGACCCTGCCACTTTTCTCCATCTCCTTGAACCGTCCTTCCAACTGATCCTGAGCTATTTTGACCTCGCTTGTGTTCATTGTGCATGCTATTTCAATCTGCTCTAATTTAGCTAACACCGTTTCATCGAGAATGCTAAGTTTTTTATCAAAAATACTCTCCATTTTTTTAATCTGCTCTAATTGTTTCTCATTATTTTTGCTTACATCAAGGGCCAGTAATATCATCTGTTGGTTTGTGTGCTCTTTCATCTCTGCGGTTAACGAAGCTAATTGGTTCGTGTTTTTATTATTTTGCGCCTCTAACTGTGAATTTATAGTGTCATTAATTTCACTCTTTAATAACCTAGCTTGTTCCGCCTGATATTCATTTTGTTCAATTCTACTGTTATTTAATTGTGTCCGCAATGATTCACTTTGTTCTAACAGTTTAGTATTTAGCGATTTACTTTGTTCTGACATTTTCGTATTTAGCGATTCACTTTGTTCTGACAGTTTAATTTTTAGCGATTCACTTTGCTCTAACAGTTTAGTATTTAGCGATTCACTTTGTTCTGACATTTTCGTATTTAGCGATTCACTTTGCTCTAACATACTAGTGTTTATTTGTTCAGATTATTTTGTATTCATCGCTTCATTTTGCTCTAACATACTAGTGTTTATAGATTGACTCTGTTCTGCTAGTTTAGTATCCAACAATTCCTGCGTTCTCCTCGCTGCACTTTCAATGATCTCCTGGATCTGCGCCACCGTTGCCATGTTTTATAATATATATGAGACATATGGGAAATGGCATACGCCAATGCCCTTTGACACGCACATAAATCCAATGCACATTTAATTTCTTTATCCTACTCAGTTCATTTATTTTTACCTTTAATCCCATTAGTTGATTGCATCACTGAGTAGTTCTAGTTTTACTCAATTTAATTTTAACCCCAAGCACATATTTAGTCATTAAACAGTTATCCTGATCTGATATTAACACTGACTAATTAACGAAGTATTAATTGTCATTTTAGGCTACAGCCTCCTAATATTTCCATGAGTTTGACTTTCTAAACAAATCTAGTTTTAACTTTATCATTGGGCGCCCGGTATCACATCTTAATTTTACTTTAATTTAAAATACAACAACGTGAACCGTATTTTACTTTGCAAACTCCTGATTTTAATTTATCTTTCACACATTTGGCGGTATCCACTTCGCCTCAACTACTTTTAATAAAATATCACTTCCCGGTGATTAAATACTGTCATATCTGCCTGCATTGCGGCATGCCAGTTTTACTCAAATGCGCCACTATTGACATGTGTAATCTCCCCGTTACACCACAGTGATAGCCCCACCGTTGGCCGCCAGTTTTCACCTATGAACCCTTCAGAATAGCAGTGTTTTATGCAAGAATCTTAGATCAAGGGGTCGCGTTCAGTTCATAGTGTGGTGTTTACGTCCGCCAAACAACGTGCTTTTCTGAGGCAAGGGTTATAGGATGAAAACTATAATTAAGAAAGAAAGGAGACAAAACGTAAGATAATAACAAGATTTAATAACTAATTTGTGCATAAAAGAATAAAACAAACAAAAATAAACAAAATCCTCCCTGAATTTTTCCCTGACAGGAATATTTATCACTTTGAGGAGTCAGATGGATCTCCCCTTTTCTAATAAAATGTGGATCCGAGTTCCACTATCTTGCATATGAATTTATGTTCGCGTGATGACTATCTACGAGAAATGAGTACTTGGATGATCATTCGTTCACAACGGGTTAACAGCCACGGTGCTCACGAACAATCATCTCGTAAATCAACGTTTATGGATATGGGCATAACATTAATAAAAATCCTTAAATCTAACTCTGACACACATACTATAACTCTACTATTTACAGGCATCTCTCTGAGACCCTTATTAGTGTGGTGACACACTTAACCAAATGAGCTGCCACAATGGCCAGATGCTCAACAACAAGGAAACACAGCGCCGCACGTGACTCACGGGTCACTGACATGGAAAATAAACATAGAATAAACCAACAACAACAAACAACCTGAGTGGTTAAGATTACTTTATATTAACAAAACTGCATGTTAAGGAAACGCTTCGAAGGTCATCGTGTTTCGTAGGCAACTCCCATTAATCTAAACAATTTTACCATTGATCAGTTTCTCACATTTATATTTATTTTCAACTAATTGGGAGCCAGACGTGCACTCCAATTTAATGAGCTTGCTTGCGAAACTCAGCCAGCCCTTGTGACCACAACTCACCCTTTCCACATACCAGTCATGTCCCCCTTCCAGTGTATATAAATAGCCGACCAGCTGGACTGTTATCTCAAGGAATCAACAGCAGCTAACATCTCCTCCAACTCAACATATGGTCAGACAATAATCACATATCCATAATTGTCCTCGCAAGGATACAATATGAATCTGGTACCAAGCTGACAGAAATCAGTCTCAGCTGAAATTCCCGCTTGTAATACCATAAAAATATATACTCACAATACACACATCTGGGACTGACATAACACCTTTCACACGGGTCTGCTGAATTAGAGCTCGCAAACATTTAACACAATATTTAAAACCTACGATAGAGCTGAGTACTCTTCGTCACAAATTACATTGCTCCAAAGGCAATAATCACACTGAATCTGATCAATAATAAATCTCAACAAAAATTAATTACCCTCCAATCTACTATATAATTATATTAATTCAGTCCTACTTCTGAAACACGACATATCTCCGAGAGACGTTTTTAACCGCACTTCGTAGCCTAGGCGAACACGGCCGTTCACATAGATACGTTAGTTAACACAACACAAAGAAAAGAACTTTCCATTAACTACAATTGTGCGAGCTGCTTCCAAACAAAAGTGTGTCAGATCAAAACTAAATATACTACATTAATCACACAAGCAAAGTATTTACAAAAAACATGTCCCATAAACCATACGTTAATTTAACAAATAATAAAATATTATTAGGTACTCATCTCTTTTTGTAGTCACCCGTCAAAGAACATCAGACGCCATTCCCCAACTGGATGGTTCATTATCTCATAGCAGCCATCTGGACGGAGTGTTGAGAATTCCAAACTTCCTCTGCATTCATCGATGTCATCCTTGCGCTGATACAAAAATTAGGTTATTATACACTTTATGTCTGACTACTAAATTCGCTTGTTCAGGTACTAAATTCCCTGTCACTGTTCGTTGGCGAATTCTCGACGCTACTTCCCCTATAACTATAGTACTATGACTATCTATCACGGAATTTAACACTTTACAATGAATATCTTGTGTCCTCGACACATAATAAAAGTCTATCTCTTCTGATAAACAGAATCAAAGTCTACGTCCGTAGACGCACAGAATAATAGTCGTGTGTCCTCAACACACGGAATAAAAGTCAATGTCTTGGCTCTTCGACACACTTATAAATGAACTGGCCCTTGGGTCAGATGGAGGGGAATTTTATGTAAAAATTTCTCGAAATAAATGTGATACAGGAATGAAATAAATATCACTGAACTCGTAATATTGCACAGGTCAAGAATATGCCCATTAATCCTAGAATCGATCGTAGAGATTTTGTCTAGGCGATTTCCCGCGTGAATACTAGCCGCCGCGTACCCCAGCCGGAGTTGGCGCGCAAGTAGGCATTCTCTTCTCATTGGTTCTCCATTTCTAATAATTTGGCGGTTTCTAGTAGATCTTGGCGTCTTGGGAGTGTCTATTTTCTTCATCAGCCATTCACGTTACTGCATCATATTTCTTCTAGGCGCGAATCACACAATGAACATACCAGAACCATGTCTCACCGCGCGTCGCTTCTAAAATTGAGGTAGCCACACCTGTCCTTATGATACATCGCTCTGCTATTTCTTTTCATAGCTCAAGTACTTAGCCTTTTGTTAAACTGATGCAGGTATGTCCCTACTGTCTCCAACAAATGCTTGAAATTTCCTCATCACTGTCTGGCTACTTTCATGATGCTGGTTGAAATATTTATTAATTGAAGAAATAAAAAGTAGAATCATTTAACCAACATAGGGTAAAGGGTTCAATACGTAGTATTCCAGGCTGCTGAGGGACAAGAACCAGAATACTTTGATTTATAAATTTGAAACTATATTTAGAATATTTTATGGCAGTCTTTTCTGCAGATGTGACGAAACAGTCCTTTAACAATTGAATACTTGTAAGTATAAAATAAATACCTATATTAAATTATATATTTTACACACAGTTATTTTAACAAGTGGGAGTATTAGATATAGTTCATAGATGATGAAAGCGGGGGAAATGTGAGAACACTCCATCCAAGGGCCTGGGGTCAGAAGCAATGTTTCTTGGTAGTTCCGGCTCTTAGTCTGGATCTTCTTCTACGGGAGTGGTGTGCTTTTGTCCATTTGCCATTCCAATTACTTCGAGAAGTATATCTGTCCTCCATCCGTATTCTTTCTCGTTATAGACCTTACTGTTAATCCACTTTTTTGATGATTTTGAGTATCTAAGAGTTTCACACGTTTGATCACGTTTTACATTGTTATTGTGATCCATAATTGCTAACATAGATCGATTTACCATTCCGTAAAATGAGAAACTGGATCTTTTAGGTATGTAGACGTTATGGTAAGATTCAATGGACCCAGTGTGACAGTAATGATTTATGCTTTGCAAGTCTTTTATAAAGCGCTTGTCTTTGAGAACGCTGGCTATGATTCCATAGCCTAGAAAATTTCTATTGAGCCATTTTGTTTTTTGCGTTGAATTTTCGATTATTTTTTCGTGCTCACATTGGTGAAAGTGAGTGTTTCCTAACCTTGAATGTGTGTCACAAATATGATTCAGAACGGACAAAAATTTCTCAACAAGTAGCTCCTCATTGTTCTCACATGTCATAGCTAACCACCAAAGATGATTAATAATGTTGTGTTTCCATTCTAATATTGTGGGTGCCTTGGTCGCTACTGCTTTTAGCTTTTTACCTAAGCTTTGGCAAGGTGCCACACATCAAACTCATGAATGATTCCAGGGTACTTGGTTCGTAAAAGCTTTCGAACACCCTTATGCCGGTCGGATAAGAATAGTTTTATATTTAGCCCTTCTGATGATATTTTTGATAGCACTTTAACACACGCGGGCTTTTCCAACTCGCCGAAAACTTGGCCTCGTTGCAGATCAACAAAGTCACTAATTTCCTCTGAGCTGATGTCCATCACAGAATATGTTACATATTTTGCACAAAAACCTAGACTGTCAAATTGACCATCATCTGCAATCCACACCCTCCTACCGGATGCCATGAGATTCTTGACGGAGTTACCAAGATGCAGAGCCCATGTATGCCTAATAGCTTGTAGTTTTTTAACGTGACCGTTAATCGCGCGATCATGAGTCACGGGACCTCCATTTAACGTGGATCCGAACCACAGGACATGGCATTTCACTTCGAAAATCTCACATGCTGTTGTTTCCTATGGCTAGCCCGGATTCCAATCCATCAGCTTTCTTGCGTTCCAATAGAGTTGTGTGAGGTTTCCAGAAGTTCTAGCAGTCACATCAAGTTTGTTGCAATGTAGCAGGTGCCCGCCCCTTGTCAATTTTACTTCCAGGTTCGTGGGGGATGAAGTTACTCACGTCCGCAGCATACCTTAAGCTGTACGTGTCCCCTGGGTGGTGCTAAACGAGTAACAATTTTGGCAAACACGTTCCAGAAATCTCACATGCATTGACCGGGAATCGAACCCGGTCCACCTTGGTGAGAGGCAGACAGCTTGATCGCTGAGCCACCACGCCCCCGTATGCCTAATAACTGGGATAACGATTCGTTTCACAATTTTGTAAAATGTGTGGCTCATGAAACATAAATCAACACAGTCTGTCAATGATTTCAGTAATGCAAAATCCACTCCCGTTATGTACATACCTGTAGCCAAGTGACTGATAACATGGAGAATTTGTTAACATTCTTATGAGATCTCCATACGACAGTATGTCCTGCTAGACAGGTCATTTGGACACTCACAGCAGGTCATTTAGTAGAAGGAATAGTTTGAATTACTTTCTTGCCGCAGGTAAGGCACCTTGCAAAGAGAAGTAGCAGGTTCTGCCACATTACGAACAGCAACGTAGTCTCACTGAAATGCCATGCTTTATTTTTTCTACTCACCACCGGCGGCTGTACTGTTTCATCTCCTTCCCTGTCATCGTCATCATCATCATTATCCGAGGTAGTATCACTCTCTTCATATGCTTCATATATTGCATCACGAACACCAGGATCACTGTCACTATCGTAACACTTTGTGTTTCTAAATGTTTCTCCTCCTAATTCGCACTGTACTCCAAATGTTTTGGGATTTTCAGACATGCTGGATTCATCATGGATAACACTCTCATTTTCACTGCAAACACTCGGGGCAACACTTTAAATACTCGCAGAGGTACTGTACCCGATAATCCGGAAAGGATCCTGTTGGAATATCCATTGCCCCCGCTGGATTGCCTATTTCTAATTGCTCCGGCAAAAACTACATTAGAAATTGCTTCCAACATGGTCTTTAGGGATTTACAGACAGCAGTTACAAGAATATTGTGGATCAACAACCAACTACACGGGACACTCACCTTTACTTACCTCGGGGACTGGGACTTCAAATTCGCCTACACTACATCCACAATACTCTGCTCCTTATATTTAAAATGAATCACACTCCAACAACAATGGAAAACAATCTGAACAAATTTATTAACAAAAAGGTAAACTAATCTACTATTAACAAAATAACAACAAATGAATTTAACAATAGACATTAAAATTAAAAACACGCAATCATCCACATCTCCTTTCAATTCTACATCTTACTACAATGCTGTATTAAAATTTTGAGTATAAAACTTGTCTTGTTCTAGGCCTACACTGCGTATAAATAAAAACGTTTAGTGAAGCCTCTGAATGGCATTCCATACACATGTTTTCATTCACAAACCTGCGTTGTAGAACGCACGTGTCGTGGCTTTGTTTCATCAATGAAACACTGGCATCACGCCGTACTCAAAACTGGTTTAACTTATACAATAAATAGAAGGCTGTGAGTCTACTCCTGTTAAATTATATCATCGCTCTCCACTACTAACAATGAATCATGCTTGCTAGCCCACAGAGACTGCATGTGTGTGCATTTATAAAAGACGTAAAAATTAACATTTAGATCTTACAAAAGTTCATATAACAGCTCTGTTTCTTAACAAATAATTCTAAAATTTTTATACACTCTTTCATTCGCACTCCGTTATTGTTCTAGACCAATACGGTTCCACATCTTCTCTTAACAATGAATAATCATTCACACCAAAAACATCCGCTTATAAACACACACTGTTAAAAAACAATTGATTAATAAATCCTATTAAATTGTTTAACTAATTAAATCATTTCCACAAAAATTATTTACATGTAATATGTTTATAATAATATCCATTATCTAGTGTTGCTAACTTGTCAGTTTCGAGATTCTAACTTCTCGGTTACAATAAAATTCTTAACAAAATATACACAGTGGTTTTTCACATAACCATCCTTCTATAACGTTCTGTAGTTTTAATATACTGCATACACCTCGTCTTATATAGGTTTCAGTACACTGTCGGGATAATACAGTCAACTGATTAAAGTAAACTGTACGTAATTACATCAATTCGGGTTTAAAAAATTTAATAATTGTATTATAGACGTGAGTAGACAATCTTTCTCATGTTATATTTCCGCTGAAACCCTCCTGTTAACACAGCTAAATCGTTAATTCACAAGAATTAAACTACTTGTATACAACGGCTCCTATCATGATACATGCCTTTTTATCAAAGAACAACAATACTTTGACTTCCTTAATATGCGGAATTCCCTCGCCTGAACACTCCATAGCTCTACAAAACCTCATATAACAGTATATATGGCATAAACAAATATCATCAACTATGTTAAACACTAATCAAAAGGGATTAATTGTTATTAACATATCTTATGTAGGAACGTCTCTCAAATACTGGTATGACCCTCAGTATCATTGCACATGACTACTGGACTACAATTATAAATACGTAAGTTCTTCAAACAAAACTTCAAATTGTAATGAACGATATTAGACAGTCGTGATTAACCGCCTAAAGTTTACTCCACAACAGGATAATTAACTGTTAACTCGTCTGTCGCAAATACATGCAATAAGAATAATAATCCTGTTTCATCTCACTTGTCAATCTTTAAATTGTTAATCGATGTAATATCATGTCCACAAAATGACTTGATGTTACACAAATAGAATAAAATGACACACATGTTATTTATAGTGTCAAATAGAATTCAATCTTGACCGGGATAAACTAGCTTTGAATTCCTAGCCAAAGATTTGAATAATCTTCTATTAAAAGGTATTTCCTCTAACATATTAAATGAACAAAGCTCTTAGCTTTACAGATAATAAGAAAGGTTTGCCAATGTCGTAATGTTTTTCCACTCTACACAAAGAATGTTCATAGGGATAAAGACTTCGGTCTTATCAAACGACTAGTATTTCTTAGATCGTCGATAGTTTATGTACAATAATGATATAGCAATATCATTCGAAGTTTCTTCTGTTTTTGAAGTTATATGTTGTTACATTAAAGTGCTCAAATTAAATTTAATAAAAATTTAATTTAAAGCTATGACACAATGTCAGAATACTTGGTTTAAATGAAATTATTAAAATTCGAGAGTCGAAACGACTAGTCTCCTATGAGGCAATATGGTTCCTCAAACAAAATATTAATGTCAGTTCCACAACTGATCCGTTGAATAAAATTGAACATAAGTTGAAATGCAATCATCTTCTAAATAATCTTGCAGCATAAAAATCTCAACACACATCTGAAGTGTAAAATACATAAAAGCACTGAAATACATGAAGTGTGAAAATATAGAAATATGGAAAAAGATCGCCGAAAATATGGAATAAGATCGCTGAAAATATGGAATAAGATCGCTGCTCAGAATGTCACTAATCAAGCTCTATATAACAATTGAGATACACTAATACCTTATTTGGACGAAAACTTGAAGATCAATGTAAGTATTGCCACAATACTTTAGATGTTTCCTCAGTACAAGGCACTGATATGGATCTGCATTCGAACCTCGGATCTGCGACCTCAGAGATAAGAAACGTCTCTCTCTGGAATTCACCAACATTCGCCTGGGCTTGAACGACATCCTTCTGTCAAATTCTTCTGGGTTTCCTTTCCCTAGCATCTTGACAAATCTCTTCTGTGGAGTCTTCATTCTCCGTCGTAAATATGTATCAGCTTCATCATTGGAATATAATTATGGAAATATGCATATAAATAGTGAATGAAATGTTTCCATTGCTAATTGATGTTATATTAGTGTTCGTAGACTGACGAAAATGCACAAGATGGACCGTACACTACGTCTGTATTCAAGAATACGTTGTCTACCGAAGCTCCATCGTTGTATCTTCACTCCTGCTATTGAATATGTCTCTGGCGCATGACTGGTTAGTTCATCATATCAACAATATAAATTAAGTTGAATGATAATGTTTGAAGAATAATTATAGTCATACTGTTAATGTTTATGTGTTGCACCAATATTAAAAATCCTCCGCCACTGTTCACTTGAACTGTGTTCGCCAACTTCACTTTGCAATTTATAATGATAATCAGCTTTGTTTCCAACACATTTGGAAATCTAACTTGACAGGCTGATTTTGTCGAAACGGTGAATATTTAAGCGCTCGACTTTCCACAATATATAGTAGGCGACCTGTTCTTGATAAATGTTCACTTATTTAACTTCAAATCTCAGTATTGTATGAAATATAATCAATACTATGTTCCTCGCAACTTCACGTAGAATGGCAGTGCGGTGATCTCTACCGTTCCACCTAGCTATACTCGCGTCTCCACAAGTCGACAGTCGTCGCACTCGGACTAAGCTTTGGGATCTCCGTTAACCCAGTAAAATCACTTCCTCACTCTTCAAAGTCTGCTGGAATAAGAACCTCGATCCTTGGATCTCCCACTCCAAGTCGAATTTTTGGCGGCCATATCAATCTCCCACCATAATTTTAGCGCGTAGATTACTAATGCTTATTACTGCGTAGATTAACCGATCTGTGGTTTTAAAAGTATCAGACATAATTTCTCTTAATATTCTCTTCATTACCAAATAAGAAAATCTTCTTCTAAGGGCCTAAATGCATAATTTCCTCATGTTGTGTAATTAAAGTTGATCCCGTCTTCAATAAGACCTCTCCTCATTGGCTGTGGACTGGGATCCAATAGCATAATTTATAACAATATTTAAAATATTAATTTCCAAACTCGCTGTTGCTATGCTAAGAATAGCCTTCTAGAAGTGTCCATTGTTCAATCTATCACGTGATCGGGCTCTCCCACAGTCTCGAGCTTATAACACGACCCTCTTGTGTCACACTTCCAGAAATTATATTTGCTAGTTAAATTTTATCATGGGGACGGAAAATACTCTCATTTTGTCCCTAAATAATTCAATTTACGGGGGCATTCCTCCGTTATCTCAAGTTAAAAACAGTTGCAAATTGTTTTTAATCATACTAATTCAAGACTTTTGATATGTCACTTGAACTCGTATATTGAATTATTTTAGCCTATTTTCTAATGATACTTTTTCAAATTTTTAGCGTTGAATTTTCCTAGAATAACGTTTTCATCATCAAATAACTCATAACAGTTATTCCCATAAGCATTAGTTATGCGGAACGCTCTCTCTTCTTGGTTTACTGCAGTTATATCCATCTGACCCGTTCCTCTTCTTCTTTTCTTCAACGTCTTCTTTTTCTTCTTTTCTTGGTTCTTCAACGTCTCCTTCTTCTTCTTTTTTTCTTGGATCTGTGTAGCAGTATATCCTCTTCTCTCTTCTACTTCTTTTGGTCAACGTAAATGATCCCCCCATATCGTCTATGAGAACCATTTCCATTACCTTCTCCTTTACTGGTGCCTGGTTTGGAATTGATACTCAAATCCTTTTTATCACCATTTCCATTTTCCTAGTCTCTTAAATCTTTAAGATATTCTTGTCCTTCCTTATCACGTTCATCATACTTCTCCTTCGTCATAATTTCATCTTGGGAGTTTCTGTTACGATTATCGTTCTGGTTATTCCTATTGTTATTCCTGTTATAACCATTATTATTGTATCGGTAGTTATTATTGTTGTGATAATAACCACTTCTACGGTTGCCATTGCTATTATCGTTATTACGTCCTTGCTGTTGCTGGTATGGACGACCTCCACGGAATCTCCTGTATCTGGGTTCTGGTCTACGATCTCGGAAATAATTATTCCTCTCAGGACCAATATTTCCCTTTTCTGGTTCTTTCGGATCGTCTGTCTGTTGTGTTTGGTCAAGATATACTGTGTTAATGTCTGTACTCTTGCCTTTGGTTCTTCGCAACAACGTTTGGCATAGGGCTCGTGTAATCGAGTTTTCTGAGCAATTCGTCCATGCTTGCTAGATCGTTGATCCCTGACGAGATAATTAGACGTCTGACTTCCACATGGAGCATCCTGGCTATCACGTCTATCAACTGAGCTGTAGATAACGGGGGTTGAAGGAATCTGTGCCTGGCTAACTGACTCGTGAAGAAGTCTGCGTAGCGTGTAGGAAGAGTTCCTGAATATTTCCGTGAGTATACTTCTGCGCGCAGGGAATTTTGTGCTTCAATAGACCAGAAAGGATTTATTAGTGCTTCTGCGAATTCATCGAAGTTCATGAAGGTATAACTGAAGGCTCTGAACCATTCATGGGGCCCATCTGATAAAAAAAACGTTCTACGATCTTCATTTCCCTCTCTCTTGGAATATGCGCTTCGATAAAATAATCTTTGAGATTTCTAATGTACTCTATCGGTGTGAAACTATCTAGGTTGCTGAACTTACGCGGTTTGTCTTCAAAGTTCCTTATGACCGTCACGTTTCTCGGATATGAATCCTGAAGGTTTTGTCGGAAATATCTATTGTAACTCTCGGGCTGTTTACTCCTCTCCTCTAAACCTTCCGTAAACCTGAATAATCTTTCTTCCGGCCTAATTTCGCTTTCTTCCACTTCCACTTCTGATTCCTCGAATCTTCAAGATCAGTCTTCTCCCTTTCCTTTTCTTCTATCTCAGCGATAATCTTCTTCAGCTGTTGGCCTACTTCGGTCTTTAAATCTTCCTTATACGTCTCAAGCTTGGCAACATCTCCTAGATTAAGATTTTGTAACTTCTTGGATACGTATTCTTCTAGTTCGTTAGTTTTCTCCACACTCATGGTATTAACGTTAGTGACAACCTTGTTTAATCGTTCCTCTATCGTTTTAGTTTTACTCTCTAACGATTCTTTCAAAGCTTGCACATCCTGACTAGATTGAGTTCTATCCTCTACTTGTTTTTCAGTGAGCGTATCAATCCTTTTACCTAGATCTGTTCTTACTTCGATAACCTCTCTATTAATTTCTACTTGGGTACTGGCTAATTTCTTTTCTATGTTATCTTGGATTTGCTTAACATATTCCCCACTAGATTTGTTCCATTCGTCTTTCCATACAACTACATTAGCTTTTAACATTTCAGCTATGTCCTCCTCAATATCTGCCTTAAGAATTTTATTATGGTCAATAACCTGTATTCGTAAATTTTCTACATTACCTTTTAATTCGACCAGAGAAGCTGTAGTTTTTATCGCATCGTTAACAAAACGTGTCGTTAAAGCAGTTATATTCTGTGTACATAATTCTTTAGACGCCTCTACCTCTTGTCTAATTTTATTGATATCCACCTGGACTTTTGGTACATCTACAAATACCGTATTAACATCTGTCTGTATTTTACCTATATCAGATTGTACATCAGTGACATCTGACTGCATGTTATTTATGTCAACCTGAACATTAGTGACATCGGCTTGGACTGTAACTACTTTATTTTGAACATTAGATACCTCTAACCTCACATTACCAATATCGGACTGTACATTAGACACATGCGCTTGCACTAAGTCTATCTTGGATTGGACATTAGATACATCTGACCTAACATTACTAACATCAGTTCGGACATCTCCGACAACTGTCCGTACACCACTTACATCGTCCTGTATCTGCTTTGAGCTGGCCTGTAATCGCGTAACATTTGCAACCATTTTAGAAGCACTAGTATGCAAACCCTCTAAAGAAGTCTGAACTTCCTGAATTTCAGTTTTGAAACTCTCTTTAACACTTTCTGCAACTTTATCTGAAAGAGAATCAACAACTTTAACAACCACTGTGTTAAGGTCCTCCTTTCGTTCCCGCTTCAGTTGTTCTAGGTCCTGCTTCGCCTCCTGAAATTTACCTTCCATATCTACCATATTCGCAGATAAATTCTCCTTTATCTTACCTTCAACAACATTCAAACTGCTGTGCAGTTGCTCCTTCAAATTCTGCTGCAGCTTCATCTGCATTTCCTCCAACATTTTCTTTACATCCTCACTTACCATTGCAATAACCCTTTATATAGTGCTGTAGAGACATAAACAATAACAGAGCAAAATAACAACATCTGAGCAACGTCCTATTCCATATATATTTTTGAGCACCTTAATGTCTAAAAGTAACTTACAATTACCTTAGCATTAACTTATTTTACACCCTATGTTGAATAAACTCACTCAAAATGTTTGTTCTCCTGTGATTCACTTTAAAACCACTACCACAAAGAAAAATTCTACTATTACAATCATCAAAACAAGTTAGCTTTAGTTTACACATGACCTTAGCAATCGTCATGTACCGGTGAAATGAAATAGATATCAGATCGTAGGTCGTTTTTCGAAACTGTCTACCTACTACACCTCTCTCAGGTTTCTAAGATCTGATCATTATCTGAGTGTAACCTTCCTAATATTAATTTAAATTAAACCTATATAATTACACTCACATCCATCCGAAATTGGATAAGACATCCCACAAGTCTGGTAATTATTTCTTTCACTAGAAATGTTCAAACCAACTTTCTTTAGAGACACTACGGCTAATTTCGTAGCCCCAAAGATCATAGGCGCCATTCCTACTGTACCCGATAATCCGGAAAGGATCCTGTTGGAATATCCATTGCCCCCGCTGGATTGCCTATTTCTAATTGCTCCGGCAAAAACTACATTAGAAATCGCTTCCAACATGGTCTTTAGGGATTTACAGACAGCAGTTACAAGAATATTGTGTATCAACAACCAACTACACGTGGCACTATCCTTTACTTACCTCGGGGACTGGGACTACAGCTTCGCCTACACTACATCCACAATACTCTGCTCCTTATATTTAAAATGAATCACACTCCAAAAACAATGGAAAACAATCTGAACAAATGTATTAACAAAAAGGTAAACTAATCTACTATAAACAAAATAACAACAAATGAATTTAACAATAGACATTAAAATTAAAAACACGCAATCATTCACACCTCCTTTCAATTCTACATCTTACTACAATGCTGTATTAAAATTTTTAGTATAAAACTTGGCTTGTTCTAGACCTACACTGCGTAGAAATAAAAACGTTTAGTGAAGCCTCTGAATGGCATTCCATACACATGTTTTCATTCACAAACCTGCGTTGTAGAACGCACGTGTCGTGGCTTTGTTTCATCAATGAAACACTGGCATCACGCCGTACTCAAAACTGGTTTATACAATAAATAGAAAGCTGTGAGTCTACACCTGTTATATTATATCATCGCTCTCCACTACTAACGGTGAATCATGCTTGCTAGCCCACAGAAACTGCATGTGTGAGCATTTATAAAACACTTAAAAATTAACATTTAGATCTTACAAAAGTTCATATAACTGCTCTGTTTCTTAAGCAATCATTCAAAAAAAATGTATACACTCTTTCATTCGCACTCCGTTATTGTTCTAGACCAATACGGTTCCACATCTTCTCTTAACAGTGAATAATCATTCACACCAAAAACATCCGCTTATAAACTCACACTGTTCCAAAACAATTGATTAATAAATCCTATTAAATTGTTTAACTAATTAAATCATTTCCACAAAAATTATTTACTTGTAATATGTTTATAATAATATCCATTATCTAGTGTTGCTAACGTGACACTTTCGAGATTCTAACTTCTCGGTTACAATAAAATTCTTAACAAAATATATACACTGGTTTTTCACATAACCATCCATCTATAACATTCTATAGTTTTAATATACTGCATACACCTCGTCTTATATAGGTTTCAGTACACTGTCGGGATAATACAGTCGACTGATCAAAGTACACTGTACGTAAAAATATAAATAAGGGTTTTAAAAAAAATATATTATAGACGTGAGTAGACAATCTTTCTTATGTTCTATTTCCGCTGAAACCCTCCTGTTAACACAGCTAAATCGTTAATTCACAAGAACTGAACTACTTGTATACAACGGCTCCTATCATGATACATGCCTTTTTATCAAAGAACAACAATACTTCGACTTCCTTAAAATGCGGAATTCCCTCGCCTGAACACTCCATAGCTCTACAAAACCTCATATAACAGTATATATGGCATAAACAAATATCATCTACTATGTTAAACACTAATCAAAAGGGATTAATTATTGTTAACATATCTTATGTAGGAACTTCTCTCAAATATTGGCATGACCCTCAGTATCATTGCACATGACTACTGGACTACAATTATACATACGTAAGTTCTTCAAACAAAACTTCAAATTGTAATGAACGATATTAGACAGTCGTGATTAACCTCCTAAAGTTTACTCCACAACAAGATAATTAACTGTTAACTCGTCTGTCGCAAATACATGCAATAAGAATAATAATCCTGTTTCATCTCACTTGTCAATCTTTAAATTGTTAATCGTTGTAATATCATGTCCACAAAATGACTTGATGTTACACAAATAGAATAAAATAACACACATGTTATTTATAGTGTCAGATAGAATTCAATCTTGACCGGGATAAACTAGCTTTGAATTCCTAGCCAAAGATTTGAATAATCTTCTATCAAAAGGTATTTCCTCTAACATATTAAATGAACAAAGCTCTTAGCTTTACAGATAATAAGAAAGGTTTGCCAATGTCGTAATATTTTTCCACTCTACACAAAGAATGTTCATAGGGATAAAGACTTCAGTCTTATCAAACGACTAGTATTCCTTAGATCGTCGATAGTTTATGTACAATAATGATATAACAATATCATTCGAAGTTTCTTCTGTTCTTGAAATTATATGTTGTTACATTAAAGTGCTCAAATTAAATTTAATAAAAATTTAATTTAAAGCTATGACACAATGTCAGAATACTTGGTTTAAATGAAATTATTAAAATTCGAGAGTCGAAACGACTAGTCTCCTATGAGGCAATATGGTTCCTCAAACAAAATATTAATGTCAGTTCCACTACTGATCCGTTGAATAAAATTGAGCATAAGTTGAAATACAATCATCTTCTAAATAATCTTGCAGCATAAAAATCTCAACACACATCTGAAGTGTAAAATACATAAAAGCACTGAAATACATGAAGTGTGAAAATATAGAAATATGGAAAAAGATCACCGAAAATATGGAATAAGATCGCTGAAAATATGGAATAAGATCGCTGAAAATATGGAATAAGTTCGCCGCTCAGAATGTCACTAATCAAACTCTATATAACAATTGAGATACACTAATACCTCATTTGGACGAAAACTTGAAGATCAATGTAAGTATTGCCACAATACTTGAGATGTTTCCTCAGTACAAGACACTGATATGGATCTGCATTCGAACCTCGGATCTGCGACCTCAGAGATAAGAAACGTCTCTCTCTGGAATTCACCAACATTCGCCTGGGCTTGAACGACATCCTTTTGTGAAATTCTTCTGGGTTACCTTTCCTTAGCATCTTGACAAATCTCTTCTGTGGAGTCTTCTTTCTCCGTCGTAAATATGTATCAGCTTCATCATTGGAATATAATTATGGAAATATTCATATAAATAGTGAAAGAAATGTTTCCATTGCTAATTGATGTTATATTAGTGTTCGTAGACTGACGAAAATGCACAAGATGGGCCGTACACTACGTCTGTATTCAAGAATACGTTGTCTACCGAAGCTCCATCGTTGTATCTTCACTCCTGCTATTGAATATGTCTCTGGCGCATGACTGGTTAGTTCATCATATCAACAATATAAATTAAGTTGAATGATAATGTTTGAAGAATAATTATAGTCATACTGTTAATGTTTATGTGTTGCGCCAATATTAAAATTCCTCCGCCACTGTTCACTTGAACTGTGTTCGCCAACTTCACTTTGCAATTTATAATGATAATCAGCTTTGTTTCCAACACATTTGGAAATCTAACTTGACAGGCTGATTTTGTCGAAACGGTGAATATTTAAGGGCTCGACTTTCCACAATATATAGTAGGCGACCTGTTCTTGATAAATGTTCACTTATTTAACTTCAAATCTCAGTATTGTATGAAATATAATCAATACTATGTTCCTCGCAACTTCACGTAGAATGGAAGTGCGGTGATCTCTACCGTTCCACCTAGCTATACTCGCGTCTCCACAAGTCGACAGTCGTCGCACTCGGACTAAGCTTTGGGATCTCCGTTAACCCAGTAAAATCACTTCCTCACTCTTCAAAGTCTGCTGGAATAAGAACCTCGATCGTTGGATCTCCCTCTCCAAGTCGAATTTTTGGCGGCCATATCAATCTCCCACCATAATTTAAGCGCGTAGATTACTAATGCTTATTACTGCGTAGATTTACCGATCTGCGGTTTTTAAAGTATCAGACATAATTTCTCTTAATATTCTCTTCATTACCAAATAAGAAAATCTTCTTCTAAGGGCCTAAATGCATAATTTCCTCATGTTGTGTAATTAAAGTTGATCCCGTCTTCAATAAGACCTCTCCTCATTGGCTGTGGACTGGGATCCAATAGCATAATTTATAACAATATTTAAAATATTAATTTCCAAACTCGCTGTTGCTACGCTAAGAATAGCCTTCTAGAAGCGTCCATTGTTCAATCTATCACGTGATCGGGCTCTCCCACAGTCTCTAGCTTATAACACGACCCTCTTGTGTCGCACTTCCAGAAATTATATTTGCTAGTAAAATTTTATCATGGGGACGGAAAAAACTCTCATTTTGTCCCTAAATAATTCAATTTACGGGGGCATTCCTCCGTTAACTCAAGTTAAAAACAGTTGCAAATTGTTTTTAATCATACTAATTCAAGACTTTTGATATGTCACTTGAACTCGTATATTGAATTATTTTAGCCTATTTTCTAATGATACTTTTTCAAATTTTTAGCGTTGAATTTTCCTAGAATAACGTTATTTTCATCATCAAATAACTCATAACAGTTATTCCCATAAGCATTAGTTATGCGGAACGCTCTCTCTTCTTGGTTTTACTGAAGTTATCTTCATCTGACCCGTTCCTCTTCTTCTTTTCTTCAACGTCTTCTTTTTCTTCTTTTCTTGGTTCTTCAACGTCTCCTTCTTCTTCTTCCTCTTTTCTTGGATCTGTGTAGCAGTATATCCTCTTCTCTCTTCTACTTCTTTTGTCAACGTAAATGGTCCCTCCATATCGTCTATGAGAACCATTTCCATTACCTTCTCCTTTACTGGTGCCTGGTTTAGAATTGATACTCAAATCCTTTTTATCACCATTTCCATTTTCCTTGTCTCTTAAATCTTTAAGATATTCTTGTCCTTCCTTATCACGTTCATCATACTTCTCCTTCGTCATAATTTCATCTTGGGAGTTTCTGTTACGATTATCGTTCTGGTTATTCCTATTTTATTCCTGTTATAACCATTATTATTGTATCGGTAGTTATTATTGTTGTGTTAATAACCACTTCTACGGTTGCCATTGCTATTATCGTTATTACGTCCTTGCTGTTGCTGGTATGGACGACCTCCACGGAATCTCCTGTATCTGGGTTCTGGTCTACGATCTCGGAAATAATTATTCCTCTCAGGACCAATATTTCCCTTTTCTGGTTCTTTCGGATCGTCAGTCTGTTGTGTTTGGTCAAGATATACTGTGTTAATGTCTGTACTCTTGCCTTTGGTTCTTCGCAACAACGTTTGGCATAGGGCTCGTGTAATCGAGTTTTCTGAGCAATTCGTCCATGCTTGCTAGATCGTTGATCCCTGACGAGATAATTAGACGTCTGACTTCCACATGGAGCATCCTGGCTATCACGTCTATCAACTGAGCTGTAGATAACGGGGGTTGAAGAAATCTGAGCCTGGCTAACTGACTCGTGAAAAAGTCTGCGTAGCGCGTAGGAAGAGTTCCTGAATATTTCCGTGAGTATACTTCTGCGCGTAGGGAATTTTGTGCTTCAATAGACCATAAACGCTTTATTAGTGCTTCTGCGAATTCATCGAAGTTCATGAAGGTATATCTGAAGGCTCTGAACCATTCATGGGGCCCATCTGATAAAAAACGTTCTACGATCTTAATTTCCCTCTCTCTTGGAATATGCGCTTCGATAAAGTAATCTTTGAGATTTCTAATGTACTTTATCGGTGTGAAACTATCTAGGTTGCTGAACTTACGCGGTTTGTCTTCAAAGTTCCTTATGACCGTCACGTTTCTCGGATATGAATCCTGAAGGTTTTGTCGGAAATATCTATTGTAACTTTCGGGCTCTTTACTCCTCTCCTCTAAACCTTCCTTAAACCTGAATAATCTTTCTTCCGGCCTAATTTTGCTTTCTTCCACTTCCACTTCTGATTCCTCGAATCTTCAAGATCTGTCTTCTCCCTTTCCTTTTCTTCTATCTCAGCGATAATCTTCTTCAGCTGTTGGCCTACTTCGGTCTTTAAATCTTCCTTATACGTCTCAAGCTTGGCAACATCTCCTAGATTAAGATTTTGTAACTTCTTGGATACGTATTCTTCTAGTTCGTTAGTTTTCTCCACACTCATGGTATTAACGTTAGTGACAACCTTGTTTAATCGTTCCTCTATCGTTTTAGTTTTACTCTCTAACGATTCTTTCAAAGCTTGCACATCCTGACTAGATTGAGTTCTATCCTCTACTTGTTTTTCAGTGAGCTTATCAATCCTTTTACCTAGATCTGTTCTTACTTCGATAACCTCTCTATTAATTTCTACTTGGGTACTGGCTAATTTCTTTTCTATGTTATCTTGGATTTGCTTAACATGTTCCCCAACCGATTTGTTCCATTCGTATTTCCATACAACTACATTAGCTTTTAACATTTCAGCTATGTCCTCCTCAATATCTGCCTTAAGAATTTTATTATGGTCAATAACCTGTATTCGTAAAGTTTCTACGTTACCTTTTAATTCGACCAGAAAAGCTGTAGTTTTTATCGCATCGTTAACAAAACGTGTCGTTAAAGCAGTTATATTCTGTGTACATAATTCTTTAGACGCCTCTACCTCTTGTCTAATTTTATTGATATCCACCTGGACTTTTGATACATCTACAAATACCGAATTAACATCTGTCTGTATTTTACCTATATCAGATTGTATATCAGTGACATCTGACTGCATGTTATTTATGCCAACCTGAACATTAGTGACATCGGCTTGGACTGTAACTACTTTATTTTGAACATTAGATACCTCTAACCTCACATTACCAATATCGGACTGTACATTAGACACATGCGCTTGCACTAAGTCTATCTTGGATTGGACATTAGATACATCTGACCTAACATTACTAACATCAGTTCGGACATCTCCGACATCTGTCCGTACACCACTTACATCGTCCTGTATCTGCTTTGAGCTGGCCTGTAATCGCGTAACATTTGCAACCATTTTAGAAGCACTAGTATGCAAACCCTCTAAAGAAGTCTGAACTTCCTGAATTTCAGTTTTGAAACTCTCTTTAACACTTTCTGCAACTTTATCTGAAAGAGAATCAACAACTTTAACAACCACTGTGTTAAGGTCCTCATTTCGTTCCCGCTTCAGTTGTTCTAGGTCCTGCTTCGCCTCCTGAAATTTACCTTCCATATCTACCATATTCGCAGATAAATTCTCCTTTATCTTACCTTCAACAACATTCAAACTGCTCTGCAGTTGCTCCTTCAAATTCTGCTGCAGCTTCATCTGCATTTCCTCCAACATTTTCTTTACATCCTCACTTGCCATTGCAATAACCCTTTATATAGTGCTGTAGAGACATAAACAATAACAGAGCAAAATAACAACATCTGAGCAACGTCCTATTCCATATATATTTTTGAGCACCTTAATGTCTAAAAGTAACTTACAATTACCTTAGCATTAACTTATTATACACCCTATGTTGAATAAACTCACTCAAAATGTTTGTTCTCCTGTGATTCACTTTAAAAACACTACCACAAAGAAAAATTCTACTATTACAATCATGAAAACAAGTTAGCTTTAGTTTACACATGACCTTAGCAATCGTCATGTACCGGTGAAATGAAATAGATATCAGATCGTAGGTCGTTTTTCGAAACTGTCTACCTACTACACCTCTCTCAGGTTTCTAAGATCTGATCTTTATCTGAGTGTAACCTTCCTAATATTAATTTAAATTAAACCTATATAATTACACTCACATCCATCCGAAATTGGATAAGACATCCCACAAGTCTGGTAATTATTTCTTTCACTAGAAATGTTCAAACCAACTTTCTTTAGAGACACTACGGCTAATTTCGTAGCCCCAAAGATCATAGGCGCCATTCCTACTGTACCCGATAATCCGGAAAGGATCCTGTTGGAATATCCATTGCCCCCGCTGGATTGCCTATTTCTAATTGCTCCGGCAAAAACTACATTAGAAATCGCTTCCAACATGGTCTTTAGGGATTTACAGACAGCAGTTACAAGAATATTGTGTATCAACAACCAACTACACGTGGCACTATCCTTTACTTACCTCGGGGACTGGGACTACTGCTTCGCCTACACTACATCCACAATACTCTGCTCCTTATATTTAAAATGAATCACACTCCAACAACAATGGAAAACAATCTGAACAAATTTATTAACAAAAAGGTAAACTAATCTACTATAAACAAAATAACGAGAAATTAATTTAACAATAGACATTAAAATTAAAAACACGCAATCATTCACACCTCCTTTCAATTCTACATCTTACTACAATGCTGTATTAAAATTTTGAATATAAAACTTGGCTTGTTCTAGCCCTACACTGCGTAGAAATAAAAACGTTTAGTGAAGCCTCTGAATGGCATTCCATACACATGTTTTCATTCACAAACCTGCGTTGTAGAACGCACGTGTCGTGGCTTTGTTTCATCAATGAAACACTGGCATCACGCCGTACTCAAAACTGGTTTATACAATAAATAGAAGGCTGTGAGTCTACACCTGTTAAATTATATCATCGCCCTCCACTTCTAACAATGAATCATGCTTGCTAGCCCACAGAGACTGCATGTGTGTGCATTTATAAAAGACGTAAAAATTAACATTTAGATCTTACAAAAGTTCATATAACTGCTCTGTTTCTTAACCAAGAATTCTAAAATTGTTATACACTCTTTCATTCGCACTCCGTTATTGTTCTAGACCAATACGGTTCCACATCTTCTCTTAACAATGAATAATCATTCACACCAAAAACATCCGCTCATAAACACACACTGTTCCAAAACAATTGATTAATAAATCCTATTAAATTGTTTAATTAAATCATTTCCACAAAAATTATTTACATGTAATATGTTTATAATAATATCCATTATCTAGTGTTGCTAACTTGTCAGTTTCGAGATTCTAACTTCTCGGTTACAATAAAATTCTTAACAAAATATACACAGTGGTTTTTCACATAACCATCCTTCTATAACGTTCTGTAGTTTTAATATACTGCATACACCTCGTCTTATATAGGTTTTAGTACACTGTCGGGATAATACAGTCGACTGATTAAAGTAAACTGTACGTAATTACATAAATTCGGGTTTAAAAAATTTAATAATTGTATTATAGACGTGAGTAGACAATCTTTCTCATGTTATATTTCCGCTGAAACCCTCCTGTTAACACAGCTAAATCGTTAATTCACAAGAACTGAACTACTTGTATACAACGGCTCCTATCATGATACATGCCTTTTTATCAAAGAACAACAATACTTTGACTTCCTTAAAATGCGGAATTCCCTCGCCTGAACACTCCATAGCTCTACAAAACCTCATATAACAGTATATATGGCATAAACAAATATCATCAACTATGTTAAACACTAATCAAAAGGGATTAATTGTTATTAACATATCTTATGTTGGAACTTCTCTCAAATACTGGTATGACCCTCAGTATCATTGCACATGACTACTGGCCTACAATTATACATACGTAAGTTCTTCAAACAAAACTTCAAATTGTAATGAACGATATTAGACAGTCGTGATTAACCTCCTAAAGTTTACTCCACAACAAGATAATTAACTGTTAACTCGTCTGTCGCAAATACATGCAATAAGAATAATAATCCTGTTTCATCTCACTTGTCAATCTTTAAATTGTTAATCGTTGTAATATCATGTCCACAAAATGACTTGATGTTACACAAATAGAATAAAATAACACACATGTTATTTATAGTGTCAGATAGAATTCAATCTTGACCGGGATAAACTAGCTTTGAATTCCTAGCCAAAGATTTGAATAATCTTCTATCAAAAGGTATTTCCTCTAACATATTAAATGAATAAAGCTCTTAGCTTTACAGATAATAAGAAAGGTTTGCCAATGTCGTAATGTTTTTCCACTCTACACAAAGAATGTTCATAGGGATAAAGACTTCGGTCTTATCAAACGACTAGTATTTCTTAGATCGTCGATAGTTTATGTACAATAATGATATAACAATATCATTCGATGTTTCTTCTGTTCTTGAAGTTATATGTTGTTACATTAAAGTGCTCAAATTAAATTTAATAAGAATTTAATTTAATGCTATGACACAATGTCAGAATACTTGGTTTAAATGAAATTATTAAAATTCGAGAGTCGAAACGACTAGTCTCCTATGAGGCAATATGGTTCCTCAAACAAAATATTAATGTCAGTTCCACAACTGATCCGTTGAATAAAATTGAACATAAGATGAAATGCAATCATCTTCTAAATAGTCTTGCAGCATAAAAATCTCAACACACATCTGAAGTGTAAAATACATAAAAGCACTGAAATACATGAAGTGTGAAAATATAGAAATATGGAAAAAGATCGCCGAAAATATGGAATAAGATCGCTGAAAATATGGAATAAGATCGCTGAAAATATGGAATAAATCGCCGCTCAGAATGTCACTAATCAAGCTCTATATAACAATTGAGATATACTAATACCTCATTTGGACGAAAACTTGAAGATCAATGTAAGTATTGCCACAATACTTTAGATGTTTCCTCAGTACAAGACACTGTTAAGTAGGATAAGTTTTCATGTTTTGAATATTCCGTAATCGTGAGGACATATTGCATCATCATGCGAGCGATCACGTGATATGTCTGCAGTGTTCGCGACAAAAAAAATTGTTTGACATAAATGAATGGCCTTGACCTGCTCTACCCCCACACCAAGTTTCAACTCTCTAGGACAAAATAAATTGAATTTTGAAAATAGGCTATATTTCCAAAATTAGGAAATCTATTAAAAAGTTTGTTTGACATAAATGAAAGCTCTCTATCTCCTCTACCAGTAAACCAACTCTCAGGTGTATAGGACAAAAATGAAAAGAAAATGTTCAAATGGCGTCTTTGTTAGCGGAAATGTTTCAGGTGTACTAACATTTGAATGAGACTGTCTGGGCGTGACGCCCCCATGGAGAGCCAGTTGGTTATTCACATGCGTTTGCTAATTGGTCTGCATGTGTTAGCAGCAAGAAGAAATTGACCCTTGACCGCTTGAATCGGATAACCATTGCCCCGCGCGCGGCTGTTATCGTTCTTTGGCTAGCGCTAGCATGCTGAACGTGGGGGTCCGGCTTGCTACTCCATATAAGACGTGCAGCTGTTAGTTAACATTTTTTCAGGCTTGCATGCTCTGTGGTCTTTTTCTGCATATACTGTTTTATAAGACAAATATATATCATTGACGGCATGAAATGAATATTGGCTTGTTTGTTTTAAATTCCTAACCATCAATATTGAACTCGGATATTATTTTAATGAGAGAACAAGTTTGGATATCAGTTCACAAAGTTTCATTCATGTGATATGTTTAATGAGCTTTCTTGTTTCTTTAACATCATAGTATATAAGAGCAAGATTATTATGATGCAGTAGTTACTATTCAACATGTCTCTCTGCTCCTCTTTTATTGCGAAGATGCAACATCTAAGAGAGGTTAAGACGCTAGCAGAGAAAGCCAGGATGTTGGGGGTGTAATTTTATGGTTTCCTCCTCCAAAATGGAGGAGGAAATTATTGTCAGATCTCTCACTGCGCTAGAGAGGGATCTCTTCGACGTAGAGATTCTTGGCATTCTAAGAGACGAACGCTACCGCACAGAATTTGTGCTTAACGGGCTAACGTTAACCATTCTTGATGTTATCCTATCCAGAGAGGAAGCATTTAGGGCGACTCCCCCTCCCAATGGAGTATACCAAGACCAAGTGAGGCTTGAAGATTTTGTGCAAAGAGAAGAAAGAGAAGAAGATGGAGAGCATATGGAAGAGGAAGGAGAAGGTGAAGAAGAAGAAGAAGAAGAAGAAGAAGAAGTGCAAATAATACTTGACTAAATGGACAGTGAACGGTGGTGTCCCACATTGAAATGTATATTTTTTTAAATATATTTATTTTAATCATTGTGGTTTACATTAATTATATAATACGAAATAGTGAAAACAAAATGGTATGATCTTCGTTCTTAAAGTGGTAAGTAGTTCTTTTTTTCCGCCAAGATGCTGAGAATTGAAGATGCTGTCTGCAGAGTTGAATATGCTGGTGATCTTGTGTGCAAGGTAAGTACAATCATTCTTTTCTTTCTTGAGTGTGTTGGTTTTCGTGAGCTGAAAATATATAGAGACACATTAATAATAATAATAATAATAATAATAATAATAATATTTTTTGCGATGAATTAAAAAAACTTACATTGTTTTAATTAGAATATGTTTTTGTTCGAAATCCAAGAGTTGTGAGTTGAATAGAATCCTAGCCAAGATACGAAGGCTTGGGTTCCTTTTCTACGTAGTACTTTGACAACTAAGTAAATATTAGGATGTTTGGTTCGTTGTAACTCTGCTTCAAAAAACGCCCCAAATATCGGCAAATTTTTATTATCTTTTAAAAGATATGTTCGTGGATTAGTATTTTGAACTTTATAAATTGTAAATAATTCCGTAGTCCAATTAGCTTCGTACCCTTTGCTGAAATGTTTCTTGATTTTTGATATTCTTACAATGTCGCCAATTTTATATTTTGGTTTTCTTAAAGTTTCATTATATTGTGTTGGCAAGCGGGGTTGATTGTTTCTTTTTACATCGATAGGTTTCATGCCAATGCTGTGATGTATTTTGTGATTATACTTTACTAATAACTCAGGCAAAATATTTACCCATCGGTATGAACCACGTGTTGTGAACTCTTTCCACATCGATTCCTTAAGAGTTCGATTAAATATCTCTACTACACTCGCTTTTATGGAGCTCCCAGTGGAATAATGCTTTAGATTTTGTTTCTGAGACCATGTTTTGAATTCACGGTTATAAAATTCCGTTCCTCGATCAATGTGAAAATAATTGGGCAATCATTTACTTTGAGAATAAACAAATTTTAAACTTTTTACAATCTCACTTCCTTTTTTGGTTTTAAGAGGAATTGCCCATGCATATTTTGAGTAAACGTCAATAATAGTTAATAAATATTTAAATCCATTATTCCATTTTGCAAGTTTTGACATGTCCACAAGATCAGCTTCATGGAGGTCATCGATTCCTTTGCTAATAACATGTCGTCTTTTAAACTTTTTTCTAAGAGGTGCATGAAGTTCTTTTGCAATTTCTCGTCTGATTCCGTTCATAGTTAATTTCTAAACAAAGATTTATAACATACTGTGCATTGTTTTACAAATGTTTGAATTTTTATTCAATATATCCTGCATTTCTTAGTTCTTCTTCAATTGCAAAGATTTCGCTGTCAAGTCCTGTGTGACCTGCAGCTTTCGATGCAATTATTTTTTTAAGTCTTGATACTAATTTGTTTGGTTCATTCCAATGGACAAATTCGATATTGTTTCCTCCTTCGAATTTCCAAATGGCTTGTGGTGTGATGTGTTTCTTTTGGCCATATCCAGTATGCATCGTAGTATTTGCTTCTTCATTCTCATCTGTTGTTTTTATAATTCTATCTATGTCTTCAGTAAGAAGGGGTTCGATTATATTTTTATACTTATGAGATTGTGTTCCTCTCGGAGCTGCATTGCTTGCATAATTTCTTTTGTGCAGGTTTGAAACATTTAATAATTTCAAATAAGAACTTAAAACACTCCTATCGATTAGAGAGTGATCTTGCACTTTCCTTTGAATCAATTCAAGTAGACCTTCTGTTATAGGAAATTTTTCACCACCAACTTTTATCCACTTTTTATCAAAGAAAACTCGTTCACGTCCCAAGTATTGTTTATCATTTCTTATCGTTATACCAAATGTACCATCCACGTTTTGCTTAATGAACGGATCAAAGTAGCGGTTAAGTAGTGTAATTATTTTGATGCTATCTCCATCTTCTTCGTCTGAAGTAGCAGTTGATTCAGAATCATCATATTTTTTTTATTTTTTTATTTTCTTTTTTCTTAGTTGACGTTGTATTAGCAATTTAGCAAGCTGATTTAATGAATTTGTTACTGGTTTAAACTTAGTCTCTATATCTAATTCTTGACGTCTAACATCATTTTGAAGTGAAAGATACTTGTCCTTAACATCTTTTTTAAGCGACTTTCAACTTTAATCTTTAAGCTCTTCTCCATGACTAAACTAAAATTGTAGTTGTTTTACTTAATTATAGTATATTCAAAATCAATTTGAAGAGGAAGATCATTGGTTTTATGTTTCTCAGGGTCTCTAAGTCGAAACAGTATTTCATCTTGTTCTTCAACTACAATGTCACTGCCATCCAGTTCAATCTCTTGACTTATATTTAAAATTGCATACACAATTGGAGATCTTGGTGAAACAAAAATTGGTTTTAATATACCTTTATAGGGAAGTTGGTATTGTATATTATGGTTATGAAGCGGGTATACCGGTGAATGGATTGATGGTGTGTTGGAGAATTTCAGAATAAATTTCGATAAGTTCTTTTTCTTTACTTCATCTTGTAATATACCATATTCTTCTTTGGATGCGGTAAAACTTTCGAGTGGTTCTTTGTTAACCAATTGCTCAATATTTTCTAGTTCAGTTTTTAACTTGTTATATTCCTCTTTGGATGCAGCAGCGTAAGTTTCAAGTTCTTCTTTTTAACAATATTTAGATTGTTAGCAACACCCTCAATACGAGTTTGTAAATTGCTTAAAATTTCTTTTAGTTGATTAACTTCAGTTCGTGAAGCAGCATAGTGTTCTACAAACCGTTTATTTGTCACATCTTGGTCGTTAACAGGAAACTCAACATTTGTTTGTTTTTGATGTTGTAGATTGTTTACAGTCTGTTTCATTTTTTCAAATTCATCTCGTGAAGCGGCATATTGTTCAACAAACGTCTTATTTGCAACATCGTTATCGTATATGGGATTGTTTACGTGAGTAATTCGTCTACTCATCATATTTAAAGTCCCACCATCGTCTACGTTTAAGAAGTTTTGTTTATTAAATATAGTGATTAAGTCTTCTAGACCTTTTCGAGAAGCAGCAAAGTTTTTCTAAATAATATTTGTTTATTGCATCTAACGGATCGATTGGTTGAGATATGTTTGTTATTCTTCTATTTAACATATCTACAGTTTCATCATCTTTGTTTATATTCAAAAGAGATTTTTTAATTTCATCGAGTTCTTTTGTTACATGAGTTTTAAAAAAAGAATACGATATCGCATCTTGATTTTGAATTGGATCTTTAACATTTCTTATTCTTTTGTTACCCAAGTCGAGACTATCATCATCAAACGGAAAGTGATCTTCTGAAAATTCACTCACTAAACCATGAATGAATTCTACTCGTTGTAACACTTCGGTTATTCGGTTTTCCAGATATTTTTTTTATATTCGATGTATGTTGCTGCATTGCAATAAGGTTTACTGCATCATTTGCAGATGATGGTAAAGCTAAGCCTGCGAGACGTTAGTTTTCAAAGTCAAGTTGTTGTTTCTCTATTTTACAAATTGAAAAAAATAAACATTTAAGGTCGTTAATGTTTCGTTGTATGTCTTCTTTAGACTCAATTTTATTTATCTCATTCAATAACTTCAGTTCATAACCTTTGTTGCAAGCATCTTCAACATGTATGGGCGTACCAACATCTTTTAACCGTTTGCCGTTAATACTTAGATGCCCATCGCTTGTTGTTGTTACTTGATTTCCATATTGAAGTAGCTTTTCATCAACATACGATTTAGTTGCAATATCATGGCGTGAAGTTGGAGGTCTGATAGACACGTTATTGATTTTGTTAAACGATGTCATAGTTAGGTTGTTAACCACACAAAGTGTATAACGCGAATGAGCATTTAGCTCTTTTGAACTATTATTTACAACTGAAAATAAACATCAAATCCATTGCGATATCGACCATTTTGTAAATCGCTATCTTTATCGATAACCAAAAAGCCAAACTTAGAGTTTTGCCAACAATAAGAACAAATATCGAAGAACTGATCATAGCTTATATCTGTATTTACATGATCGTTATATACATGACGCAAGTTTGTTCCGTCTTGTTTAAAAAGAATTAAAAAATTAGCGTTATCTCTAATTAGATGTTTAGGTATACAAGAATGTGTTTGACAAAGATAAAATACGTCAACATCATGATGACGACCTCTACTGAAATAATCTTTCATGTGTTGTTGTTTATTGCTGGCTACATCATCAAAAACAAATATAGAGTTTTTCTAGCCATTTCCGGAGGCATAACTTCATCATTATCAGAAAAAATCACTTTTTATTTCTTTTATAGAGTCCAAAAACTTTTTTAATTCAACATACTTACTTTGAGCAAGTGATTTAGAATAAATATAAACGTTTTCAAAACGAACTCCATTTTTGTGACATAATAAATTTATCATTACGTTTGTCTTGCCACAGTTCGATAGACCGCAAATGATACATCGAATAGTGTTCGGTAGTAAAACACTATGCATTCTTTTTTCACTTTTACTCTGGTTTTCACCATTAGTAAATGAAATTACTGGTAGAGTGTTTGACTGCTTAACAAACTTCAGCATGTCAACGTTTACGTCTGAGAATGCACACTGCACAAAAAATCACATCACATCAACATATATTGTTTCCACACGTATCATAACTTGTATTATGTGGAATAATAGTAGGATTTTCAGGATTTAAATCAACGTTGCCGACGTAAAACCCTCTTAAATATGGAAAATATGGTGCCCATTTTTTATGATCATTTCAAGGAATATCGTTTTCTCTCCAATTTTCAATTTCAATCTTACAGAATATGCATTTCACCTTATCACCATGACCGGTGTAATAAAATCCTGCTGATGATAAACAAAATTCGTTTGGACAGGGAAGAGGCCAATTTTGAAAAGTTTTAAGTTTTTCATATTCAGATTTCAATTCTATGCTAGGAGAAATATTGTTTACGTAAGGGCAAGAAAAAGCCCATTTCTTATGGTCTTCAAACGGATCATCATCTTCTTCCCAATAACTAAGTTGCAGATTACAGAAAGCACACCTGACCATATCCTTATATCCTCCTTCTTTCCCTTTCGGCTTTTCCCAATTAATTGGGGTCGCCGTAGCCAACCAGGCTCATTTTGGTTTTGGCCGGGGATTTAAGGCCGGATGCCCTTCCTGACACCACGTGATTTTCCAGGTGAAAATTCCACCCCGCTGTCACCGGGATTCGAACCCCGGCCGTCCGGGTGAAAGGCGAGAAGCGAAGCCACTGCGCCATCACGCTCCCCTGACCATATCCTTATATCCATAATAGTAAAATCCTGCAGCTGCTAACCATGCAGTGTTCGTAAAACTGTCTGAAGACCAGTTCTTAAATGTTTTTAGCCGATCTCTTTCAGATTTTAAATTCATTCCTTTTTGACTCAATATCATTTGCATAAACTGTTTCTTGGAATACTTTACACAATTAAAATACTTCATGATGATGCTTTACTTCACAAAAAAGATGTTCCCCACACGAAGCTAAATGTGAACTGATATGAATCAACAATACACGCTGGCTAATATGCATGATTTGCGTGTGTTGGGTTGGCCGAGCGGTCTAAGGCGTTAGACTTAAGATCTAATTTTCAGAAATTGAAAGCGAGGGTTCGAATTCCGTACCTGACAATATTATTTTATATACATGTGGAGTGAGGAGGTGCTTGATCATTAAAAAAACTTTAATATGAAGTGGTACAAAGACCTTTTCTTCTTTATTCATTTAGAATTACAATTAATACAATTTTATTTCTCTTGTATGAGTAATCTTATTCTTTTAGTTGTCCTGATGAGTGTGTGTTGAGATGATCTTGTTCTTTTACTTGTCCAGATGTTTATTTTCTGTAGACAAAAAATATACACTGTGTTAAAAAGCAAACAAAAACAAAATATGTATAGGTGTCAACAACACTAGTAGATTTAATGAATTACCTTTTATAGATGGCGATTACAGTTATCACATTTGCAGCGAAGATGAAACAGTTGAAATTTTCTTTTTAGATGATCTGGTAGATGTTCCCACTCCAGACGAATTCGTTGTGGCTCATATATAGTCAGTATGTTTATAGGAAAGTAGTTCCAATCAAACTTATTAAAACCTTGAAGTCCATTGTTTCGAAACTTGTTTATTATCGAACACACGATTTTCATGATGCCATCAGAAGAATTTAACCAATGTTGAACAGCATTGACATTAAATTTAGCACAACTATTGTTTCCCAATGCAAGAGATGGTAAATGTTTTGGACAATCTGTAGGTAAACGTTGGCTATGCTTCAACATTAGATCTGACATTCCATCAATCGTATGAAGATCGATTAATGACCCAGGGGAAAGTGTTTTAGTGCAAACAAAGAAAATTCTTGTGGCAAATTATACACAACTAAATATTCATATTTATTTTTAATAGAGTCAAAAAAGGAAGAAAGAGTTTTTTCACAATACGCTGCGATCCATGTTAACACAGGACTGAATGAAGGTATATTGCTGTTATTTAACATACAGTAAGCAAGTTCCAAACTGCCGTTTGGTAGCTTGCGAATGTCTGCAACTATTGGCTGCTTCTTATTCCACGTGTCAGCATCAGTAGAAGGAGAGTTTGTTGTTGTCAATTCCATGATTGCAACTAAAGTGAGAATACTTCTTTACTTGCATGCTTATAACTTAACAAATATTGGTTTAGGTAATTACTTCATTAGTTAATGGTCTGTAAAATATTTGACGATCATGAATAAGAACACAATAAAGAGTTGTATCTTCAGGTATATTCTCACTTGTCTCGATTTCAATTCGCACATCAACTGAAGATGTCTTCACTGCCTCCATTTGCTCAAGGCAATTAATTACAATAATCGGACAATGAGACTTTAATCCATCTCGTGAAACTAGAGTCTCTGAACGAAAATCATCGATCTGATAATATACATTACGAAATTTAACAAACATGTCATACAATTCGCTGTAGTCATTTATAGCAATTTCAGAAGTTGGCATTTCATAGGGATAAAAAATTGAATTTAAAAAAACTCTTATAGATTTAATGTTACAATGGTCAAAATAGGAAGAGCATTTAGTACATTTCTTTTAGTTTGAAAACCTAATAAAAATTGACGTGGTTTTTGAGTTTCAGAAGTTGTCATTACAGTCCAACTATATTTAGTTGTTCTAGGAAGAGATGGCAAGACATGAACATCCCCTGATCGAAAACCAACCTGAATGGGAATATTTTTCTGCATTAGTTTTAATCTTTTAATTTGTTCTTCGTCCGATAATAATAAAACGGGAATTTTTAGATAAACTTTAAATAACTTGACCTTAGAACGCACGTGCGTCACTCGACGATCTGAGAAGTATTAGCTCATGCTTGCAGCTTAAAATCGGCTTTCTATAATCCTCTGCTAAACCTAACAGGTTGCTTAAAGGAAGTATTACATGGAAACGTTTTGTGATACTATCAACAATATTTGCTTTACTTGCTGGTGTTGTTAAAGAGGGAAAATAACCAGCATTTTGTAAAGCTGTATATTCGTTTTTTGAATATGATGCAAAGGTTTTTATAGAACTTGTTATACCTAGATGGCGTGTACGATTAATTTTTTACCATTTAACGTAACGCGAATTTCGCTAAAAAGATTAGCCCCAAAATTCTGGTCAGGATGTGCTGTAGTAGAAGCAGCCGGATTTACGTTAGAAGTAATAATTTGTCCTTCTAAGTGAAGAACACCTTCTGATAATAAAACTATGTTTTCTACATTTTGAATTGGTATTCGAATTTCATCATTATTTTCGAATTTATTAGCTGAATAAGGTTGGTAAACTCTTTCTTCTCGTCGCACAACTCTGTTGTGAACCTCTCTTTTATCCGTTATGTTAAACATGTTAAACATGTTAACAGCTTCAAATATAGATAGAAACTAAATAAGATTAACAATTGCATTTATATTTATATTGAAATTAAAGTACGCGATAGCCTAAAGACTGTAAGAAATGTTTGTTGTTACTCGATAACTGTTTCTTAGATTTTAAGGTGTGATGTCGTTGTTTTTTTTTTAGGTATTTTTTTAGAAATTTTAGCTGATTGATTTATATTTCTTTTTCGAATCAGAGTCGACTTCTTTTTTTTTTCAAACTTTGAGTATTATATAGTATAACCATATTTGTGAACGTTTTCTAGTAAGCTTACTCAACTAGAATGAAAATATAACAGTATTTCATTACTTTATATAGCAAGATAACGTGCTGGACGAATAATTAATTCTGCAGTTAAATCTTCATCTTGCAAATCAATGAACTGTTGAAGATGATCTTCAAGTTGCACAGATACATGTTGAATAACCTTGATGTTCATAGGCAAAAAATTAATTGTTGTTGGTTGTACAACAATCGGATAACCAGCAGGAACACGAGCTTTAAAATTATATAAAGAGTGTGTTGGTTTATGGTTCAAATAAGAACTCGTACCAAGCACAAGGTTGCAACATACTCGAATACTATTAACAGTGTTAATTTTAATCATAGATTCAGAATGATGAGTTGCGTTTGCCTCGAACTTTTTATGAGAAAATCCTAACAAATCTGCAATAGAATCTGCAACACCAAAATCTATAGCAAAGTTTTTCGAATATAGTTTACAATTAGAGAACACTTTATCATAATTAATATAAATATATGAAGGAAATTTGTCTTTTTCACCTAATAAAACTGATAATAAATGTGCTAGTAGTAATTCATTAATCTTTGCACTTAATTGTTGAAACGTATAGCTAGCATCAGGTATTATTAAAATTGTTGTATCAACATCGTTCATCTTTATGGCTAAAACGTTATTATTTTCGTTAATTTTTCCTACACTTTCGATTCTATTTCGATCAATCTCAATTTCTTTTTTATTCTCTTTAGGGTAAACTTCCTTTTCAATACCTAAAGCCTCTGCTACACTGTTGGGTACACTGAAATCAATATTAAACGGAGAAGACAAAACAAGACGGTTGCGTCCTTTTCCATTTATATCCTCTTCCAAATAAAGATTTGTTTTCTGTGTGTGATTTGTTATAAGTTTCGACAATGAGTGATAACTAAGTACATCATCAAATGTTGAGGCTAGATCTTCAAATTCATAAATACCTGGTGGTACCACTAAATCAATTGATAACAAAAATTTAGTAAAATGAATGCGAAATTTATTATTTCTGTTGGTAACATTTCGAATAGAATTAGATGTATACAATCCTGCAAGTCCTATTTCAAAAAACTCTGCTCCTACAAGATGAAGCGGGTTCTCCAATGTAACATCAATCTTTGAGCCTTTACCTTCAAGAGTTATCCGTCTTTCGAAAGCCATCTTTGAAATGTTTAAAGACAGTCTGTGTTTCCCTTATTTATACAATACAAGAAGATTAAACATAAATGTCCACAAATCGAAGAAGTAATTGATTGATATGAATGAAAATTATATTGTAGATAACAATTTTTAAGATATGTTAACATTTCTAATGGTGGTCTTAAATTACCGATACTATCAAAATAATGCACGTATTTACCTCGTTTACTGAAAGCCACCCAATGTGAACCCGATTTAACCATCGGTTCAAGGTTAACAATACAGTTTTCATTTTTTCGAGGATGTCTTGGTAACGTATCTCGCATAAAGACTCCTCTAAAATTTGGAATCTTTAATTGATGTGCGTATTTAGCTAAATCGAAATTACTTAATGCTTTATTTGGTATTTGGTGAATTATCTTTTGTATGCAGGAGGATTTAAATAAATGCCTTGACCTGCTTTTCCTCGCATTGCTTCTATCATTCGATTGTGTCTTTTCATTTCTTTTAATTCTTCTTGTGCAGCTTTCGCTTTGTTTATAGCAGACGCTACCCCGGCTGCTCCGCCTGCTAGACCCCCCAAGCCCGACAAGGCTGCAAATATCGGAAGTAGGGGTAAAATACCACCTTGCTTTTTCGATGCTCTCTTTTTTTTTAATCTTTTCTTGTTTTTTTATATTTAATTTTCGTTTACCTCCACCAAGCTTAGACTTAGCTTTCATTATGCCACTGACTGTTAGTGCAGCCGCTCTCCCTCCTAATGATGTGTCACGAGATTTTACACGAGACCAAGCTTTTGAAGCTAAAATTTCATCAGCCTCTCTTCTTTTGTTTGAATCTTTATGATTTGCGTAAGCAATGTCGTGCTCTTTGCACGCTTTATCTAATATATTTATTCCTGGATCACCACGGCTCAATCGCTTTTCTAATTTTGTTCCTGGTCCACAATATTCATATCCCGGAATGTGTAATTCCACAGGTAAATTATCAATAGTTTTATTAAGAACACGACTAATGAATGATCCACTTCCTGATCGTTTATATTGAGTGGCAGAGTTGCTCCTCTTACAACGCACCATTACTAAATGATAAGTAATATAATGTAATTATATATATATTTCAGGAAAATGGGAATGGTGGGGGGAGGAGTTGTAAATAATACACACAAAATTTGGGTTATTATTTGTTCTCTTTTTCATAAGCAAAGGAACACACAACAATTAGTATTATTAACAGAATAAAATTTTGTGTGTGTGTGAAAGAAATAAAGAATGTAAGTAAGAGAGATGAAGTGCTTTGATCTCCAATTTGTTTCTAATCATTTTTCAGAGAAAAATGACCAAACGGTAAAGTAACAATTCCGTTTTCAGTTATGTGTCTTTTATCATCGTTTGATGAAATTGCCAACTTATTTTGCCGAACAGTAAATACAGAATGAGATTTTGAAATTATACAAACTTGAACTTTGCTGGCTTGATCTCTGTTATAAAGACACTTTCGATACTCATCAATATTCTTAGTTTTACTCACACTCTTCTTAATGCCTTTAGTCTTACACAAGCTATTCATTTCATCACACAATTTTATTGCATACATTTTGGGTCTTAACCCCACAAATTCTTCAACAATCCTTCCAGCATGTTCATCTTTCATTAAACCAATTTCACCTTTATTTTGTCTGACAATGCCAAAAGGATTGTTTGTTTCATAGTTTCCAGTATCAAACAAATTTGAATGCTGTTTTATGAACTCATAAATAACATAATAGAATATATACATAAAACTATCTGTGTCTGTGTATAACAACCTCACATTTGATTCAGGATTTGCTAAAATAACATTGTAATGAAAGTCATTCATTTTACATTTAGACAAATCTAATATAGATGCACCAACATATCCTGGTTGATTGTGAAAAATCTTTAGTCTGCTCATCTCAATGACCATACATTGTTCATCGAATATAATTCTATGTTTAAAATTAGCCTTAGCTATTAAAGACTTAGCACCATAGGCTCCATGCCATTTGGTAACCCATTTGATGTCCCTAAACTTCCTCACATTCATCAGTGAACGACCAAAAATTGCATTATACATCAATTTATAAAAAAAAAACATTTTTTGCCTGTTTTCTTTTCTCTGTGTTCACATCAATATATGGTTTTAGCCATTGACTCTGATTGAATTCGATTATGCTGTGAATACGTTCTAATTTCATTCCTAGTTGAATACATTGCTTTAACATTCTATAATGCAAAACATAACGTTCTTTATTATCTAGGGTAGCCATTAGCTTTGTCAACTTTTCTGGACATAGAGGGTAATCTGAATGTTTGTCATGTAACTCTTGAGGATAACTCAAATCTACTTCCAAGATATATACGATTTCTGAAGTATCATCAATATTTAAAACATTAAACCCTTCAACATTTGCAACCCATTTAAAGCCATCTGTTGGAAGATAGTCCATCATAGCATATCCATATAAATTATTAACGTCAAAGTACATTATGTAGGACTCTTGTCTTTTCTCATCATAAGTTTTCATATACTTATTATTAGCAATCGCATGTCGTGTTATACACTGAACATTACCTCCTCGAATAGATCGTTCAAAAAAGTGTAACATATCAATATCTTGAAGCAATTCAAGTTGAACATTGGTTATCTTTTTCATTGCACACCAAGACATAGATGGAGCAGTGTAAAAATGAGCTGCATCAATGCCATACGTCTCCATGTCATTCGATCTAAAATGTTCAAAGACATCTGCCAAAAGAAGTGTGTCTACTTTTAAATACAAATCGGCGTATTCTCCTAATGTTTGACAGGAAAACGTTTCCCACACCAATTGAGCAAACTCATACTCCTCGTTCGATATTGTTTGATTATAAAGACTGCTATAAAACTTGGATATTTCAGGCAATTTAGTTTCGTTAAGTACATCCATACTTGTGACGTATTCATATGGAAACACGCCTTTTCTCGCAGTAAGTCGAAACTGTGCATCATCTTTAAAATAACGTCTAGTTATTTGCTTTGAATCTTCACATAACGAAGATGAATATTGATCTAGTGAACAGGACAAGAAATTATATGTATCGATAAATCTTAACTGAATGAATCCATTCTTAACCCGTACATGCTTTGTAAACCCTTTATAACGTTCCATATTCATTGCTAACGATCTTATATGACCAGGATTATGTAACACCTCACCATCTTGTTTCTCACAAATTTCTTTAATTATAAAATGTCCATCATACGCCGTTAGATTATGAAATGCTATAGGCAGAACCGTTGTTACTTGGTAATTTAAATTACAACTATTGTGTGCGCTTCCTCTATATTTTCCAGTTATGTGACAATGATCGCGTACTTTGAGTTCATTATCTGCAATCGGTTTCTCGCAAATATGACAAATTTTACTTAACAAAAATAATCTTTCTTCGTTTTCCGTCATCTTTAACATCGGTTTAGCTGATAAATAATATGTTTGAAGTTTATCTACAATACTATAAAGTTCCTTTACAAACAATTCTATGCAATTATTTCCCCTAAAGAGTTAAAAACTGCACAAATCACTATCAAAATTACAATGAAGGTATAAAGAAATGCTGTAAGGAATATGTTTATGGGTTAATGTAGAGTTAGGAATGTCACTATTTGGAAAACAAGAGGAAATAGCAGACAAAACGCATTCAGTGTCTGCATAAATTATAAATGGAACTCTATCTTTAAATTTAAATTCTGTAAAATTAACAAATCTTTGTTCGTCAGTTGGCAATATGCTTTTTGCAACAGGAAACGGTTTACAGTCTACAAAGTGAACATTTAACTCATCCTCAAGAAAATAATATGACAAACAACGTCTACATATATAAATCGGTCTACAATTGCTAGTGACGCTTGAACGCACAAGGCGAGCGAGATTTCTAATTAAACAAAAGTGATAACTTTCACTGTTTCCAATCTGCAACATCAATAAGTCCACACTCCTTTCATATACTGTATCTGATACATACAAAGGTACAATAGTAATTTTTTTCCTTTTACTTCGTTTGTTCCCATACACACCCATTTGTTTTCATCATATTGTGCTCCATACACATTCACAGAAATATTGTTTTGATTTTCAAACTTGTTTAAATATTTCATTTGCATTGGAATTGGAATATCATCTAAATTTAAAACATCTCTGTAATTAGGATAGGAAGAAAGATGATCCACGTTTCGCGTTTTTGGATACAAACCAGCAACCACACTCCACGCAAAACAAGTTTCCTTTGTATCATACAAATTTAGCACTGCATGTTTATTGACTATTACATCAGGCAATCTACTAGTATTGGACATTCCTACTCGAAATCCAACATATTTATTTATATTAATTCTCAAACTATGAATTTTTTCTAAAGCCCACCCAGAGCCATTTGCTTCAAATTCGCTCATTTTTGTCAATGTACCTTCAATGATATGATTATTGTAAAATTCATTTACATCCGTATACTCGAAAACTACTTTATTTTTGACAGCAAAATATTTTGTTTCTGATATGTCGCGAAGCACATACTGTGCACACAAAACTGAATTCACCTTTAAAGCTTGCACAGTTAACGCTTTCTTAACATACTTTGTAAACCAAATATTAGCATTTGCTAAAAATTCGCGGGTATCCAAAAACTCATTCTTAACATTTGAAACTGCAAGTGTGTACACTCTAGAATTGAATGCCGTTTCAATTAACTCACAGCTTAAGAAAAATTCATCCTTTATTTGAAGTGTAATTTCTTCACAATTCACAGCTTGTTGCAATATGTGGTTGCTAATAACTCTCCAACATTCAACATTCAATCAACTCATCACTGTTCTCAATCAAGTCCGTTTGAGTCTATTCCCCGATTTGGTATGATATTGAAATAGCACCGTTTAGTTCACTTCTAAAATTAGAAACACTTTCAAATGCATTGTCCAATTGGTTTCTTATATTTTCACTGTTATTATTATGTATTACAATATCAACCTTTCTACGTTTGCTAGGAGGTGTTGCCATTGTTGTCTAAGCAATTGTCCGATTCGCACTGTTGTTAATACACCACCAGCAGTTGCTGTAACATCGGCTCACCATAAACCTATAATCTTTTAAAGTGTATTCAAGCCATTGAGATAAATTGCTGCCTGTAATCTCCAGCGAACAATGAATGGCTTCAAAGGGAAATTCTTCCTGAAGTTTACCAAGCAATTTGTTTCTATACTCATTAAATTTTGTTACTTCAAAACAAGTGATGGAAAATTCAATTTTGTAAACCTCATCAAATGTATTGTATCCGAAGAAACAAAGAAAATGTTGAAATTCCACTCGAAGATGTCCATTTGTTAAAACAAGCTTCTTTCTCATTATGACTCACCTCATTATCATCTTCTTATCCTTCTTCTTCTTCTTCAGACTGATGAAAGCATACACGATGATACTCTGGTACCGGGTGCGATCGATGTTCAGTTCCACTCAGAAAATTAACATTTTTCCACTACATTTTGCTGTTCCTTTTTATTAGTTTTTAGAAAATCTGAAAAAAATTAAACAAATTAAGAAATAATAAGCAACTAAATATATATATCATTCGTTATATCAATCAATACATATATAATCTGCATATATATACTCACCAAAAATTTACAGTTTTAAAACAACTTGATGTGAGCGGTTCTTCAACCCCAAATACACCAACATCAGTTTGCCTCTAAGTGAGTTTAGTTCATCGATCTCTAATGCGCTTAGTTTTGCAAATACTGCTGGTAGAAATACACTTGTTATTTCACCTTCAATGATAATGTCCACCACTATTTTTCTTCCAAATCTCGTCTCCACAGCCCTAATAATTTGGACCACATACGGTAAATCAATTATTAGTTCTGATAGTTTCTTATTAGAATACTCAACGCAAGTGGCTAAGTTATTGAACTTCGTTAGAACATCCATCACACACACAATTTGTTCCTCGTCGTTGACTTTCTTTATTTCTTTCACACACACACACACTCTCTTCACGCAAACGTAGAAGTTAAACTCATCCACGCACACATGCATTTATATATCCTTCACCCCCTCCTACACTCAAGAAACCAAATGCTACAAAACAAGCTTCTGACGCAATCATCTCATTATATTTTTATCACTGTTACTTAAAGAAGTCAAAGATTACATTCTTACCCAATGACGTTAAAGGTCAACCACGTCTCACGCGAACACTGCAGACATATCACGTGATCGCTCGCACAGCTGCAAACTTGCATAGGTATCAGATGACGTCAACACCCATTAATTTTTATCTCCATCGCATAAATAAGTCAAAGGTTATCGGCTTCAAGCGGTTACCCAAAGGTTATCTGCTTCAAGCGGTTAAAGGTCGACCACTTCCCAAGCTAACATGTGCACGTGCACGTGCTCACATCCGCATGGCTATCAGATGACGTCATAATGATGCAATATGTCCTCGCGATTACGCAATATTCAAAACATGAAAACTTATCCTACTCTGGTATGGATCTGCATTCGAACCTCGGATCTGCGACTTCAGAGATACGAAACGTCTCTCTCTGGAATTCACCAACATTCGCCTGGGCTTGAACGACATCCTTCTGGCAAATTCTTCTGGGTTGCTGGGTTACCTTTCCCTAGCATCTTGACAAATCTCTTCTGTGGAGTCTTCAATCTCCGTCGTAAATATGTATCAGCTTCATCATTGGAATATAATTATGGAAATATTCATATAAATAGTGAATGAAATGTTGCCATTGCTAATTGATGTTATATTAGTGTTCGTAGACTGACGAAAATGCACAAGATGGACCGTACACTACGTCTGTATTCAAGAATACGTTGTCTAACGAAGCTCCATCGTTGTATCTTCACTCCTGCTATTGAATATGTCTGTGGCGCATGACTGGTTAGTTCATCATATCAACAATATAAATTAAGTTGAATGATAATGTTTGAAGAATAATTATAGTCATACTGTTAATGTTTATGTGTTGTACCAATATTAAAAATCCTCCGCCACTGTTCACTTGAACTGTGTTCGCCAACTTCACTTTGCAATTTATAATGATAATCAGCTTTGTTTCCAACACATTTGGAAATCTAACTTGACAGGCTGATTTTGTCGAAACGGTGAATATTTAAGCGCTCGACTTTCCACAATATATAGTAGGCGACCTGTTCTTGATAAATGTTCACTTATTTAACTTCAAATCTCAGTATTGTATGAAATATAATCAATACTATGTTCCTCGCAACTTCACGTAGAATGGCAGTGCGGTGATCTCTACCGTTCCACCTAGCTATACTCGCGTCTCCGCAAGTCGACAGTCGTCGCACTCGGACTAAGCTTTGGGATCTCCGTTAACCCAGTAAAATCACTTCCTCACTCTTCAAAGTCTGCTGGAATAAGAACCTCTATCCTTGGATCTCCCTCTCCTCGTCGAATTTTTGGCGGCCATATCAATCTCCCACCATAATTTTAGCGCGTAGATTACTAATGCTTATTACTGCGTAGATTAACCGATCTGCGGTTTTTAAAGTATCAGACATAATTTCTATTAATAATCTCTTCATTACCAAATAAGAAAATCTTCTTCTAAGGGCCTAAATGCATAATTTCCTCATGTTGTGTAATTAAAGTTGATCCCGTCTTCAATAAGACCTCTCCTCATTGGCTGTGGGCTGGGATCCAATAGCATAATTTATAAAAATATTTATAATATTAATTTCCAAACTCGCTGTTGCTATGCTAAGAATAGCCTTCTAGGAGCGTCCATTGTGTAATCTATCACGTGATCGGGCTCTCCCACAGTCTCGAGCTTATAACACGACCCTCTTGTGTCAAACTTCCAGAAATTATATTTGCTAGTTAAATTTTATCATGAGGACGGAAAATACTCTCATTTTGTCCCTAAATAATTCCATTTACGGGGGGCAGTACATTCAATGGCTTCAGTTAAAATGTTCTTCCAAATATATGTAGATGTACGCCTTGTCACCGGAACAAGTTTCATTCCTTTCAAATTTTGCGCGGGCACAGCACCTTTTCTTAACACAAGTTTCCTTTATGCTTCAGGAGTTCTGCTTTGTATCTGCTCGATAGTTCATAGTCCTGCTCTCTGAAATGTGTAGGGCATACGCGACTATTTCGGGTTGGTGAGAAATCAGCGCGACTGATTCTAGATAGCCAAGATCGGTATCTCTCTGGAGATTTCTCTCGACTGGGTAATCTGTGAAAACCTACATCTTTTTCCTTCGATGTTTTCGAGTGGTTGCGTGCTTGCAACCATACACAACGCAGTAAACCATGTTTTCACTTAGGTATCATTTACAGTACTTAAATACGCCGAAACAACAGCTGCACTCTCTGATTCTGCTATGCCTACTGTTGGCGCGCGGAAAGCGGCTCGGCTCCAGTGACGTCACACGCTCAAGCATTGTCGCCGTTTACCGCTTATAGCACCTGAACACAATAAAATAACACGATAGGGTTTTCAGTACGTTGATTAAAATTTAATAATAACTGAATCAGTGAGTTAGGAAACTAAGATTCGAAAATAAGGTGCCTGGGCCTTTAAGGCATTCTTCAATGATGCAATGACTATATTGTCTATGTAGCATATTACATTCGCTTTGACTTCTTGCGTTAAGTTATAATCCAGTGCTCTTATCATCACAGGACCGCTGTTCTTCAAACCGAAAGGCATTCTCTTGAAAGCATAGGTTATGTTGTTAAATAGGAAACCTGTGTATTTTCGACAATTTTCAGATAACGCTACGTGGTAAAATGATGATGTCAGATCGATGGTAGAAAAATATGTCTTTCCTTCGAATTTCCTCAAAATTTCCCGAATTTTTGGAGGTCTATCGTGTTCCAAGAGCAGACGTTCATTCAATCCTCTCCCATCTAGACATAAGCGTAGTTATCCATTCGCTTTTTGCACAACTGCCAGTGGATTTAGAAAAGGTGTGGGCATTCGACAAATAATGTCATCATCTTCCATCTTCTGGATCATGTCTTCGACTTCAGCATGCCATGTTCCCAGAATCGGATATAATTTCTTTCGAAAAGGAGTAGCATCAGTTAACTGGATTTCATACTCGAAATGTTTAACTAGTTCAGGTTTACTGTTGAAAATATCATCATATTTTTCTATTAAATCATTAAACTTCTGTTGAGTTTATGGGTTGATTTTTCCTCCTTCTATATTCCTTTCCTCTGTTTCCACTGAATTGATCATTTCATTCATGACATCCATATTTCCAAATTCCCATACTTCACTTTCACGAGCCTCTTCTCTCAGTCCCTCGGTGGAAGTAAAATATATATGCCCATTCTTCATATCAATGACTATACGATTGTCAGAGATGAAATCAACTCCGAGTATGATATCGAAATTTGAATTTGATAAGACCAGGAATATGTGTTGTATCTTCCTTCCAGCAAGTTCCATGTCTAACATAACCTGTTGTTTACATTTAATTATCCTGTCTGGGATGACTCCTCTAATCTTTATAGTTGATGCAGAAAGAATGTCGAATTTTCCTTTTGACTGGAGCAAGTCTAAGCATGACTGTGATATAATGGAAACCATGGCCCCTGTGTCCACTAACGTCTTGATCTGGCATCCCATTACATTTAAAGAAATAATCGGTATTTCATGTCTGATCCCTCGGCGTACTTCTTCGTTTTCAAATATGAGGTCCTCATCCTTTATTTCGTACAATTCCTGAATTTGTACAATGTCTGAGTGGAATAGAATATCATTGCCTATTGTTGATTTGACGTTTTTTGTTTCTTTGTTCAGCCCACTAGTACTAGGCTGGTTTAACTCTTCTTCTGTTGGTGCTGAAGGTCGAGTTTTTCTTAATTGTTCTATATATTCTCGGCTTTCCTGATACCTGGTGTCCAAATTGTTACTGTTTTGTTTGTTCCTCTCTTCTTGAGATCTGTTATTCTGGTTGGACTAGCTGTTAAACCTCCCGCGTTGGTACCAGTTATTTTGTTCTTTGTTACGATACCTTGAATATATTCGATTGTACGGGGAATTTCTCTGATTATTATAATAGTTTCTACGGTTGTAGTTATAATCATTTTGTTGTGAATATCCATTATTTTGTCGTTGGTCAGAATCCCTCGATGTTTTCTCTTCTTGTTGCGCTGGTCGTTCTGTTTGGGCTGTCCTATCCATTAAGACTGCATTTATTTCCCGACTTTCCTTTCTGTCAGGTCTACCATTCTGGCCTAGAGTAGCGTGATCCATACGCCTTAGAACTTCTTCACAATCTTCCAGGGTTTCTACTCCCGATACTATGAGCATACGCTGTACTACGATTGGAAATTGCTTCGTTATGGCTCTTATCAGTTCCTGGCGTGGTAAAGGTGGTGTTAGAAACTGTAGCTTTGCGAGCTGCGCCTTAGAGCAATTCGCATGTCTTGTCGGATGGGACGTGGCATATTTATTAGAGTACATTTCCGCTCTAATATCCAAATGTTCATCTGAACTCCAAAAACGGTGTAGAAATGATTCACTAAAGTCTTCCATATTAATAAACGAACATCTAAACGCCCTAAACCAATTTAACGGAACTTCTTCCAAGTGTCTTTCAACTATTCTAAGCTCTCTGTCCTTGGATATCCTGGTTTCATCCACGTAATCCCGAATATCTCACAGGAATTCCATTGGTGTCAAGTTATTACCCCCATTAAACTTGCGTGGTCGGTCATCAATGTTTCGAATTATTGTGACGTGTCCCGTCGTAGTTGTATTGAATCGATTTAATTCCGTATCTAACGTTCCACAAGCTTTAGGACTATCTGGCGTGCTTAAAACATTGGGACTGTCTGATGTTCTTAAAACATTGGGACTATCTGATATTCTTGAAACATTGGGACTATCTGATTTTAATGTTTGTCCTGATTGCTCACGAGTTTGGCTAACATTACTTTTCACGCTGCTTAGTTCGGTTTTCAGATTCGATATCCGTATAGTGGTCATGCCATGCTCTGGCCTTAGTATATTTTCCATTTCTGCCGCTGTAATAATTACACTATTCCTCATCTGTGCCTGTAGTTCATTACGCACCTGCTCGGAAGTGTTGTTGCATTTCTCTGTTAGCTGGTTTACTTTCTCTTTGATTTCTGCTATCTCCGTAGAATTAGTGTCAATAACTGTTAGCAAATTCTTAACTACTCTTTCATTTTTCTGCTGTACTCGCTCAATATGTTCTGACAAATCTTTACTTAAACCATCTACATTTTCGGTTAACATATTTTCTAATCCTTGCAATCTGTCTACAAATTGTGTCTTGACAGCATTAACTAGCCCCGATACGTGGCTATGCATTTCCTTTCTAAGAACTTTGAGATTATGGGTAAGTCTTGTATCACAAGCTTCTAACTTTCTGTCTATGGCTGAATTACTCTTTTCAAAAGCTGCCGGCACTTGCGCAATTTGCGTTTGCAAACGGACATCTAGACTCTTTGCATCGCTAGATATGATTTGAGTGTCTGTAGTTAATGACTGAATATCTGATTTAATATCTATTATAGAAAAGTTAATACTTTCTATTTCCATATTGGCTTTTAATACATCGGTCGTTAAATTTAACATATCAGCATGAATTTCTTTCGTCTCATCTTTTATCAATTGCACATTGCTTGATAAATTGTCAATATTGGTCTTTAGTTCCTGCTTATGAGTATCTAAATATACATGCAATGCCGCTATACTAGCCTTAAGTTCCTGCTTATCAGCAGATAAATTATCCTTAAGTTCCTGCTTATCAGCAGCTAAACTATCCTTAAGTTCCTACTTATCACCAGCTAAACTCTCATTTAACGTAGTTATTCGTGCATTAAGTTCCTGCTTGTCAGCAGCTAAATTATTATTAAGTTCCTGCTTATCAGCAGCTAAATTATTCTTAAATTCCTACTTATCAGCAGCTAAAGTGTTCTTTACAACATTCAAATCCCCATACAGTCTGTCAAAGCCCCTTTTGATTTGAGTAAGAATGTCCTGGGTTCCTTCTGCTTCTGCTGCACCATTCATTATAATCACACAAATATATAAATATACTTGTGACTAGGGAAACTTAATTGTTAGATGACGAACAAAGACCATGCGACTGAATATATTCGAATGAATTCCAAACATGTTTTACGTCAAATAAATAGAGCACATCGATTTCTTAAACTACCAATTATCCTGACATTTATCTTTACCTAATACGTTAAACAAACAACGTCCAGATTTGAATAAAATTCTCCGATTCAATGTTATTGCTAGATACCAGAACTCGTCTTTCTATCCAACTATCAGAAAATGGACTGCAAAAAGGTATCAAACCGTCGAGCTAATCACGCTCGGCATCAAATTGCTGCCTAACGTAATGTCGTTCTCACGTTTAGGGTGCCAAATCGCTGTGCCCGTTTCCCCGACGTCACGTTGGCCCGGTGATTTCAACGTGAAACCGAAGAAAGGACACAGACAATAAAAAAATTAAGTCCTGGAAATATTTTTCCCAACAAAAATAAACGACAAACTAGCTCGGACAGGCAAGAGATCGATTATCTCGGGTCGGTTAAGTGGATAGGCATGAAAGGTTTAACAGGACAAATATCTCTCAAAAAGAAAACAAGTAAATATCACTGATTCGGGAGAAGTTAAAAAACTACAGGAATAATGTGAGAGCCTTTAAAATCAATATCCTTAATTTATTTAGGAGCAGACGAATACAAAAAGAAATAAATTTACACTCATATCACTCAATGACGATCATTAGGTTGGGATCATAAAAATCCAAAATGTTCATCTATCGCATTGAGCTATCCTATTTGACTTAATCTGGGAAGTACTCGCAAAAGAAATTATTAAAGTTCAGGTGTTCGATGATTAGCTGATAATAATTTTAAAAAATACACTTCACTTCCTCTTTGAGCTTAAAAAAATTAAATTCACTATACATTTTTCCTTCCCATAAATACTAACTGAATTCATAATTTACACACAAATTTCACACATTTATAATATTTACAGACATTATATTGTCAATGATGACTGTTAATCAGTTAATTTGACGAAATTTTCCCGTAGAAAAAAAATATTATTATAAATAAATTATCAAAATAATTTTAAGTTTCCTGCTATAAATAACAATAACTTGTTATAGCCGCCTCATAACTTTCTTTAAATGACATCCTAATCCCTCATATCATTTATAAACCATGAGCTGAGTTTATCATACCCTTATGGGATCAATTTAATTATTCAGATTGCGACATTATAATTTTCGCATGCATTAAATTAGAATACAAATGATTCACTTGTGATCTGCAGGAATTATTCATTTTTAATTGACCAGCTCATGTAATGTCGATTAATTGAACAGTAATGCAGTATCTGTCACTGCACTATTTTCCACCACTGGAAATACTTAATATGATTACAAATATAAAGCACAATCGAATATCATTAAACTTAGGACTGCATAAGCCCCTATACATCCTGGCATCATCAAAAACATCTATTATATCCTCGAAGAAATTTACTAATTTATTATTCTATTAATAAGTTGGAATGGTATTTCTCATCTCCAAAGGCTGTCACCATAAGACATAGTGTCTACCAGTCATAATTCATTGTGCTTATACTCAAAGTGCAGTTCCAACTCCATTTGACATAATGACAAAATAAACTCAAAGCATTAACTCCATTAATCTGCATTCCTAAATCTGGTCAAAAAATCCACTAATGTGAATGATCACCATAGTCTTTGTATTCTTGTGGAATCTGTATTAAATTACTGTAATCTCTAGGATCATAGATCATGAATCATAATTATAATTAATGTGCCATAAATTAATCAAAAGGCTACAATCATTAGCGCTGAAAATGTCAAACGTTCAGTTCGTAATGGCCTTCATGGTAAAAAAAATGCCACGAGAAAAAAATCTTAATTTGAGAATGATTAAATATAATTTAAAAAGTTAAATATCAGAATTTATGTGTGCGAAAAAATCTCAATGCCTTAAAAATAATTTGCTCTCATAGTCTGGACATTCATTCGAAATATATTTTAGCCACCTGGAAGAAAGAACATAGTTAAATCATGGTAATGGCTTGCCCTTATTGTTCAGAAAGGTGTGGTCTGAATATTTGCACATGTTGACGATGAAAGTGTTTCCCATGTTTTTCCCACGACGAATTAATCTTGAAACCATTTTTTTAATTTGCAAGATCGACGTTTGATAAAAATGAGTAAAGCCAACATTATCATGATGCCTGGTATTCAGCCTCTCCAAATCCTGGATTCGTCCTCACCACCAAGTTCCCCTTTTAATGCTTAAGCCATCATCTTGTAGTGTATTAAAAGTTCCATTAATGTTCCCATATTCTTGAGCAAAAGTATCATAGTGGATGACGTCATACACCCCCTAAGTAGAATTAGGTGTATGCCACTGTCGAACCTAAAATGTTCCACATGTTTCATTGATTTGGAATGTGTGGTGTTGTTTCAATATTATTAATATTTTATTGATGCGCTTGCTAGCAATCCAGTTATTTGTTGAATGTATTTTTGTTGAATGAGATGTAATTACTGTTGTAGAAATTGTTCAACATTGACTGACTGTATGGCAGGTTTCATAGCATGACAAAGACTGCTGTGACATGTTGCATATCAATGTCTCCTAGCACCGGCTTCCACTGTGTATTTGTTAAGTCCGATGTGTTGCTATGTTAATGTGTCCACTTGATAAATGTACAGTTTTACTCACGTCGGCTTCTGGCAGAAATCACTGATTTTAGTTTTACCTGTCACTTGTATATAAGTCTTCACAATACCGGCATTTCACAAGCAAGTGGTAATACTAATTGCACGGTGTGGACACACGCTTCCTGAACGTATAATGTTCGTCTCCGCGGACACTTGTCAGATCGACATAAAATAGAATTGAATGGTCTTTCCGCGCACAGATTAAACCGGAAAAGACTAGCGTGGAATGAATGCTCCGCACGTGTTACACCGAGTCGAGCCGCTGTTGTGGTCACCTGATTAAAAGCAGTGAGTGGGGCTGCTATAATCCCTTATTGGCCACGCCACGACAAGGTCAAAGACATGGGTAGTGCTTTACCTCCAAAGATGTTCCACTTTATCCTGCAATATTTTAGGTCAATTGTCAAATGATAATTTCTGTTTTCTTTACTTGACAAATACGAAGGATATTTCCATAAATCGGGTCTTTTATAATACATATGTTTGCTCTAATACATCTCAATATGCCGCGTAAATCCGATGTTTTCAAGGTTGCTCTGAGGTAAATACTAGACTCCTGGCTCGCGAATCTCGGCAATTAAATTATCCACAATCGGCGTAGCTGAGCAATATGGTGGATTTCGGTCACAATACATGTCACATTAAGGTTTTTTTTTGTTCATGTGAGGAGTGTAGTTGCAATGAAATATGTTTTTTACTGTAAGCCTATTATAATCGACAACCTACATAACCTTACTGCTGATTCCCTAACAGCAATTTTCTCCTACACCTTTTCTGAGCGATGTTTGTTCACTTAATTTATTTAAGCGGTGAATTGTGTTTCCAAATAATAATTAGACCTATCCCACACTGAGTATTTATGCCTAAATATTTTAGTTTTTCCTCGTTAAATTATTATGTATCAGTAGCCTAGACCTACGCACTGTGACGAAGATACAGCATATACTGTACCGTACAGTGACATTATTAAAGCCAATGAATACTGCTTATTTCTGAAGTGATGGAGTGACAAGTCTTGTTGATTGGCAGGGAAGTTTCGGGGAAAAAGTCTGTGGTGTCAAGAAATGAGGTGATGAGGATAGTGGTGAACCAGCCTACCATGGCATTATGTCAAGAATGTTAGAAAATGTTTTAATCGTTTCAGCATGAAGTATTAGTGAAAAAGTCAATGGTGCTATAAAATTATCAATAAAGGTGGAAATATGTGTGTATTTAGTCAGTTTCTTATCTGGACATTTTTTCAATCATTGGACAGTAAAATTAGGCTTGTTCAATGAAGTTATTGTAGGCTACAGTATTGTATATTTATTATGTGTTATAGTAAAACTATATTGATATTCAAAATATCGAAGCTTAATACTGAACTGCAATGTTTATACCAAACATCTTTAATGGATATCAGGAAGTATTGGTATATTATTGGGAAGTAGTCTACTCCTCTGCGATTCAACTTAATAGCTCACGCAGAAGTGTGGATATGTTTTTCGTCCCTCACAGCAGGCCTATTTGTTATTGAGCAACTGAGTTCATTTGAAGTTGTAACAGGTCAATCGTACGTTGTGGTGAATAATGTAATACGGTACCAAATGGCAGGTAGGTGGTGTTGGTGGTTATTGAGGTCATTAGCCCCTAAAAAGAATGCAGGCTGATTGTATTTAGTTCTGTTGGTCAAGTAATGAATTGTAATCATGAAGGGGTGGGTAGCATAATTATTTTCTAGATAATGTTTTCGGTTAGTATAGGCCTACCTCATGAAATTCATTGTTTAACTCAAACCTAAGGTTTAATCTGACTACCACAGCATTAGTAAGGCTGGAGAGAGGTCATCTCAATCACACTGTACCATTACCTTTATGGTAAGTTAGCTAGTTAAATTGGAGGCTTGTGGAAAGTAATTCATAATATAAACGACAACCTACATAACCTTACACCAAGAATTGTGTAAATTTCTATATCATTTCCCAATATTTTGTATTTCCTTAATCCATGGGCTAATACTCTCTGGTATGTAAATGTTATCTATGGGGATTTTTGGGTGGTATCCATGTAGAAGGAAGTGTGGCGAGTACCCTTTTGCCGTGGATTTAGATGTATTGTATGTAAATGTGATTGTGGGTAGGTATTGGTCAAAATCGTCCCCCATGTCGTTCGTTAACATAGCGAGCGTTTTAGCAATGGTCTTATTCATCGCCTCAGTGAGACCGTTTGTTTGTGGGGCGGAACTAGTGGTTTTGTATGATTTAATGTGTAATAGCTTGAGTAGCGCCTGTATAATCTTGGCTGTGAATACTGTTCCCCTGTCGGAGTGTAGTGTCTGGAATGCACAGTATCGTGTAATGATTTCCATGAGGAATTCTGCTATGTGTTTTGTGTCTGCATTCGGTACTGTCCGTGTGATCATATATTTCGTGAGGTACTCCGTGGCTACTATGATGTATTTGTTTCCCTGTTTAGATTTCCATATGGGTCCCTTGACATCTATGCCTACCCTGTGGAAGATGTCTCCCACTGGTATTGGCTGCAAGAGACCCTGCGGTTTTCCCACCCTGTTTTTGTACTGTTGGCAAGTGTTACATGGCTTAACGAATTGTTGTATATCTGTTTTCATGTTAACCCAGTAGTATTTTGCCATGGCCTTGTGATATGTTTTATGCATATGCATCCCACCAAAGGGTGGGCTGTGGTAATCTGTAAGAATCTGTGTCTTTAGTGAATCTGGTATGGCAATGGGTGCATTTTCGTGTATGGCGGTTGGTTTGCATTGAAGTATGCCTGAATCTGTCAAGAATCTGCGCGCCAACCGTGCGTATTTATTGTCTGCGTTGTTGATGTCGTGTAGCGCTTCTCTGATTTGTCTGAAATGTGGGTCCTCTGTTTGTGCTTGTAGTAGTCTCTGGTGTGTAATAGAGTATGTGGGTATGCTGTCCCATACGTTGTCCTCCTCTTCGTCAGGGGCGTCGAGAATGGGGAGCCTGGATAGTGCGTCAGTGTCTGTATGTGTGGCGCCCTTCTGGTGTTTCACGTCAAAGACGTAGTCATACAGTTTAAAAATGAATCTGTTGAGTCATGAGTTGGGATTTTTGAAATTGTCCCTGTGTGTGAGGCTTGCGTGGTCTGTGATGACTGTGAAGTGTATTCCATATAGGTATGTACGAAATAGTTCATCGCCCAAGAAAATGCAAGCATTTCCATTTCAGTGGTGGTGTACCTAGATTCGGTTTGTGTAAGATTCCTGCTAGCATAAGCTACAGGGTGTTTGTGTTTATCTGTATGCTCCTGTACTAGTGCCACTCCGATGCCATATTGGCTGGCATCTACGAGTATAAATGTGGATTTAGTGTACTCAAAGCGGTGTAATAATGGTGGTGTGGTGAGCTTGTGGTGAGCTTGTGTATGTTCCTCCGTGAACACGAATGGTGTTTTTGTTTGTGTGAGGTCTGTAAGCGGTCTTGCCACGTGTGAAAAATTAGGTATGCATTTTCTGTAGTAGCTGGCTAGGCCGAGGAAACTGCGGAGTTGTTTGATGTTATCCGGTTGTGGAATTTGAGCAAGAAATTTTGTTTGGGTCCGGCATAATGCCTTCCCTGTTCACTATGTGTCCTAATATATGTGTATCTGTTGTTTGGAAAAATTACATTTAAAGGGTTGTAGTTTTATGTTTGCTTGTTTGATCCTGTCGAAGCAGGTGATAAGATGTGTTAGGTGTTCCTCGAATGTCTGTGAGAATACTGTGACGTCGTCTATGTAGGTCAGCACGGACTTCCACCTAAGTCCGGCGAAGGTCTTGTTCATAAGTTTCTGGAAGGTCTGGCTATCGTTCTTGGTACTGCACTCGAATTCAGCCCAGCTCAAGACTTTGACTGAGTCGAGGATCGAACCGACTTGTGAACCATGAGAGAGAAATGATTGGAATTTTGAATTAAAATAATATAATATTCACATATGCATTGTAGGAAGTGAATAAAGCATATTGATAAATGTTGGAAATTTTGAAGCATTTTAAAGGAATAAAATTTGGGAATATTCTAGTGAATGATATTTTAACCATAGGAGAGTGAGATTCTTCGATGCTGGAATATGACCATGGCATCATGTTAGCAAGCTAAAAACCGGTTTTGGTTGGCCGAGGTAACAATAACAAATTATATACACGACACTATGATAAGAGGCTAGGACCAGAGTATTCTATCATGATAACTGAATAGCCAATCAGAATGAATCACATAAAATTTTGAGGGAATCGCTAGTATGTTAATAATAATAATAATAATAATATCGTATGGCCTCGGGTGCCTGGTGCAAGCTTTGTTAATTGACACCCAGAGGGTAGCTTGCATGTCGAATATCGTCGTTCCTTTGAACGCTATGAAAGTCAAGGAGGTTAGATATCTAAACTCCTTGACACTACAGCGCTTTCAAGTAGAGAATGGAGGAACTTTGTGTTGGAGGAAAATCCCGAGATTAATTTTGCCATTGAACACGGCCTACTGCATTCAAATGGGTTCTTTAACATGCCAACAACGTATGACATGAGTGTCGTGATTTTTGCGGCCTTTCAAAAATCACTTACCATGGCCAGGAGCGAACCTGCAATCTTGGGGTTGGTAGTCCGACACTATAACCACTCACCCACCGTGGCAAGCGCTAGTATGTTAAATTTGCTTATATAAAGCGATATTAACGTTTCTACAGATGCAGAAGAGAATATGGAATTAATTGGTAAAACAAAATTATAAATAAATGACCAGGAGAGAAATTACGAGCATAATTCAAGTTAATAAGCTCGGTGCGAGGCTAGCAGTCACATCCTAGTTTGATACGCGCGCCATTGCGGAGAGCGCAACAGAGACTTCTACTCAGCTACTTGGAGAGAGCGGACGTATATTGTGACGCGTCCCAGAACAGCACTATAATATATTTGAAGTACGGACGGGAGACGAAGCAGGACCGTCTGGAGATACAGGCATCGCCGAGGAAGGAAATACAAATGCACTAGTTTTCAACAGAAGAAAAGCATTATTACAACTTCACGTTTATAAGAAGAAGACTTCGTTTCAACAGTATTACATTTCTATGGAACAACGACTAGTACCACTGTATTCTAGAGCTACTAAATGGCAACAATATATTTTCTACATTATCATCATAGATTTACGATGTTGGTACGCAGTTCCGGCTACCTGACCGCTTCAAAACCACGTGGATGCATCCTCGTTCCAAACATTGGCACATTCTTGGTTATATCATTACCCGGCAATGTGATAAGTAGGACACTCTTATTACCAGAACAGCAAGGAATATAGACGATTGTTGGACAGATCATAAACTTCTTATATGTAAGCTCAGGATATCCATCAGACCTAAACCACCTAGGAACATCAAAAATTTGCCAAGAAAGTAGTTTAATACATCCAAACTTCAGGATGAATCCATGTTGTGGTGTTTGAAGCCATATTTTCAGTGTTGCCTTAGTAAACAAGAGTTTAGTGCTTTTCAGTCGGTCAACACGAATGTACCCAAAAGAGATGGGTTATGCCCTAATCCTGAAATAAATTACATGAGATTAATAAAACACTAGGATGACCAGTTTCGATCGTCAAGCGATCATCATCAGATCCATTACACTTAGGCTACAAAATCTATGTTTGAAATACAGGTGAAAATATTTACAATATGTACAATTATTTAGTTGCAGTATTGGTACTGCAACTGTCAGTGTATGCTAAATGCAGTATATATGTTAGGTGAAAAGCTAAATGGTGATAGCTATCCGTAGATTGTACTTTAGAGAGATTATATGGTTGTAAACTATGGTTAAACTATAAAATTTTAGGCTAACTACTTATCTGATTGTCTTCCGTACAACAGCTACTCGCAGTTTTCGTGATCACTGGAACTCACTGTGCGGTCGACTGCGGTGGTTATCTTAACGACTGGTTTTTCCCTGCTTTCTCCCCCCTGCCCCTAAGTGCTGTGGGGAGTGATAGCGATGTGTTTATGTGAGGTGTTGCCAACCTAGATAAGATGTATGTTATTGAATGAGGTGGGTCTACAACTATTAAAGACCGTGGATTAGCCCTCGCCACGCGTGGAGCATAACCCATTCGAACTAAGCGTTGACGGTCTTATGAGGACGTCCCGGCACCTTTAATACTGCCGCGAATATGGGCCTTGGTTTATTGCAGAAGAAAAGTACATCGTACACTTGATCCAGATAACATTTACCTATTAAAAAAACCTAATTTCCCCAGCCAAGCTAGATAAAAAAAGGGGGGAAATTAGGGGTTTTTTAATAGGTAAATGTTATCTGGATCAGGTGTACGATGTACTTTTCTTCTGCAATAAACCAAGGCCCATATTCGCGGCAGTATTAAAGGTGCCGGGACGTCCTCATGAGACCGTCAACGCTTAGTTCGAATGGGTTATGCTCCACGCGTGGCGAGGGCTAATCCACGGTCTTTAATAGTTGTAGATCCACCTCATTCAATAACATACATCTTATCTAGGTTGGCAACACCTCACATAAACACATCGCTATCACTCCCCACAGCATGTAGGGGCAGGGGGGAGAAAGCAGGGAAAAACCAGTCGTTAAGATAACCACCGCAGTCGACCGCACAGTGAGTTCCAGTGAGCATGAAAACTGCGAGTAGCTGTTGTACGGAAGACAATCAGATAAGTAGTTAGCCTAAAATTTTATAGTTTAACCATAGTTTACAACCATATAATCTCTCTAAAGTACAATCTACGGATAGCTATCACCATTTAGCATTTCACCTAACATATATACTGCATTTAGCATACACTGACAGTTGCAGTACCAATACTGCAACTAAATAATTGTACATATTGTAAATATTTTCACCTGTATTTCAAACATAAATTTTGTAGCCTAAGTGTAATGGATCTGATGATGATCGCTTGACGATCGAAACTGGTCATCCTAGTGTTTTATTAATCTCATGGAATTTATTTCAGGATTAGGGCATAACCCATCTCTTTTGGGTACATTCGTGTTGACCGACTGAAAAGCACTAAACTCTTGTCTCTTATGAATCCATGTACAAATATTTTGGAAACAGGATCGTCACCCAGTTATCAGAAAACCCAGTAACAAATGATATTCAGCAAGAATGGGCCACATTACAGAAGGTTATCACACAGTCAGTTGAGGAAACCATTGGTTTTATAGCGCGGAAAAGACAAGACTGGTTTGATGACAACAATGAGGAAATTCTGTCTCTCATCAATGCCAAAAGGAATGCCTATCTTGCTCATCTTCAAGACCCAACTTCCAACACAAAGAGAGATAAACTACTGGAACTCAATGGTAAATGCCAGACGCAGATAAGGCAGATTAAAAATACTTGGTGGCAACAGAAGGCTCAGGAACTGCAGGGACTGCTCGAGACTTGAGGAACTTCTATGCCGTACTCAAGGAAATATATGGACCATTTCGCTCATCATCAGGTACACTGAAAAGCGCTGATAATTCTACTACCTTTACTGATAGTCAAGAAATCTTGGAACGCTGGAAGGAGCACTTCTCCAATCTCCTAAATCGTCCATCAGAAGCTGCTGAAGACTTCCTCTGTGATGTGCCGCAACAACCTGAACAACTGTGGTTGGCAGTACCTCCTACTTATCATGAATTCAGTGCAGCTCTCACCCAATTGAAACTCAGAAAAGCACCTGGCCCAGATAACATCCCTCTGGAACTAATTCAAGCCGGAGGTCATTCCCTCAAAACAAGAATTTTCATCCTTATCCTCAGAATATGGGAATCAAGAAAGGTACCTGGAGACATAAAGAATGCCACTATCGTCACTATCTTTAAAAAGGGTGATCGCAGTGTTTGTGGCAACTACCGTGGTATATCACTGCTATCAATTTGGGGGAAGATTCTTGCAAGAATTCTACTTAACCGCCTCAAGGTTATCTCTGAGAGGATCCTCCCAGAGTCACAATGCGGATTTAGAATTTCCAGAAGCACAATTGACTTGATTTTCTATGTCAGACAGCTACAAGAAAAATGTAGAGAACAACAGAATCCACTCTTCTTATTCTTTTATGACTTGGAAAAGGCATTTGATTCGGTTCCAAGACCAGCCATGTGGGCAGTGCTGAAGCGGTTTGGTTGCCCTCAGCGTTTTGTAGATCTAATCATGGCTCTCCATGATGGCATGACATGTCAGGTTTGCCATCAGAATAAGATGTCCGAAGAATATCCCATTGCCCATGGACTGAAACAAGGATGTGTACTGGCTCCAACGCTTTTTGCGTTGTACTTGGCTGCAATGCTTTATGATTCACCCACAAACATCCCAGGTGTGAAGGTCAAGTATCGTTTTGATGGAGGGCTTTTCAACCTAACTCGTCTCCGCTCCTTGAGGAGAACTCAGGTTACGAAGGTTACTAACATGTTGTATGCAGATGATGCTGCGTCATCAACTCTCACACCAGAAGAGCTGCAAGAGTCAGTTAATTGTTACAAAAATGCATGTGATCGCTTTGGTCTTACCATAAATGTCAATAAGACTAAGGTCTTGGCACAACCTTCACCAGGCACACCTCTTCCTCAGTTCAATATCTCCATCTCAAATTTGCCATTAGAACAGGTTGACCACTTCTCGTACCTGGGCAGTACCATTTTTGTGAGCTGTATCTGTGAGCTGTATCTGTGAGCAGGATGTGGATAATAGAATTGGCGCAGCCCATGCAGCATATGGACGATTAGCGCACCGGGTCTTCATGAATAAAGATCTGTCCATGAGTACAAAGCTTATGGTGTACAAAGCAGTAGTCATTTCTACATTGTTGTATGGCTGTGAAACGTGGACCCTTTACCGACGTGATCTTAGGAAGCTTGAGCGTTTCCACCTACAAAAACTTCGATCAATCCTGAGGATTAAATGGGAAGACCGCATTACCAATATTGCTGCTCTGGAAAAGGCTCAAATCAACAGCATAGAATCATCCATAATAGGTCACCAATTTAGATGGATTGGTCATGTCCATCGGATGGATGATGTGAGATTACCTCGTCAAATGCTATATGGTGAGTTATGCTATGGCACCAGACCTCATGGTGGTCCTAAGGGGCGCTACAAGAACCAATTTAAGCAGACCCTGAAATTGACAGGTCTTGATTCACAAACCTGGGACATGCTGGCTGAAGACCGCTCAACTTGGCGCCGTACCATCTCGGATACTGTAAAGACGTTTGAAAGGGATCGCCGCACACATGAAGAGGCCAAGCGTCAAGCTAGGAAACTTCGAGCAGCGCAACCACGTCCTCTTCCAGCAATACGATGTGACTTGTGTGGACGCTTGTTCCATGCCAGGATTGGACTCTTTAGTCACCGTAAACACATTCACAAACTGGACTGAAGGAAGAAGATTTATACTCGGATTCGACTTAAAGCCGATGATGACGATGTTGGTAAAGTCCTTGAGTCAGAGGGGACGTTTACACTCAACCATTTATAAGAAGATTACCATGAACAACTAAACTATGGAAGGAAGTTAGTCTACACTATGGACTGGGAATTCAGAGTGATCTATAAGACCAGGGTTTGATGAATCTACAACTGCACATCAACATGCAGTACTGCAATACTACTATCCGATTGCCCAACAACAACTTGGAGAGATGTCAACCCAGGACATTCAAACCTACATGGATGATGAACTGCTACACGAGAAGAAGACGGATGGCGGAGTTCGTTTTGTCAAGAGATCGAGTTTCTAGACGGATGGGTCGAGAAGCAAGAAGAAATGCCGTCAGCGAGGAGAGACAAGCCGTAACACAGGTGCTTGCAGTACGAGGCGATGGCGAGGCAGAGCAGCTGACTGGCACGCTTCTGGCTGGAACCCATTTATCGAGACAGACGACTCACATGCGCTGTTCGAGCGGAACATCGAGCATATCTGATCCAGGTATTCACGACACCAGACCATCAGAAAAAGATAGAAAATTGAATGATCTAAGATCTCAGTAGTTTTTTGAAGTAGTATTTGTTGTATTTCAGGAGTGACCAATCCATAGTAGATTTGCTTATTTTAACCCATGTTTTTAAGTCGTAAATATTAGTAATTTCACAGTAAATTTTTGATACGTCTACGTGTGTCGTTTTTCAGACGTAATTTCATTCGTTTTTGATTTTAGATATTTCGTTTTGTATTTTTGCAGGCAACGTTTTAACATGCTCACTTTCGAACGAAAATGTTTTATGAGGGGAATGCTTCGATCGTAACAGAATGTTCATAAAGGAAAGATGTCGATTTTAATATATATTTCGATTGTCAGGTATATTTCGATTGTTAATAATGTCTTGATCGTTAAGAATACTTCGATTACTAAGAATGTTTTAACATTGTTTAAACAATTTATTAAGTCAGAACGTAATTGAAACATTTATTAAGACAATTCCAATTGCGGAATATAACTGTATTTGACATTGATATAGTCTTTGACTATTGCTGTAATGAATATACTACAAATAGGATCATATTATTGACAAATTGTGGTCAAATGATGCCTATAATTATTAACAATTTTTTTGGAAAAATTTCTATAACGAAACCAGAGACCAGGAGACGTGTAGGTCTACCAGAGGTCTTGTGTGATATAAAACAAGTTTTTATATGAATATTTCAATCATAAATGTACACCAGATACGGGAGGTCATGCTAATTATTATTAACAACTAAAGACGAGCGAACTGCAATTTATTAATGCTTATATTTTATTGTAACGTGGAAAAATAGTCTATTATGGAAGTTTGTCGATGAAATACGTTATTGAGAGTTGGAAGAAACATTGTACAGGTGAATTTGTAGTGAACAAGTATGTCATTGTTTTGGAAGAGCACGAAGTTAATTAATTTAGAGAAGAGAGGAGGATAGGAGTGCACTATGAACGGTATTACACAGGTGCGTGTTTACCTAGTAAAGGCACTGATTCTTCTACAAGTTTTTAGCAAGATGGGATTTTTATTGAAGGAATGCCGTGCAGTAATATGGAGATTGTTTGTAAGAAGGAAAGGAAAGAAATATGTCTATTATGGAAGCGTAGCAGACGATGTAAGAGAGATTGTTCACTGGATTACGAGAGTAAAGAATGTATTGCCATGTGGAGCAAAGAATCGATACAGTATGTGTAAAAAGTTACTGACTCCGAGGTTTCTATTTATGTTGTGTATGTCAGAGAGTATTATTACGAAATCCACGAAGAGTATTAGCGTTTTTAAGTAGTTTCGCATCGTTCTTTAAATTTATTGTATTTTTATTCATTGATTCGACATTGTAAAAGCTATATTTAACTTAATTGTTCGATACTAAAGCTTTGCTTATTGTGACAAGATACCAGAGAATACCTATAAATTACATTGTTGTGTGAACAAATGCTTGAAGGACTGTTAATGAAAACAGGAGCGAAATAAGACTATTAGATTGCGAGAGATCTTGTAAATAGTATTTTAATTCCGTGCTGGACATGGATTATTATTGTTACGTGCAAAAGCCCGTCCCATCGTTTTTAAAATGCATCTCCCCTATCTATATATATATATATATATATACATATCCCGACCTTTAATCTCCCGCCTGATGGCTTGGTTGGGCTTATGAACTCGAGGTGGCAGCATCTATCGACTCCTCTACCCGGAGTTGTAGCCTCTAGCCGAGTTGTATCTTCAACCGCTAGAGTGAGTGAGTGGTGTCTTCTGATCTCAAACTAATCGAGACATATTTGAAGGGTATTGTATTCTACGTCATTGAACAAAAGACTATATATACTGTGCCCGTTTAGACCGGAGTCCGCACGACCACATATGCATTTTACCAATAATCAGTCAGCACGAGAGTCAAAATATCCCGGAGCGCCAGATGGGTTAAAGCAAATCGCAAAAACGACATCAAATGAAAAAAATGCTTTACTGATTTTTGGCTCAATCCAACAATAAGGATAGAAGGAGATTCAATTAGGCGTAACACATAAAGTAAAATTATCTCATTTTATTTTGAATTTAAAATTGACTGCAAAGATGCTCAAAGCAGCATCACTCACGTGTGGCGATCCACACTCCTATTTACACAATATACAGAAATTTTCCAAACACATTTGACAATTATTTTTTGGAAACACAAGTCTGATTAATAGTCCAGTAGACTGTGTTCCAAAATTATTTATGATTAATTCCAGTTCAAATTTAATTGTCTCTACTGGAAATATCGTAGATCACTGTTCGAATTTTTACATAATATTAACACTCGTAGAATAAATGTTCATAGAATTTTTAACTTTCACTTATTTTTCCAGTTTCATAAATATTGTCGAAAATTATTGTTATCATTGAAGCAACACAAATTATGTGCACATATTAATAACATCTGAAAAGTATTTGACCTTGAGCATAGCATCGAAGAACTTGTGCGAAGCACTACAAAAAAATTAATTGTTCTTCTGACAATAAACATTCGAGAAGTGACTCGATTATGAACTTCAAGTTCCTCACAAAATATATGATTTCTGAATCATCAACTTGATCAATAAATGGTTGAACCATTCAACTATTTGATTTTCCAATTGGAATCATTATTATGAAAAATATTTATATTGATGGCCATTTTAGCAATTTTCACAACTTGCAATTCTTCGACAGAATGCGGAAATAAGAATTGTAGCTTCATAATAAATTCATTTAGTTCATGGCACTAGGATTGAAAACATCCTTCAAATTATTCGTGGTTATAGAATTATTTTTAATTGGCAGTGGCCCATTCTATTATTTGTGTAAGAACACAATATTCCAACAACAACGGCAAAGGTCTTCCTCTGAAGAAGAATAAACTACTATCATGACAAATCCGAGTTCTAGCAAAATCAAAGTCTAAATGGAATCCGTAAACAAGGTTGAAATAAGAACTGATGGTTTCTAAGAAATAACCTTCGGGTCATTCATACGACGAAATGTGTAGTTCCAATACTCCTACTATAAACCTGAGCCATCGAACCTGCTATTTGATTGATGCTCGAAAAAACCTCCTCATTCCTGCGACTTAAACATGCGCACCTGGGAATGGCAGTTCAACTACTCCACACATACAAATTTTCTTCCCAAAATTTATACAATAAATCAAGCCTCTGCTTGTTATCAACACTGGAAGATTAATAAACTTACAAGTTTATTTTATTTTACCATTCAGTTCAACCCGTGAATTTACCATACTTATGAAAATCTTTATTTCACTTTCGAGTGTATTTACGTCATGATTTTATATAAATACAAAAATATCCTATTTGATACAAATATCATTTGCTTCCCGTTTCATGCCTCTCCGTGTTATCTGAAAAATATACTTTGCTCATTGCAAATATCAACTGTTCAACCAGAACTGACATGTTGGTTGAATGCGGGCTTGCGCTAACCACTCTCCTTCGGAAAATCTCCTGTTCCAAACTAGAAATGATTAAACTACTTCATAGGCTCTCTCTCAATACATATGATTATTAGAAAATATAATATCCAAGAATTATTTAGAAAAATTATAAAAATTATTATTATTATCATTAGTGGATTATTATTATTATTATTTGTTATATTATTTTAAATATGTTTAACTATCATCTCATTATGTGAGAATCCATATGTTCGAACCTTCGAATATGGAAAAAATATCCATTCCTCAACAAAAATAATTATTAACTTTTACAGTTACATCGGCTGATTACCGTGATTTCCCAAAAATATGAAATATTCAAATAAATGCTCGAAATGCTCGGTCATCGATCCTAAACTGTTCTGAGTGCTGAAAATACTCAGAATAACTCTAATATGTCTTGCGTAAATCATTGCAAGATTTAAATACGAAGAAAAATAAATGTGTTGGTCATCTGCAGAAAAATAGTTTGTTCCAATTAGCTAGGCATAATACAATTCAAATGTGGCTTACATTTCTTGATGGTCTTGAAGCGTAGTGAACCTGGTCAGTACCAGATTTATCCATAGACATGCCCTATCGGACAAGCACGTATAATCCTTGTATCGGCCGCCATTATATACCCACAATCCGTCTAGCAAGACATAGTGGTAGTATCTCTTGACGTTTGAATTAACTGTTGTTCCATTTTAATATGGGCTTCTATCAAAGCCATAACAGTTTGTTTAAATGGGGTCAGATCTAAGTGCTCTATTCTTAGATATGTCAGTTGTAACATAACTCACGGTAATCTTATCAATACAAGAAGACACTGACAGTCTAACCAATCAACGGCTGTTCTGAAGATCGTTCCCTGGGCATGGTTTAACACCATCTACCATGCGCTAAGCAACCTGTAGTTTCCCTTGCGTAGACTAATGAACACCACCGTGATTGACTGGTCTTCAGTGTACTGATAGATCGAAGTGGTTAACAAGTTACCAATATGAAAACTGACTGAAATGGACTTAAACATCCAAGTATTAGGTTATTACTGGACTGTGACAAAGTAATAATTCTAGACAAAGTCTAGCATATGTCCATGTAGAAACATAAATATTTCCATTAATGTCTGTAGAAAAAAAAATTCAATCACCTCAGTGATTCTCCTCGCCGGAAACTTACTAAGTTCCACTTCGTAGCGCAGCACTTTTTGTGACTATCACAACTTTGAAAATTACTTCTGCGTAGATCCGGCAACCATGTGCCTTGGCTCAGCGTAGCAGCAACTTGCTCGGAAAATGCTTGTGTTGGAATGAGCTATCGATGCCTCGGCCGGCCGGCTTTTATTCAAAACTGTCAGGGTCACGCGTCATCAGCTGATATCTGGAAATCATCATATCTCTGGTATCCCTGGTCCGATTTACTTGATACTAATTGCATTCTCATTCATTTGGCCGTGCCAGTAATCTGATCCCAGTCTCAAGTCTCTACTCCATGGCTAACTATTTAATAAATAAATAGCCTCGACCTCTGCTATTACTCGCTACGTCACTTGACATGTAAGTATCGGTAAATTCTTTCCAATTGCTTCGAGAAGCAATGGAGCGCGATATTCAAATATCTGAACTTTCAAAAGCGGCTGTAGCCTTTCCCTTGATATCTAGGTGTCTGAATCTTGGAATACCCATTCCTAGAGTTGGGCACAATACATCATGCCGCCAAAATAATTATTCAATATGCACATTGTCACTTGATGTGTCAATCTGTGATTGGACAAATCCTATTAACATAAATGCAGTGCGGCTTTTGACTTTGGATTCTCCGCCATCTTGCCATTTTAATTGTCTGTCGTCAAGAAATCAACAAGCTTGTTGGTCGTGAAAGTGGTCGCCGCTGCCCGGGGGCTTTGCCCCCTGGCCTCAACGAAATGTGGATGTATTTAAAGGAAGGGAAGCGCCTGTGCTCTTGGGGCTGTAATTTCGCCATTTCGCCGTGAAGAGGAAGTGTGAATAATTATCTCATCTCGATGCAGACAGGAGTGCTTGTGACCCAAACGAAGCATGTTCTGGGTGGGCCATTTTGAGGCAATCTAGTGCCGTATAACGTTATTTGGTTTGTGTGTTGATTGTTTTATTATTGTTGTGTTTCCACAGAGAAGGATTTCAGGTACGTCGTATAAAATATTTATATTTATATATATTGTTTTGGGAGCTCCGATAGTGGCCTTATATTACTGTTTTATTACTGTATTTTGTTTCGCCTGGTAGGCCTAATTTTTCTGTTTTGCTAATGTTACCAGATATGTAAATTTTATTGTTTTCCTTCGTACCTTCTGGAGACACGTTTCTAGTTTATTTTACGTTGTAAATTTTTATTTATTTAGGTATTGGTAAACTTTGGGATTGCCCAATTATTAATTTGATTTACGATCCGTTGCAGCTTAAAAGGCCTCGTGTCAATAGTGTTAAGGCGTAATTCTTTCCTTCTTTTCTGTTATCTCTGGTGACTTTAAATTTAATTTTAAGCTAATCGTTTGCCGTAATTCGATTGGACATGCGGTCATCTATTTTGTGGCCATGTTTGTTTTTGTTTTTCCCGAGTGCTTTCTGGTCTTGTGAGTGCATTCTCTAGGCGTCGAGCGGGAGACTCAAACGTGTTGTGGTGGTCGCTTAGTATGTTTTTGTTAATCTTGTTGGTTTAACTTTGTGTTTTTGTGAGTGTTCCCGAGTTTTTCAACGTCATGAAAATTGTGGATTTGTTAATTGATCCCATTTGTATTTTATTAATTTAATTTTAAGTTTTTTCGTTTCATCGTGGCCTTGGTGTCTGCATGTCGGGTCGGTATTGCGTACCTTAGTAAATTATTAAGCCCTTTCTCATTTGGTAATACCTGTATTCTGGTTTTCTATCTTTTGGGCGTTATTATTTTAATTTTTAAATTAAATGTTTTCATTTCGCTCAGCAAGCATGTTAAACCGTCTCTTGCCTACTTATGTAAATAACTTATGTTGGCCTTAAGCCATATGCATCACCAGAGAGAGGTTGTTGTGGCCATAGAGTTACCTTTTTTATGATTTTGTTACATTTTTTATTTTTCTTAACCCCTTTTGGTAATTAAATTTTCTTTTAAATTTTAAGCAACTGTTGTGGCATTATTTCGTCGGTGACAATTCTATTTGTTATCGGATGTGTCCGTAGACGAGCCTGTGCGTTTCCCCCTTCTCCACCTTCCTTCCTCCCTGTAGGTGTTCTTCTGTTGGGGCATGTCATCTGGCGGTGATTTTGCAGAAAGCGCCGCGGACCTCTTGAAAACAGGTAAGTAGGCCTCCAGTTCCATCCCGGAGGTCGCAGTGGTAGCAGACCGAGCTCGTGTAGCGCTTCTGCAGCCATCCCCTCCCCCATACCCGCAGGCTCGTTTTATGGACCCTTCTGGTGCTGATGGAGCGGTTGCTGATGGGATGTGTCATGTCAGTGCACTTAATGTTATTTAATGCTAATTCTTGTCGTTTGTTCGGTTTCATGTTTGCCTCTGAATATCCATGTGGTGATATGTGAAGTGACCTGTTCCAAGCGAGGTTTCTATGCTGAATTTTATCCTTTTTGTGATGCAGCATTCCCAGTGACGGAGAAGCTTGGTAAGTGACAGGCATGTGTTCTTGGCATGGGAAATGTGGGTTTCTTGATTTTCTGATAGCCTACATGCTGCGAGTGAAGGCGTCGAGGAGCCCTGTCTGAAGCTGTTCGCCATGTGGTTTGTGGCAATTTTTGTAATTTAGCTTCCTGTTCTGGAGCCAAGCTAGCGATGACATCTGCAGTCCTGAGCAACGTTGTGCATGATTTTATTTGTCAAAATTTCAGGTGTCGAGGCAGTGTCGGTGTTTAAGAAGACTGTTGTGTTCCTGTATGTTTCTTTTGCATGAAATTCTGTTGTGATATGCTGTCCTCGTGATTTATTTATTATGGAACTGTCACGCCTATTGGTGTTATTGAGAAGTGTAGTCCGATTAAAAGGGCTAACCTATGGAAATCTGCTCTCCCTATGTCCCTACCGTGATGCCAAAAGGCACATTTAACGTGCATGTCACTATTATTTGGCTAGAAATTCTTCCCAACTTATTAAAGGTAAGTGTTTGTTTTGAGATGTTTTTATCGCAGTGTGCGATTTGTAAATTTTTGTTCATACACTTACTTTATGCTGCAATCGTTCTGGGATAAGTGTGCATGTTGTGCAAATCGTGTCTGGATGTATGTGTTAACCTGAGATTTTGATTTAGATTTGTAGGGTGGGGTAATTCAGGCGTTGTTGTGTTTGCAAAAGTAAGTCTAGGATCGTATTTTTATTAGTTGCTTTCCTTGTAATTTTGACCTAAACATAATATGTAGGTCTGTTTTACGTGGAGATATCTACTGTCTGGGGTTAGCTAGGTTAGAAGTATGGGATTCTTTCTTAGTTTGATTCCTGGGCAGGTTGTATATAGGACTTGCACGATCCGAAGAGCTTAGGTATGGGACTGGTCTGTTCGATGACATGCAAGTATGTGTCATGTAATGTAATTGTAAGGGTATTGTGTTTTTAATTGTATTCGTTTGTGTTATGATATCTCTACGACTACATAACTTGCATATGTGAGTATTTATGGGAATTATTTTTGTGGGTGGGTAAAAATTATGTATTGCTGCAATTTGAGTATGTTATGCGATGAATAAGTTGTTGTGAATATGAGGTCTCAGTTCGTGAACAGTCATAATGTAATGTGCTTTTCTGCTTAATTAATTAGTATAGGGTCTTCTAAATTTACTGGGGTTAAATTCCTGTTGGACATTGTGGTCATCAGCTTCTGTAAGTCAGCTTGTTTTGCGTTCTAAGCCAGTAATCTGTTGTTGCTGGAAATCAGGGTCATCAGTTGCCTCATGCTAACTGTAAATGACATAGGCCTTCTGTTTTAGTTCATGCTATGGCAATCTCGGTCATCAGCCACTGTAACTTAAGTAAAATTTTCTGCTTTTGACTGCTAATTCTAAATGTTTTTTTTTCTGCTTAAATCGTCTGGAATGGTGCGTTAGTGTTCCCTGTTAGCCTCGTCTTTCGTCAAGAGCGGCTTGTTTCTCATCTAACCGTATTTTCGGGCCATGTTAGGCATCCTTTGGTTGAACGTGTTCGTGTCTTAAACCTGAACGAGGAAACCTCATTGTACCTCGTGTACTGTTGAACTTAGTTCTTTTTATGTTGGATTTTTCTCACCCAGGCGGATTTCGGCTGTATAGTCATCTGGTGTCGAACCTCAGTTTCGTTTCTTGTGTTAGTGTACTGGTGTTTTGTTTTCTGCGCTGCCATTTCCCTTTCGTTTTTGTCGTTTCTGTAACTGCGTTTTTATTCCTCATTGTCCCCATGCCAAGCAATGTGTGCCATCACGAACCAACAAATGTAGATGCATACATGTCAGCTTAATTAATTTTCCGTTTCAAAGGCCCCTGTTATGTAGAGGCATCCTTGACTCCTGTTACTCTTCTTATTCGAAACCCTAAGGCCAACAAAATATCCAGAGTGCATCTGTCGCACATAAAACGAGGTGGAGAGAATTGTAATGAGGAAATGCTACCATAAATTTTGTAAACTGATTTTTGTATAATGTAGAGTATCCCTAACCTTCATTGAAGCCTTCAGGCATCTGTTCCTTCTGGAATTTTGAATTGGGTTTGCAAACTCTACTGGGATACAACTTGTAACTGTTGGGTAATTTCCATTTAATGGTAAAAAGTTATCATCGTGTAATAGCCTAACATTGTAAAATTGGAACTAATTTTGATGTTCTCATAGATGATGCTAGCATGTAAGTTGGACTAGGTGGGAGACCTAACTCATGGTGATCTTGTATACCTGTTTCCTTGGGAATTTGAGTGGTCATTCCTCTACCGTAGTTCCTTCTAAATGGATGATCGTTCAACGCGTGTATTATGGAAATGTACTTCTAGTCTGTAAAAAGGTAACCTTGTTAATGAAATATTGTAAGCACGGATCTAGATCATGGTCAGTATTTTCTTCATATAAATTCAACATTGTTTCTCTTTTATAAAATGTATTAAGAATTAGTAATTGCTGTAAACATTTATTTTTGAAATTAGATTAACTTCTGTTTTGTAAATGGCTGCCCACTCGTCGCATGATATCTTGCACATTGCTTCCAACTACTTCGTCTAAAGCTAACAACATTGGACTATTTGAAAATTTACCTAACGTGTCTCGGACTCTGAAAGCACTGCAGGTGCTGGTGTTCTGCCTTTCTGAGGACTTATGGACACAGTGAAGCTGTTAACTAAGTGGTTTGCGAGGTGATCAATTATCCCTTCACTGATAATCTGACCCTGCACTCTTCCTAACAAAAAACGATGCGGTTTGTATCCATCAATTGGAGTTAACGGGTGAACATTATCTTCTGGATGCATGCTTGGTGAATCGACTAGTTATGGAGTACTGCCTATGCCTAGGCATATTCGTGAACGGTGTTCACGCTTAAGGGAGGGAGACTGTTACGTGCAAAAGCCCGTCCCATCGTTTTTAAAATGCATCTCCCCTATATATATATATATATATATATATATATATATATATCCCGACCTTTAAGCGCCCGCCTGATGGCTTGGTTGGGCTTATGAACTCGAGGTGGCAGCATCTTTCGACTCCTCTAGCCGGAGTTGTAGCCTCTAGCCGAGTTGTATCTTCGACCGCTAGAGTGAGTAAGTGGTGTCTTCTGATCTCATCCTAATCGAGACATATTTGAAGGGTATTGTATTCTACGTCATTGATCAAAAGACTATATATACATCATGCCGCCAAAATAATTATTCAATATGCACATTGTTACTTGATGTGTCAATCTGTGATTGGACAAATCCTATTAACATAAATGCAGTGCGGCTTTTGACTTTGGATTCTCCGCCATCTTGCCATTTTAATTGTCTGTCGTCAAGAAATCAGCAAGCTTGTTGGTCGTGAAAGTGGTCGCCGCTGCCCGGGGGCTTTGCCCCCTGGCCTCAACGAAATGTGGATGTATTTAAAGGAAGGGAAGCGCCTGTGCTCTTGGGGCTGTAATTTCGCCATTTCGCCGTGAAGAGGAAGTGTGAATAATTATCTCATCTCGATGCAGACAGGAGTGCTTGTGACCCAAGCGAAGCATGTTCTGGGTGGGCCATTTTGAGGCAATCTAGTGCCGTATAACGTTATTTGGGTTGTGTGTTGATTGTTTTATTATTGTTGTGTCTCCACAGAGAAGGATTTCAGGTACGTCGTATAAAATATTTATATTTATATATATTGTTTTGGGAGCTCCGATTGTGGCCTTATATTACTGTTTTATTACTGTATTTTGTTTCGCCTGGTAGGCCTAATTTTTCTGTTTTGCTAATGTTACCAGATATGTAAATTTTATTGTCTTCCTTCGTACCTTCTGGAGACACGTTTCTAGTTTATTTTACGTTGTAAATTTTTATTTATTTAGTTTCTGGTAAACTTTGGGATTGCCCAATTATTAATTTGATTTACGATCCGTTGCAGCTTAAAAGGCCTCGTGTCAATAGTGTTAAGGCGTAATTCTTTCCTTCTTTTCTGTTATCTCTGGTGACTTTAAATTTAATTTTAAGCTAATCGTTTGCCGTAATTCGATTGGACATGCGGTCATCTATTTTGTGGCCATGTTTGTTTTTGTTTTTCCCGAGTGCTTTCTGGTCTTGTGAGTGCATTCTCTAGGCGTCGAGCGGGAGACTCAAACGTGTTGTGGTGGTCGCTTAGTATGTTTTTGTTAATCTTGTTGGTTTAACTTTGTGTTTTGTGAGTGTTCCCGAGTTTTTCTCCGTCATGAAAATTGTGGATTTGTTAATTGATCCTATTTGTATTTTATTAATTTAATTTTAATTTTTTTCGTTTCATCGTGGCCTTGGTGTCTGCATGTCGGGTCGGTATTGCGTACCTTAGTAAATTATTAAGCCCTTTCTCATTTGGTAATACCTGTATTCTGGTTTTCTATCTTTCGGGCGTTATTATTTTAATTTTTAAATTAAATGTTTTCATTTCGCTCAGCAAGCATGTTAAACCGTCTCTTGTAAATAACTTATGTTGGCCTTAAGCCATATGCATCACCAGAGAGAGTTTGTTGTGGCCATAGAGATTCCGTTTTTATGATTTTGTTATTTTTTTATTTTTCTTGATCCCTTTTTGATAATTAAATTTTCTTTTTAATTTTAAGCAACTGTGTTGGCATTATTTCGTCGGTGACAATTCTATTAGTTATCGGATGTGTCCGTAGACGAGCCTCTGCGTTTCCCCCTTCTCCACCTTCCTTCCTCCCTGTAGGTGTTCTTCTGTTGGGGCATGTCATCTGGCGGTGATTTTGCAGAAAGCGCCGCGGATCTCTTGAAAACAGGTAAATAGGCCTCCAGTTCCATTCCGGATGTCGCAATTATAACTTGAGTATATATTTCAACTATCTTAATTAATACATATTTAATTATTCTTTTATATTCACGTTGTACGTAAATAAGTGTATAATTTAGAATTTTGTATTGTTAATTACTTTTTATTCGATGAACAGCTGATGACGATCAGACTGATTCAAGAGATCGAGTCACAGGATGACAAAAAGTTTAAACATATAATTATTATTTCTTAATATTTGCATTTGTGCAGTGAATACTTTGTTGAAAGTATATTTAACAGATAGGAAACATTTTATTTTGAATTTGAGTTTATATTCATTGGTACAGTATTAGGAAGTTTTTGTTATGTAAATATTTAGATAATAAATTCCAGGCAATTTTTTTCTCTCCTGTTTGTTTTTATAGAAACTGATTTGCTCTTCATTCCGCAATCGAAGTGCGATAATACTACCGGTTAGTTACTAGAATTCACTTTATCTCAATTTTACCGTTCACCCTCGAGATCCGAGATTCTTGTCCTACCAACTTGTTAAGGATATTTTATTTCTAGTAAATGTGTAACTAATTAGTAGTGTTGTTGCATGACCGGTATGCGTCGAGAGTTTCCTAGTCATTTACCTAGTAGGGTAGTGTTGATTTATCTGGCTGGGTATCGACATCCCTACAATCCTTTTCCATCTCAGCGGATATAGGTGGTGGCTATGCGAGATTCGGGCGCAGTACCCATAAGTTATAGTGGTATAGGGGTATAGTGGTTAAGTCCGTTCTCCGTTACAAAAGAAAGTTTGTGTCTGTCTGGCTCGTATATGGGCATTGTGTAAAAACCTGAAAAACAATCCATAGTGGAAAACCACTTGGCTCCACTGAGGGTGTCCAAATAGATATCTGTTCTAGGGAGGGTGTAGTGGTCAGATTCTTTAACCTTGTTGAGTCGTCTGAAGTCGGTGCAGAATCTATGTGTCCCGTTTTTCTTTTTGGTTTATATGACGGGAGCGCTATAGTTCGAAATTGTGGGGGAAATGATGTCTGCGTCGAGCATTTCTTGTACCTGTGTGTCAATGATATCTCTCTCCTTCTTGCTAACCTTATATGTCACTTGATGGATGGGATTGTTGTGTGTTAAGTGTATGTGATGTTGGACTAAATCTGTCTTGTGTTGATCTCTGAGGGATGTGGCGAAGATGACTTTGTGTTTCTCTAGCACCTCCAAGAGTTGTGTTTTTTTCTTCTGTGATGTCTTCCCTGTTTGTATACTGGTCTGTGATGCTGTGCGTGTGTGATTTAGTTTGTTCTGTGATTGTTTCCCCGTGTGCCTGGGTGTGTGTCAGCCAACCTAGGGTAGTACCCTGGGGGTATTGTAATGGTATGAGTGTCGTTGTTTATTATGTGGATTTGAAACACATCACTGCATTGGTCGTGTAGGGTGATTGTTATGATGTGTGAGGTGATCCCCGAGGTCTTTGGTTCGAAAGAGTAGTGTAGTATGTTCTCAGGTTGGTATGAATGTTGTGCATGTGCTGTGATTGTGTCCCTGGGTTTAACGTATACGATGTTTTTGAGTGTTACCCTAATAGGGCTGGAATAGCAGTCGTCTGTATTAATGGGTGTAAGCCTTGCATATTCTTGGTTTGTGTATGTGCTGGTGAATTCGTGTGTTTGTTTCGTGTTAAGTCGCAGTGAAGGGGATGAGTGGTAGTGTGATTTCTGCTTGTAAGCTGTATTTGTTTGAGTAAAAAGCTGATATTGGCTTGGTGTAGTGCTAGGAAATCTGTACCTAGGATGCATGGTGTGGACAAGTGCTTTATGACGTACATGGGGTGGTGTGTGTCGAAGCCCTGTGTTTTTATATCAACGTTGGCTATGCCCAGTGTGTAAAAGGGTTGGGAGTTGGCCACTATTAGCCTATATTGTGGGTGTTGGCGTTACTGTCTTGTTCTGTGATGTATTTGCTGTCGATACAACTGAGGGCAGCTCCAATGTCGATTAGTGCCTTTGTGTCGTGTCCGTTTAATTTTGCTGTGATGTTTAGTGGTTGATATGTAGTGTTGTTTTGGAGGATGTGTGTATTGTGCAGAATGTGTGTAGTTTGGTCCTCAAGTATTGCTTCCGTGTTTTGGGTACGCATGTGGTGTGAGTCAATGACTTATTTCCTGTCGTTCCCATTGGAACATAGGGCATCCACGAAGCTGAGCCATCTCACTCTGTTGGCTAACATCCTCTTCACCTCTTTCCATGTCTTTCCCTGGTGTCGCCCCTCTGCCTCTATCGGCCACCTCCACGAATGCTTGGGCCTTGTTTTATTTGTTGCGAGCGCGTGCGTGTCTGGAATCAGTGTAGTGCTGCTCTTGCATGTTTGTGATCTCCGAGGACTGAGTATTTTGAGCTGCTCTGTAATAACATTGTGTGGCGCCATTGTTGTAAGAATTTGAGGTGAGCTCGGTTGTATCTCTTCCTTGCAGGCGCAACCCCTCTTTTTTTGGCTGGCATCGGGATGGTTGTTTTTATGTTTGTGGGCCCCTGTGTGATGTGTTCTGTGCTCTTTTGTCTCCTGTTTTTGTGTTATTTCTGTGTTTGTCAGTTCATTGGTTTGGGAATTGGGTGGATTTGTATCTGTGAGCCTTCTGTGTTTATGGATTCTGGGTATTCCGGTGGTGTATGAATGTGCCTTAGAGTCGCCTCTGTCTACGTGGATACTGAGCTTTTAGGGGGGGGGGGGGGTGAAAGTATTTTTGTGTTTTTTCTGTAGGTTTAGAATCCGTGATTTTGGGAAGAGTGTGAGTGTGTTTCAGTATAATTTCTGTTTTCGGGACCTCTGTGAATTTGGGAAGTGTCTGGATATGCTTTTGTGTATTTTCTGTGTTTGTGAGGACTGTCCTGGCTTGTTTGTGTGTTTCTCTCGTGTTGAATGTGTTCTGTGTTCCGTTTCGGGCAGTGTTCTTGTGTTCCTTCGTGTTTTCTGTAAAGTGTTTGAGGCTAGAGTTTTGTGTTTGATCTGTTCTGTGATTTCTGTGTAGTGTTCAGGGCTAGTGTTATCTGTTCCTTTGTGTCTTTAGTGTTCTGTAATTTCTGTGTAGTGTTCAGGGCTAATGTTTTCTGTTCCTTTGTGTCTTTAGTGATCTGTGATTTCTGTGTAGTGTTCAGGGCTAGTGTTTTCTGTTGAGTTGGTGCTAGAGGGCTATAGTGTCCTGAGTTCAGATTCCCCGTGAACAGAATGTGTATGTCCCTGTCGAATCCTGTGGTGGAGAGTATGGGGTGTATGTTGTTCAGTGTGTAGACAGGCATGTTATGTTTCGTTGTTTTTCCCAGCGCGGTGACCTCACACCTTAGAATAAACGCCCAGGAATTACAACAAGTACACGATCTCACAAAACAGGTACACGAGATGAAAATTTGCCAAAAGATTGATGAGGGTATAATAGTTGCTGTTCCCTCTGTTATTCCTTGTGTCACTACTCTGTATGTGTCGACTGTTTGCTCGTCTCTGTAACTACCACCGAACGGAGTTTGAGTAGGTTGAAAACATAGGCCTACTTAAGAAAACATTTCTTTGTTTGACATTAACCAAACATAAACCATCACAACAAATTGGTTGAAAAAGTGATGCTAGATAGCCTTAAATCTCATCAGTTTGGCCTTGAGGCAAGATGGCGTCACAATGAAAGTGTAGTGAAATAGCAGCTAGTGTAAATATTTGATACAAATTGTAAAATATTATAACAGAGGTGTAAAATCTATAAAGTCACTTCTCTTAGGTCAAGTGAAATAAGGAATATTGATAGTATTTAGAAATTCTTATTGCTAATTTAATCAACTTAAACTAAGTCGAGCAAGTGGAAGTTCCTAGTCCGGAGATCGAATCTCAGCGCTGACAGCGGCAATTCTGAAACAAACGCCGGGTTGGTTAAAAGTCCGGGATACCTACATCAATCCTTGATCCTAACAATTGCACTTACACACACTAGTACAGTCATCACAAAAACACAGGTTATTGGACAAATTCAAGATACACTCGAGCACATGGGGCCAGATGACCAAGGTCCTAAATTAACGCGAGTCAAGTGAAAATAAAAAATCTTTAGTTGTCTTGGTAGACAACAACAAAATAATCAGCCTCCGTGACCACCACCACTCCGTAGTTTAATTATGACCTGCTTGAAAATTGTAGTGGCGTGAAACGTTTTAAAAAATCTGCATCTCCAAGTGGTGGTAATTGTTGCTTTAAGGGGCGAAACGTCTAAGTGCTTCTAAGTAATGATATGCTAAGCAGGATAATGAAAAATTGATGAAAATTAAAACAACTAATGACTATAGAAATAAAAATAGGGAATAGAAACGACCACAACTTTCGGAAAATTAGAACCGACGGATTTGGAAAGAAATAGGGCCAAGAAGGGCAGCTAAGAAAGGGACAGAGGAGAAGATATGTCCCACCACCAACCCACGTGCCACTAGCAGAGAACGCCTGGGGTGTATCTTTTAGTAACCTTCAAGGTCCTTTCAAAAGTTAATTAAGATTATGAATCCCTGTACTAGTTCAAGTTATTTACTTTTGTCACCAATTGGGCTTGAATGAACTGCAGGATCACCTTTACGTTTCTTGATCTGACAAATTAATGAAGTGTCCACCGTTCACCTCGTATGGACTTCACCCTACCGTTAAACTCACTTCAGTCCTGCATTGCAGCTGAAATATATATATATATATATGAAGGATGAGGAAGTGCCCAGCAGTAGGGATGCCAGTTCGAGGAATGTTTCGATCTCATGCCTGTAGTCCATCCAAAAGTAGTACATCACAGCAACAGAGCAAACATGAAAGTAACGAAATGTGTGAACAACCATTAACTTAGGCATAGATTTAACAGGGGTGTATGTAAAATGTTATTTTGGGGAATGGCATCCGAGGGTTTGGGGCCAAGGAAAAGCCCCCCAAGGAAAAAGGGGTTCTAGAGAAACTTTTGTATAATTTGGTGCAAACTGATGAGATTTAAGGCTATCTAGCATGACTTTTTCAACCTATTTGTTGTGATGTTTTATGTTTGGTTAATGTCAAACAACAAAGAAATGATTTTATTACTTCTTATTAATACAGTCATCTTGCAAACTTCATAGTATTTAGGTATAAAGAATGAACACATGGCTACTGTTAAGATTCGGGGCACATGACCTATCTGTTCTGCCCCTAAAATCCTCAATAACTAACTGTTTAGATTCACAACTTACACTATAATATAGAGTCAAGGTTTCTTTAAGCATTATTAAATTGGTTTAGGCTATTGGTGATTTGTATGTCTCTGAAAAGATAACAACGCTAGACCGTTGTGTCTGTTTTCGGAAGTAGAATTTCTTAAGTAGGCCTACGTTTTCAACCTACTCAAACTCCATTCGGTGGTAGTTACAGAGACGGGAAAAGGTGCCAAAGGATTGATAAGGGTATAATAGTTAGGGGAAACAACTTTCGTCACACTCGTCAAGGGTATTTGTTGCTGTTCTTGTTAGGTTCTTAAGAGCGAAGGCACTGGAGAGTAATAAGAGGTTATATTGTTACTCATACGAGATCAGAGCAAACTGATTGTTACACTGTTTACATCGCGCTACCGTCGCCATATGTCACTTAGTACATGATACGTATATTAGTTTTTATTGTTTTAATTCGTAAACATATATTGTGTGTGACAAAATGTAACCCCTTACATACGCCCCTGAGATTCAACGAGACTGAAAAGTGCTGTAGCTGGTATTTCTAACATATACCATACTGTACTAGTATCTCTACTTACAGTAGTATAAAAACAAGTCTCCGATTATTGAATGTTACGGGCAATCTCGAGAACCACTGGATGGATTTTGATGCGGTTTTCACCATTCTGTAAAGGATATCACGAGGCAGGTATCTGTAGAAAATAATGTATTTATGACCAAAGTAAGCCAAGCAGTAACTATTTCAGTGAAATATAACCTGGCGTCCGTGCGCTTCTTAAGCTTACGCTGGGCAAACCGTTAACAATATCTATGTACTACGAGTGTAAGAATTGTTCAGCATGAAAGGTTCAACAAAAAAGTCCTGGACAGCATATCTCTATCTTCAATACATCGCCCACTATAAGTGTTTTTACGTTGTAATTTCTTCCAACAATCTCCATTCATTTACTAGCTTCGAGACAGTTTACGAGCTAGCTGGCTGGCGAGCGAGCTTATCACCCCAGACACTGTCGAGCCGTGTCAAGTCAAGACTTCAGAGAAGAGTGGATGTGTTTGGAGTTTCCCTGGAAGTGCAATTCGGCTTTTCTTTACTTCCCCCTGTGAACTTTTCGTTCCGCAGAATACACAGTCAAGTTTAGATTGGTCGGAAGGGGGATTTGTGATTCATGCACCTCGGCATTCTTAAATTACGTCTGACAAGAATTCGTTGCACCTGCTATGTCCATGATAATATAATTAATAATCCAGTCAGTGATTTTAACCCATCATGCCGAGACGGAAAAAGGATATAGGTCGTAGTTCATTGGAATCGAAAAAGAAAAACGATTATCACGTAACAATGAAACTGAGCAACAAATAATTTCCCGATTGTTACAAGAGAGAGAAAGAAAGAATTCACAAAGGCAAAGGGGGCCATCCGCAAAGTTCCTATGACTTAGGGAAGACATGTTCATGGTTTGTGGTCCGATAAAGAAAATTCTGCTATGAATTATGATTCCTCTATAAATTATATAAATGATGCTTCAGTTTCCGGGCGAAGCCGGGGAGGATTTCTAGTATAATATATGAATCTTTAGCTGCCGTCATGATGTGGGAGTAAGCATAGTAGCTTCCGGCTGAGACGGCCTGGGTTAGATTCCCGGCTACATTGGGGGTTGGAAGTAGGTGCTTGTTCTTATGATTATTAATAATGTTATGTTTTACGTCCCTTTTAACTACTACGCCTGTTAGAGACGCCGGGGTGCCGGAATTCTGTCCCTAAGGGAATCTTTGACTTGCCAGTAAATCTACTGACACGGCTCCCTCACATTTGCGCACCCTCAAATGACAGCTGACTGCGCCAGGATTCGATTCTGCAACCTTGGGTACAACAGGCGAGAACGTTACCGCTGAGCCACGCAGTCAGCTCTGTTAAATTGTTTTAGGGACTTGGGGCATCTTGGTCATCAGCCCTATGTACTTGGGTATTATAACCTGCTTTTCTGTGACATCTGCAGGGATGGGGTAGGTGCCCCAGGACTTAAAATAAAAGTACTATCCCGGCATTTGTCTGGAAGAACTGTGGGGAATGTAGCCGCTGTCAGTGCCGGAATTTGAACTTATAATCTGCAGACTTGCTGCTGCTCCTATATCCCGGTCATGGCACACAATTTAACGTGCACGGGCAGGCCACGGAGAAAAAGATGCACTCGGCTTCGTGAGGTAAGGATTAATCTACTGATACAGGTCTGATTATGTCAAGTTGAAGCTTGATTAAAAGAAGTAACACTACGAAGTTTGAAAGAGATTGCTAAATAAGCTTGGGAGGAAGAAATTAATTTAAATGATACGGTATTGCGTCATTACATTCTTCCATGGCTAACTATCCAGAGAGCACGTACTGGCTCTCGTTGCACACGGCAATTACAGTGTGCGTGAGGCAGCAATCCGATGTGGTTTTCCACCTAGATCTGCTCAAAGATGGATACAGCAGTGGCGGGTGTCATGGAGGATTGGTCATGCACTTAACACTGGTTTCCAGCGGGTTTCTACTGTAGAAGACCGCCATTTAGTTACAACTTCGCAGAAAAATCAGTTCTTAAACTCGGTGTGCATACGACCAATTTTCCCGGATGTCCATACACGACCCGTGAACGATTACTTGAAGCAGGAATTGCTTGCAGAAAACCTTCAATCAAAGAATGTCTCTCCGACCAACGTATAGTTGACCGGTGTGCCTTCGCTGAATTAAATCGTAACTGGGATCCGGTCATCTTCTCTGACGAGACGTGATTCAGTTCGGCGGAGGTCAGACCGGTTCGTGTTTACAGGCCACGTGGAACCCGATACGAGAAATGGTATGTGAGTGAGCGCACACGTAGTGGCCGCATATCTGTGTCGTGCTGGGGGAGGATGTCGTCTGATGGGGCTGGAGTGCTTCATCGAATAGATGGACATCTCACTTCGGAACAATATTTGCACATCTTGCAGAATATTATGATTCCGAGTGTGAGAGAGCGCTATCCACATGTGGTACTTCAGTTCGTGCAAGACAACCCTCCAATCCACATGAGCAGAGTGTTCAGGGCTGGTTTTCTGAGCAGAACTCCATTGAACCGCTCAAGTGGATCCCTCGAACTCCAGACTTGAACCCCATTGAGTACGTGTGGGCAAAGTGGAAACGCAAAATCAGGGAGAACTGGCCTCACCCTCCCCCTCGTTCGCAGGATGCATTGTGGAAGATAATGTTGGAAGCGTGGAAGGAGATTGCCCTTGATGAACAGTACTTCAGAAATCTAGTTCAGTCAATGCCACGTCAGCTACAGCAAGTTGTAGAAGCCGGTGGATACTGGACGAGATATTGAAGAAGTGCCTACAACAGTCCTTTTCAGGACTAACAATAAGCAAATTTATGAAGCCAGATTTCCCTTTGTACAGAAACACACACGTATTTCATTCATGAAACATTTGACAGGTTTAAAACATAAACACCGCAAGTACGATTCGAACCCCGGCTCTCTGACGTTTCACGCAACGCCTCTTCCCCTGAGCTAACTGGCAGTCTACAGAACGCTCATAATATTGTAACGATATTTCCACATTCATTCCATTCCCTGACCCGGTCGGTGGACTGGAAGCAGGCTGTGTATTTTCATTTTCAACATCTCATGCACGTCTATAACATCTATCATTGACCCAGTGGTAATTAACATAAATAACGGTTTATTGCAATATTTCGTTGTAAAAGTTAAAAGGCGTCAAGTATCGTGCGGTTCCACAATGGTGTAACAGAGGCCATCAAGACAAAAAAAATATGCCGAGTCCAATATTTAAACAACGGTGGTCCGGGTTAGCAACATCACACCTTTCCCCTACGCTAACACAGCTACTCTGTTAATAGCGCCTCTCATCCATCGTCACTTGGGACGTGTCCCTCACTTCACACATTTTTATTTACGCATTTGGGCGGTTTCTCATTAATTGCATATCATTCTTCTCTGTTATTCTTATATCTTCACAGTGGCACTGTGTACTGGCAGTTGCATTTTGTAACGAACATGTCGTTGACCAAAGATCGAAGTGCATCAAATTTGTTGCATCTGTACAGCCACGTCCAAGCAAGATGATACCCGAACAGGACTTAGATATTTTCCATGCGACAATTTATGATTGTCTATCTGTGCGTAAGCACAAAGTACAAACCGAAGCGTAAAGCTATAGGCTATAATGAATCGCACAGTGATCGCGAAACGCGATAGTAGATAACGCATGGCCAGTCTAATAAAAGCCACGACCGTGTTCGTAAAAAGTAACACGGTACAACGGACGCCGCGACGCGTTCAAATAAACAGCATCAGGCTGAAGCAAAGTGTCGTTAAAGGTAACGAACATGGTAGTGCTAAATAAGACATCGAACTCGCGTACGGGGAAGACACTAGCCACGTCCGGGTCGATAGTGCTCTAAAGTGTAAAGGAGATAAGTCGTCCCAATAATTGAACAGGACCTGAAATATAGAAACCGGCACGACGTTGTCATTCCCTAACATAGGACCAGAGGCATGAATATGCAGATGAGGCAGATTAGAGGAAACTTCAACAAGCATACTCGGGAAGGTCCGCCCGTGATACAATGAAGTTATTTCCCACGTGAACTTGCATAGGGATGAGAGAGAGGGATCGAGACCAGGTTAGAGACTTTCATTCGGGCAGTCAGGGGTGAAGAGAATCATGGAACGTCTGATTTTGCTGTACGAAGGAGCCTAACAGGATTACAGTGATTAGTGTAATAGTGAAAAAGTGTAATATAAATGGACAGTGTTTTGTTAAAGCGGAAATGCCAGGTACTGAGCATCCCTTTGTGTGAAATGTTAATAAGTGTGTAAATATCATCTTGTTGTAAAATACCAGTATATAAGAATGTGTTTGAATGTCTGTGAAATGGGTGTGACGGGAGAGTAAAAACCATCGAATGGGCGGGCAGGTCATTCATTCCCTTGCTAAGATCACAGACGATCAACGTGAGTACCATGTTTCATTAAGTGTGATATTGCAGGCTATGGGGCATGGCGTGGATTTATGTATGTAATGAAAGGACGGACCCAGACTTATAATAATAATAATATCAGGTGACCCTTTTAAGGATAAATGTAGGATCGACCCAACCATATTAAAGTTTAGAAATGAAAATGTTGTCAAGAGTTGAAAAGTAAAGTAAAAGGTAAAACCGTCAGAGAAGACCCAGAGCAGATAAGGAACAGGTATATGAGTTTTTAAGCCGGCCCCGAGGTGCTGGGGTAGCACGCCTGCCTCTCACCCGGAGGCCCCGGGTTTGATTCCCGGCTCAGCCAGGGATTTTAGAAACTGACGTGAGGGCTGGAACGGGGTGCACTCAGCCTCGTGAGGACAATTGAGTCGCTGTCTGACAGTGAGGCAGCGCCCCGATCACGAAAACCAAGATTAACAGCCGAGGGTCCCCGATGCGCTGTTCACGCTTCCCTCCAATATCTGCAGGCCAAAATGGCTGGGCAGCGGTCGTTTGGTAGGCCTAGGCCCTCACGGGCTGTAGTGCCAAGGGTTATTATTATTATAATATGAGGTTGTAAAGATCACTGGAAGGGATAGAAAAGAAATTCATTGTGAAGTTCAAATATAAATGTAGAGGCAATTTGAGCCCAGTAAACGCTATAGATGGACAGCATAAGATGTGTAAATTGAATACGTAAGGACTTCCAAGAACGGATTACATGATTAAATGGGGCAAGTGAGATGTTTTGAAGTGCTAAGGTACCCGGTGTTATAGTGTCTGAGAACACTACGATATGTTATGTTGTGGCAAGGGATAAAGAGTTGACTCGCGCAATGCTTACGCCAAGCAATGAAGTAATAAGGGTAGTAGTGTCAAAGGGGCACTTCAATAGTAATCGCTGCCATGAGATCAGTATATCGTCACGTCCACAGCATGCATATAAATCGTCGGAGGTACATACCGCACGCAGGTATATTCAGCCTAACCAATTCGAATCCATGTTGGAAGATCCATTTTATAATTATGTGATGATTAATCAGGTTCTGAGAATCCATGAATTAAATATGTAAGAACCTCCAGTGAATCACAGTGATTTTGAATAATGTAGAACAGCAGGTCAAATGAAACCAAGTCGCCTTCTGAGACTTCGCTCTGGCGAGATAATTAGGGTCTACCATGACGGAAGGTTTTCAATGTCTCCACCCCATTCCACGACGCCATCTTGGTTTTTCTAGCGGAGGAGTATGAAGAATAACTTTAACTGTCCAGGGTCCCCTGTGACATGAGGAAAACACAGGCGCCGGCCGAGGCAGTTAAGAAGTGTTATGTTGATTAACGTATTATAAATTGTCAAGAAGGCAGCTCATCTTGAATATAACAATCAGAGTTGGTGGGTCGGATTCCTAAGATTGCATTTAAAAGAATATGTAAAGCACTCACATCAGTGAGATTTTATTATTAATAATAATATAAAGGTCGAGAATAAATAGTCCGTACGGGTACCAAGTTTAAGCTGAGAATGGGCAACTATTGGTTGGAAACACGTCCTGATACCCTAGAAATGGTCAGATTAGGTACTCATGTGTGCATTAAAAAAATAATAATAATTTGGAGTGAATTTAGTACCGACGCCTGATATGACACAAATGATAAATTTAAATATGTGAGGATATGACAATTGTTAGAATAAACACGCCGTAACTAATTAGGCGTTTATGTGAGTTTAGTGTGCGAGGCGATGATGTTGTGAGAGTGATTTGATGATCTTTGTAGATGTTGTGCAGGGTGTTGAGTTTATGTGTTTGTGTTGGTTAATAAATTGATTTTTAGTAGTGAAAGGGTTGTTATTATTGGAGGAGATGTCTGATCCTGACTTGCTTACCTCATGTGTACTATGCTGACCTGTGGGAGAACGTATAAACCTGCAACGATCAAAAGAGCCTGCGCAAAGCACACTTCCCCGCGCATTCACTTCGAGTGGATCTGCGACGTCACAGAGGAGCGGTGGAGGGGGTCACATGCTATCTGGCCGCCGTACCGAGCACATTGCGTAGACGCACCAATTCGTTGCCAATTGTGTACCGTATCCATTTTCACGCTCTTATTGTTTTGTCAGTTTTATATAAGTTTTCTTTCTTTATTGTAGTCCTATAATCCCTTGTTGTGTAGTGTGTATTTTATTGGGAAACGTGTTTATGTATGTGGTGTTGTGTACCATGCTATTCTAGTAATAGTATAATTTGATTTTCGTTATGGCTTCTACTTCGAAGTGTTGGTAGCAAATCTGGACGACCATTAAGGGGACAAGCTAGAGAAATAACCTATAACGTAACTGCTCACCTACGGGAACAGAAAACCGTTCATAAACTGAATTATAATGTTGTGGCTTCAACAAGTGAAGCAACGGGTGTTTCAAAGTCACTCGTGAAGTGTATAATAGCGGAAGGGAAGACTTCTATGGCCAAGGGTCGGCTGCAGTTTTCTACACCTGATGGCAAAAGAACAGTCCATAAGAAAAGGATCGAATTAGATGACTTTGATAAAGGTAAGATACGTCAGAAAATAAGTGAATTTTACGTGATGAAAAAAACTGTACCTACACTGAAAAAACTGAACAAGGTGTTAAAATCAGAAGAGGTACTTGACTGTAGCAGAGAGTATCTTCGAAGGCTGTTGAAAGAGATGGGGTTCAGTTAGACTAGGTGCCGTAGTTCTCGAAAGTTGTTGATAGAAAACCCTGATATCGTGGCATGGAGAGGAAGGTACCTCAAACAAATTTGTCAGTACAGAGAGAATGGTTGGAAAATAGTGTATTTAGATTAGACATTCGTTCATTCTACTCACTCTGCCCCATCGTGTTGGCAATCTGATACAGAGCTGGGAAAATTACGAGCTATAGGGAAAGGCCCTCGCATTATTGTTGTGCATGCTGGGGGAGAGGAAGGCTTTGTAAACAACGCCTTATTGATATTCAAATCAAAGCAAAAAACAGGGGACTACCATGACGACATGAACTTTACCAATTTTTCTACCTGGGTGGAAAGGCAACTGCTGCCGAACTTAAGTCCAAACAGTGTGATTGTATTAGACAATGCCAGTTATTACAGCGTACAAGAGAATAAGAAGCCAACACTATCGTCGCTCAAAAAGGACATAGTTGATTGGCTTACGCACAACAACATACAATTTGAAGAAATGATGACCAAAGCGGATTTGTTGATGTTAGTGAAAAATGTCCCTAGTGAGAAGACCTACAAAATTGATAAAATGTTTACTAATGCCGGGCACAGTGTTTTGCGTCTGCCACCCCATCACGCAGACCTCAATCCTATTGAATTAGTGTGGGCAGACATCAAGGGTAGAGTGGGTGAATCTGTGTCAGACTCTCTAGAAATGAAGCGTAGACTTTGTGAGCAAGAATTTTCGGAATATTCACAGTCCAAATGGAAAAAAATGTTGCGAGCACGTACGCACGATAGAAGATGAATATTGGTCCAAGGATACTCTCATCGATGAAGCCATTGATAGCTTCATAATTTCTGTGAGTGATGGCAGCTCATCTGAATCTGAGTCCGAGAATGACAGCAGTGATCAGGAAGACGATAGTGAGATGGCAGATGAGATACGAGAATGACAGGTATGTTATACTGCCTCTTATGACTTAATCCTTTTCTTTAATAAGCGAGTTATTTTGCATGCATTATTTCGTGTTGTTGTGAAGTAACCTATAGGCCTACCTACATTCCAATGACATCATCATTTTCGTCGTTCTATTTTACGTTAGTTCATGTAGATTTGGAATTTTTAGTTTATATTTTAATATTTTTATCGTAGTAGGAACGCAAAAAGTGCCTGTTTATAAGCGTGTTTCAACCATGCATCACATTTAAGAATTTATATCTTAAAACCTCGTCATCAGATCGAATCCAAATTTTAATACAATATACATTGGAATGTTTTATAACTGGTTTATTAATTTCAAAATTTTGTGTTTCCAAGAAACAAAGTTGTTATCATATTTGTAAGGTAACTTTTTCTCGGCTCGGGGTGGTTAGAAAATTGCGTTCTTGGTTGCGTTGTAATCCCTATACATCAAGAGGTTATGCTGTATGACTGTGAAATACGTACATTAATTCACTTATTTTATATCGGCTTGTATTTGTATGGGAAAATAATACATGGTTCCGCTTGACAGCCAGCGCGCACATAGGTCTTGTCCTTGATCCCGTACTGTCGGGGAAGATCGGACGAGCCGAAGTGAGCTGCGCGAACTGAACTAGTCGAGGGTTCTTTTGTTTGTTGTACCTTTATAACACCTCTGGGAGCTGGCTAGCCGAGCGCAGCAACCGTACATAAATTGGTAGATGGGTAAAATGTTTAAGGCCGCTAAAAAGTCACCAAGTGATATATATTTTTCTGTCATATTTAACAACAGGTCCAAGGATATGTACATCCCTCAAGCATGTCTAAAGCCACAGTATGTACAGGGACACTAAATATTTATTATTTCTTTGCTGTAATAGTATAACAATTTTGCTATCACTATATGCACTACAAAACCGTTTACGATGTTTCTTCATAATTCGTTCTTCTTCTGCAAAGATTTAGATACCGGTATTCTGTAAAAGAGTATTCTAATACCTTAGCAATGTGTTCACTGTGCTCCTTGCTTTCACCATGCAAGAGCATAGCATGTTTCTCTTAAAATGTCAACTAATTTAGAAAAGGAATATCCATTTCTAAAGAGAAATAAAAAAAATGAAGGTGGGGATGAAGATGAGGTTATGTGCACTGTTTGTAATTCACAACAGTCTTTCACCAGGCACACTTGCATGGACCCCTCTCACAATCTCAGTCTAATGAAACGAACTATATCTAATCAAGAATGTAACTGTCGCCAGACACACTCACATGGACTGTCACACATCATAGTCCAAGGAAACAATTAACTATATCTAATAAACAATGTATAGTAGCCTCACTTTCCTCGTTAACGACCGGCTCGTCTTTGAAACCTAGCTGGACGGATGTTTACATTCCATAGCTGCGGGGTGCCGAGGCATTCACGGCTTAAGGCCGGTGAACAGGTAGACAGGACTGGCGGCAACACGTTGTCTGGACAGATGGAGGAAGCAACTTATTGCTCATGAACCGTCAGGTATTTGTCAGCCATAAATAATGGCTATTGTTGGCTTGTGCTAATGTTTAACTTTTGATTCGCCAGTCGTTAACTAGGAAAGTGAAGCTACTATAACTGTCACCAGACACGCTCACAAGGACCCTCCAACATCCCAGTCTACTGAAACAATGGACTAGATCTATTAAACAAGGTAACTGTCACCAGGCACACTCACATGGACCCTCCCACATCATAGTCTAATGAAACAATGAATTATATCTAATGAACAATGTAATTGTCACCAGACACACTCACACATCATAGTCTAATGAAACTATTAACTACAGTGTATCTAAGAAACAATGTAACAGTCACCAGGCACACTCACATCCCAGTGTAATGAAGCAATGAACTATATCTAATAAACAATGTAACTGTCACCAGGCACACTCACACGGACTCTCCCAATCATAGTCTAATGAAACAATGAACTATATCTAATGAAATATGTAACTGTCACCAGGCGCACTCACATGGACCCTTACTTGTTTATAAGGTTCGGGAGTTAGGGAAAAGTCAATTTTTTCCTGAGCTTAATTTGATCAAAATTTGAGAAATAAATTCGAATGAAGGGTCACTGACCTCATATATACAATTATATTTTGCCTATACATGCATTATGAGGCCACGTTTGGTTATTGTCATATTTCACTCATTTTCGTGATAAGTCATATTTTGAGCACATTTGTTTAAATTTAAACAAGGTAAATATTTGGGTGGAATTTTAAACACAGGATTTGAAAATGGTGTAATATATATATGGACCATGTTATTCATAAAGGAGCCAAGTGCCATTTTTACTGAAATTGAGTTATAAGTGCCATCTTGTGGAGGAAATATTGAACTATCTGCCAAGCAAATATGGTCTTCAGGAATGTAATAATTATTTTACATTTTAAGTTTGAAGAAAGTGCTTGTTCTGTATGGCAGATTGGAGAAAACTCATAACAGAACCAAGGTGAGGCTAAATCAGTGATTAAATGCTTTGCAGAACGGAACCAAGCGCCTTGCATATGACTGTTTTGTATTGCTTTTATGATCTAATTTTGCAATGAATAAGTTTTTTAAAAGTCAAATAATATTTTGCATAAAAGAGTAAAAGATTGTAAAAATAAGGTACTGTGCCATTATTTTATGGCCTGCGCGACACTAGCTTACGAGTTTCGAACGGTACTCTGTGTGAGAACATATGGTGAGCGTCCGTCACGTCTCTGACGTAGGTCATGATGGGAGCCGAGGGTAGCCGATTCTCCGCGAACGTGTACGAGGCCGTAAGAAGAAATGAAGTGTATTACGAAGCTATTGGACTACATTCTTCGTGACGTCACAACACCTGAGAAATGATCATAACATTTAATTACTAATTAGAGTGATTTAGGCAGTACAATAAATATCAAACACTATGTTAGAATGCTAGAAAGTAAATACAAGTGTTTGCTTGTTTGCTTATAAGAAGTTGGAAAATATAAAGAGATACGTATATCGCAGTCGTAGCGATCAACATCGAACTGAGATACCCCAGGGTGGGGGTAGGAAGCTTCATGCGGAGCGACCTACGAAGAGACGCCACAGATCATAATACGATTCCACCTAGGAACTGTAAAACACGGGAGTGCTCGATAAAGTTGAGTCGTATCGAGATAGTCATATACGTGAAGATCACGGACTTCGAAATATTAACATACCGTACAACACTGAGTGTACAGGATGGTGTACGAACATTTTAGTGTCGTGCTCGAGGCTCAAGCGATTGGGCAAGAACAGTCTCCATTATCATGCAGAGCGCATTGATACTTTTCGCCGCAGTGAACACGCGGGTGGTTGACGCCATTACGAACAGTTTTTCTTTATGCGTGATTCTAATCGCTTTACACCTGTGTATCTAATCTCAGAACAGGTTGTAATTTATGCACTGTACAGGGTGATTCTTATTAACGTTTAAAACTCTCTGTAGCGACGTAGATGGCATTGAGACAAGTAATTTGATATAGGACACTTAGGGTCGCAAGTGTCCAGAAATACCTTAAAAGTGAACCACAACTGTTAAACATGACGTCATCAGGTGACGGCTCAACTCGAGCGGTCAGGTCCGTACACTCTTACGCATACCAAAGCATCCAAAGCAAACGTTGAATGTCATATCACTCTGGCTCCGTGTCTGCGTGTGCGACTCGGGCGCGCGGGGTCCGAGGTTCAATTCCGTGCCCTATTCATCATCATATTTTTCAGTGGCGTAGCGTGAACTTTTGAGCTGGGGACGCCAAAGTTTTAAACGACAGTTAAACTAAGGAACAAATCAAAAAGCTAATATGAAAGATACTGTCACATACCTCACACAGTCTTGTACATCAGCTCCATTCGTCTTTTCTTCTTTTCTGCGAAAACGTCTATGATGTGTTCAAGAAATGCGGGCTGTGATGAAAGCTCACCTATTTTTTTCAATAGCCAATGCATTATACACGACAAGCGACTATTGCTCATAGAATTTCTAAGGTAGGTTTTAATTCTTTTCAGCGTGCTCATGCAGCGTTTACTACTAGCTGTAGTAGTTGGTTGGCTGGTTCTTAAGTTTAGGGGCTGCGACAACGCGGTCATGTAGCCCCGTGTACTTTGGGTGTGTGTAGAATCTGTCTGATAACCGGTGTTAATTGTGATGACTGTATTAGTGTGTGTTATGAAAAATGAAAATCCACAGCCTGCTTCCAGTCTCCGACCGGGTCAGGATGAATGAAGCCCCCATCTAGCGGCGAGGATATGAACTGTACCGGCTGCCGAGGCCTGACGCACTCCTCTGGGGCATTGATTAAATGAATGACAGATGAAATGAAATGATAGTGGAGAGTGTTGCTGGAATGAAATTTTGACAAGGGAAAACCGGAGTACCCGGAGAAAAACCTGTCTGCCTCCATTTTGTCCAGCACAGATCTCACATGGAGTGACCGGGATTTGAACCACGGACCCAGCGGTGAGAGGCCGGCGTGCTGCCGCCTAAGCCACGGAGGCTTAGTGTGTGTTATCTGTTTTTTTTAAATTTAAGTACAGACTGCAACTTAGAATTTTTCAAATAGTTTCTACTTTTACCGCCAAGCGCCACCGTCAACGACTACTAGGCCAAGTTCAGAACTTAGCTACTAGACGCCACCGCAGTCGGCTCTTGGCAACGAACGTAGAAACCTAAGAGCGTTGTTTACATTCTTAACCTATCCAATTTAGCTTCACACTGGTGTAATTAGGGGAAGGTTCTTTAACATGCCATAAATCTATGACATGCGACCGCCGGCTTTACTTCCCCTCCGAACGAAGGCATACTAAGGGATTTTTTACGCTCTTAAAAAATCCGACGGCTTCGGCAGGGTTTGAACCCGCTATCTTGGGCATAGAAGCTCAGCATGCTACCAACTACGCCACCGATATCTGTAGTAGTTGGAATAGTCAGTACAAAGCGTAGTAGTTTAGTTACTTCCTGATAGATGGTGTCAAGACCGTTCGTAACAAAATATTTTAAAAGATCTTTTAGAGGTAAATGCTTTGTCTGATCTGCATAAACAATGTGAAGTTCATTTATAGTAATTGGTTAACATTAAAGAATGGATACAGTTTTACCAAAAAAATCTAATTTGCTCTGGGGGAATGTTTCGGTGTATTTTTAAACTTCATTTTCTTGTACTAACTCTATGAAATTTAGATGAGTACGATCTTCAAATCTACTTTTCATTTGAGCTGTTAGTGAATCTACTATTCCAAAACACAGCACTCTCAAAGTGTTCTTTTGATTGCCATCATACATTACGTTTTCATTCAACTGGATGCTTTTTTTGAACGCATATGTCAGTGAGATCTTCATTTCTTAAGTTTTCTATGCTTTTGACGACAGCCACTTTCTCATTATGGCAAGTTACAATACTCACTGTCGATGATTGTAACAATTTGAAAATATGATCAGTGTAAAAGAAACAAGTTTCGAATACACATAGGTAATATACAAAGATTGGGTCATCCATATGTTATTTGTGACCAATGGCACAGTTCACAGAATCGTCATCCCATTCACTATTTTCATCAAAATACATTACAATTCTTGGAAATGTTTAATAATGGTGAAAACTGCCCTCGAATGAAAATTCCATCTCGTATTGCTTGCTCGTGGAAGCTTAAATCCTCTTTTGGTCAACAAAACTGTCCTTTTAGAAGATTTGCTGAAAAAGATGTGAAAAGCAGTCAAGGTACAGACAACCAAACGAACCTGATTTATTGTTTTTGAGCCATACAGGAGTACCAAATTTAATTGGTGGGCGTAACAATGGACGAAAAGAGCATATGGGCAAAACTGTTTCATTAGTTTTTGAAATCCTCCTTATCTGCCTGCCATTACAGCTGCTCCATCGTATTACTTCCCAGTCAAGTAAAACTTTGTGCACGATTTCTGACAATCCCGCAGCTGTTTTATTCTTGGAAACGTCATAAAAGCCGACGAATCTCTCCTCTATTCTATCATCCACACAATATCTAAATATTATGCTCATCTGGCTCTTACATGACACGTCTAATGTCTCATCCGCTTGTATGGATAGAAAGGGGGATTCATTTATTTCTGATTTGATTTTTTCATTTAATGCAATTGTTTTAACTTCTATCAAGTCATTTTGAATGTCTGGAGATGTTCCTTTTAATAATGATGATGACTGTAAATGGTCTCTAACTATCGATTCATTTTGAGCGAGCAGATTCAACAATTGCAAATAATTACCCTTGTTAATAGAACTTTCATCTTCTCTATGCCCTCGGAAGGCTAGTTCTTGTGTACTGAGAAATACTGCAGATTGAATGAGTCGTCGCGCATACTGCCTGTTTGAAGACACGATCTCATTATGTATTACTGCTTGTAGTCGAGCAACATCAGAAAATGCATGCTCAATGCGAGTTTTACCTAGCAGATGATATGCTTCACAATGTAACAAATGGTATTTTGAAGACTGGTGTTTTACAGCTTTGTTAATTGAATTATTCAGGTCCGAAATTCCTTCTGTTGCACCATTCAGTATCTTTCGGCCCAAACATTAGGCAAACGTAACAAAACATTTTGTTTATTTCAACACACCCAGTTAGCCAGGAAAACCTGTCATACCAAGAAAACTGAAAACTCCGTGTGCGATTTTTACCAGCTTCTTTAATTGATAAATTTGGCTTTGGTCTTTTTGTTTTTAATTCACATCGCTGTTCATATGATAAAGTGCTCAAAGGAGTTGCCTTTAGAAAATTAATAACATTCGAGTCCTGTGAACTTACTTCAGTCATATTGGCAGCATTAAACACACTCACGCACAATTAAAATTAACTACAGTTCGAACTAGCACTAGCGCAGCGATTGGGCCATTGAGTTAACAGAACAGTGATCATCTGATCATACAAAGTTTACGCCAGTGGGTGTCAACCAGATAGGATTTATTTGGCACCATCGGTGTAGTACGTAATCTGTGGTTTACACCAGCCAAACGCCGGCGTACGGAAGCACTTCCCTTCCGAGAAGCAAGAATGAACTCGCGCATGCGCTGATCCGTGGCCTGGCCGGGGTGGTACATAGCTCTTGACGCCAAGAAGTTCTGGCGTACAAGAAAAGAAAAGCACAGCAGTGGACCGCGACTGGGCTAAGACTAGTTATATGGTGGGTGCGGAAATAAAATAACTAAGCGCCATGTAATATGCTATCGCCGCATTTATATAAATTAAAAACGATGTTACCTATTTTACTCTTTGATGAATACACATTCTAATTTTTAAATCAGGGAACGCCCGGCGTATCGGCGTATTATAGCGCTACGCCTCTGATATTTTTGTCTCTCTTCGCCATTCAAGTGGAAGCAACGCCTTTATTTTTGCGCATGTATCACCGAACTGTCTTGCTGTTAAACATTACAACCCACAAACGGCTGTGGGTCACGTGAGAATGCAGAACGCGTTGGGGAAATCATTGTTGGTACAGCCGCCTTGCAGCAAGTGCGTTCGAATTTGCAGCACCATAACAAAGGTGCATGACTGCAAGCTCATGGAATGTAAAGCGGTTCATTTGACGTACTGTATTGAACTGTGTGGTTGAGAACTCTCAAACCGTTGTTATCTAGTACAGCAGTTCTTGTCCAATGACTAATTTTCCCTCATCCTATCGAATCCAGTGTAGAATTCCCGATCTCATTTGTAATACAAAGCGTTCTTAATGCCAACTAACAATCTGCTTCCACCTGAAAGGAGAAGAGAGAGAACGAAAAAAGATGATGGATAGGCCCCGGATTCGAACCTCGAACCCCACGCGCCCAAGGAGCCAGAGTGATATGATATTCAACGTTTGCTTTGGATGGTTTAGTGTGCGTATGAGTGCACGGGCCTGGCCGCTCGAGCTGAGCCGTCACCTGATGACGTAATATGTTTAACAGTTGTGATCCACTCTTAAGGTACTGTATTTCCGGACACTTGCGACCCTAAGTGTCCTATATCAAATTACTCGTCTCAATGCTATCTACGTCGCTACAGAGAGTTTTAAACGTTAATAAGAATCACCCTGTATATGTGTTAGAACTGTACATTTCCCGAACGTCATGTTGAGTGTTCAGACGTCAATGGGAATAAGTGAACATTACACAGTCATGTTAGCCATGATGGGCTAGACGATGACATAAGCATTACTTTCACAAAATAGCAGACTCTCCTTTTAATTAACCAGATTTTAACGTGTGTTCTGAGAGCGCGGTATTCACGTCTCAGTCGGCTCAAAATTATAAGGAAATGTTTTACGCATCTCTGATAGAGATGAGCATAACATGTGGTTACGAGCGAATGCCTATCAGCTGCTATGAACTGTTAGAGGAGACGCAAGAAAAGCTTGCCAAAGAATGCTGCGCAGATCTTCGGCCATGTTCGGGGGTTCTCGGTAATGGCATACAACGCCCCTCCCACTTCGCGGCAGTAGCTCGCTAGCAGCAGTTCTGAACATATCGTCTGCCCAGGCTTGGCAGGCTGAACTGTGACTGGGTTTACAGCTGTAGACCGCGTCTCGGAGCGAGCTGCGTTGTTGAAGAATGGAGTGTGCAGTGAGCCCGGTAATCAGCATTCGGGGGACACACAGGAGCCCCACAATGAGCATTAAAATACGCCGATTGATATTGGTCTCTGCGCATCGTTGAGTTTCGGCAAGCTTTTCTTGCGTCTGCTCTACTTTTCTTATGGGAACCGCGAGTGCGTGGACTTGGGTCGAGACGCCATTTCGTGGCACGGGCGATCGAAGGGATGGAGTTCCAGAGTTCGAGACCCAGATTGCTGGTGGATGCAGATTATGCCTTGGTGGAGTTGGGAGAGAATTACCACGGCATATTTATATCCTTTTTTGACATCGCTACGAAGCCTGCCAGAAGGTAGAAGAAACACAGTTTATTAAGTACCGGTAGTGGCTTACTGGGTATTCTGGAGTAACCATTGTTGCCATTCTTTCTTAGAAATGGAGCATGGTTGGACAGAGGTCTAGGATCGATACTTTGTCGTGTCTGACTTCCTGGTCACCCGGATTTTGGTTTGATTAAGAAAACGCATTCAATTGTGTAGTTTTTGGCAATTATATTTGAGAAATTTAGTTAGTCCATGTTAAATAAAATACATATTTTCATTGTCGAGAAGACACATCATAGGAGAAGAAATACGTATTTTTAAGAAGGCTAGGAACTATTTTGTGCTGATTGCACATATATTTTGGTGCACCTTGAGCACTTTGAAGATTTTCATAGATGAAGAAAGTGTCTTTTATACACTCAAGTTTGCGTTAACGTTGATGTAGTTAAGTTTCTGTATGGGAATAATAGTTGTGTAATTTTTATATGTCGTTTGGACATGGAAGTTTTCAGAAATTAGGTCTTGTGGAAGACTTTTGTTAGTTATTCTTTTATGAGACTTCACGTTATTCTTAAGGACGAGAGATGTTAGCAGTGTGTCCTAATGGATCAATTAGTTCTTTAACATACTTCTGTTAGCTAGATCCATGGTGTAGGAAGCAATGTTCAGCATTTTCGAGTTCGTCTGTGTGGGTGTAGTCCTCTAACAATTGAATTTGATCAATTTCCATTTTGATCGAGGACACGTATTTTACGTGACTTCTGATTCTTTGAAGCATTGTTTATGCAGTCATAAGTAACTCCACGATAGATTTGAGATATTTCTGGCAAACCTCAACGTTCTTTTATACGCATTTCCTAGGTCAGACTTTGAAAAGTATATATATATATTAAGACAAGATGTAATGAAACATTGTAAGGCATGGCTCTAAAATTAGTAGGGTATTCTTCTACCGTTTAAATAACGATTTAACACAGCGTAATTGCTACAGATTTAACCACAATGAGTGTGCATTATTTTGTACAGTAATAAATTGTAATGAAGATCATTTCAGGATTTTTATGGTATAAGGTCACCAATAGAAGGGTGTACAAAATCATCGAGCATATCAATGGATAATGCTATAACTAATTATTGTTAATGAATGCACTATTAAGTGATATTATTGTTGAATTGTGCTAGTGAGAGCCAATTATTCGAGATTATTGTGAGAATCTCCATCAAAGAATTAATTGAAGTTAATCCATGTAAGAATATTACTCTTCGCTGCAAGTACCGTTGAGGACTTCACCGTAACCCTGGCAAGGGACCCTAACGAGGTACTACCAGCCGGGCCAGCTTTTTTTTAAAGAGGTGTTTCTCCTCTATAACATTACACGTCCTGTAGTACTGTAACACTGTAGGTTATACAGGCACACTTGCTAGTGCCTATACTATATAAGATACTACTGCTCCATGTACTGTAGTACTATATTATACACACTGTAGGTTATACAGGCACACTTGCTAGTGCCTATACTATATAAGATACCACTACTGCTCCATGTACTCTAGTACTGTAACACTGTATTTTACACAGTGTAGGTTATACAGGCAAACTTGCTAGTGCCTATACTATATAAGATACTACTACTGCTCCATGTACTGTAGTACTGTAACACTGTATTATACACAGTGTAGGCTATACAGGCACACTTGCTAGTGCCTATACTATATAAGATACCACTACTGCTTCATGTACTGTAGTACTGTATTATACACACTGTAGGTGTGTGAACTCTGGCACAGTGTGGTTGGCGGAAGGGGCAGCCTATTGCTCAAGGTTAATAGGGCAAACTATTGTCCATAGTTATGATGGGCACATTTTGGCCCAACGGCAAAATGAGCGGAGGAGGAGCCAATCACTCTCATGGCTCCCAACGGTCATAGAGGCGGAAGAGGTCATGCCAGACGGACTGGCTGTAAAGGCGCACCTCATTAGTACTTGAGTATGCGGCAGTTCGTTGCAGTCTCTGTGTTCGGTCCTGCATGTCTCATTCTTCGTGAGCCGCAGGATAAAGCTCAGAGATCATAGTGTGTGGGTCTCGTCCTGGCAAGCTGAGATCCACCCTAAACAAATTCACGCCAGTGCCACCTCTTCCGAAAGTCACTTATTTTCAAAGTCCAATGGCGATGGGATATGGACGGTGGGGGCAGGTTATGGGTGTAACTGGAAGCCCCTAGTTCGGACCTGCACGTTGGCAGCAGACAGGTGATGGTAGTCTTCCGGAGACTCTGTGACTACTCAGGAATTCGGTTCAGCATCTGTGTTTGGGCAGGCCTATTTAGGATCACCGCTGCCCACCCCACATGGGGAAGGCCCTAGAGAAGGTGGGCTAAACATCGGAAGTCACAATCTTGGTCCGGCTGGGCAACCGCACTCAGCAGGTTACCCATCATGCGGTCGAAACTCAAAAACAGTAAAGAATCACAAATTGATTATTGGATCATGGAACATCAGAACTTTGCTTGATTTGGTCAATAATGTTAGACCTGAGAGAAGGTCAGCTCTCGTAACCCACGAGTTATCAAAAGTCAACGTTGCTGCTCTCAGTGAAACTAGGCTGTCTTCTGAAGGCAAGATTATTGAATCTGGAACAGGATATACCATCTTCTGGAAAGGAAAGGACGAGGGTGAATGTCGTATTCATGGTGTGGGCTTCGCTGTGAAGACCAAACTGGTAAATTATCACCAACTTACGCCCATTGCAATCAGCGAAAGGCTCACGACTCTCCGCATACCACTCTCAGGAGGTTCCTTTATGACACTCATCTCTGCCTATGCTCCTACCTTAGATTCTGATGATTTTTTTTTTTAGCGTATGGCTTTTAGTGCCGGGAGTGTCCGAGGACATGTTCGGCTCGCCAGTTTTGTAGCTGCTTCGAGACGGACACCCAATGGGTGAGCTACAAGTACCGTTGGGGAGGGAAGTTGGAATGTAAGGACGAGGAGTTGGAAGGTAGCGGCTGTGGCCTATAGTTAAGGACCAACCCCGGCATTTGCCTGGAAGGAAGATGGGAAACCACAGAAGACCATCTTCAAGGTTGCCGGCGGGGAGATTCGAACCTCCTCGCCTCCCGGATGTGAGCGACTGCCATCAGTCATGCCGTAACCACCACGGCTAACTCACCCGGTATTCTGATGATGAAGTAAAGGCTCAGTTCTATAATCAGCTAAGTGAAATCATCTCCAAGGTACCATCTGCAGATAAACTCTTGCTCCTCGGTGACTTCAATGCCAGAGTTGGGAAATATCACAGACTATGGAATAATGTGATGGGCAAACAGGGACTTGGAAAATGTAATCCCAATGGACTGTTGCTTCTTGGTCTTTGTGCAGAACACGAACTTTTCATTACCAACACGCAGCTCTGGCTACCTAACCGCTTCAAAACCACGTGGATGCATCCTCGTTCCAAACATTGGCACATTCTTGATTATATCATAACCCGGCAATGTGATAAGAAGGACACTCTTAATACCAGAACAGCAAGGAATATAGACGATTGCTGGACAGATCATAAACTTCTTATATGTAAGCTCAGGATACCATCAGACCTAAACCACCTAGGAACATGAGAAAATTGCCAAGAAATAAGTTTAATACATCCAAACTTCAGGATGAATCCATGTATAAACATTTTGGAAACAGGATCGTCACCCAGTTATCAGAAAACCCAATAACAAATGACATTCAGCAAGAATGGGCCACACTACAGAAGGTTATCACACAGTCAGCTGAGGAAATCATTGGTTTTATAGTGCGGAAAAGACAAGACTGGTTTGATGACAACAATGAGGAAATTCTGTCTCTCATCAATGCCAAAAGGAATGCCTATCTTGCCCATCTTCAAGACCCAACTTCCAACACAAAGAGAGATAAACTACTGGAACTCAAGGGTAAATGCCAGATGCAGATTAGGCAGATTAAAAATACTTGGTGGCAACAGAAGGCTCAGGAACTGCAGAGACTATCGGATGCTCGAGACGAGGAACTTCTATGCAGTACTCAAGGAAATATATGGACCATCTCGCTCATCATCAGGTACACTGAAAAGTGCTGATAATTCTACTACCTTTACTGATAGTCAAGAAGTCTTGGAACGCTGGAAGGAGCACTTCTCCAATCTCCTAAATCGTCCATTAGCAGCTGCTGAAGACTTCCTTTGTGATGTGCCACAACAACCTGAACAACTGTGGTTGGCAGTACCTCCTACTTATCACGATTTCAGTGCAGCTCTCACCCAATTGAAAACCAGAAAAGCACCTGGCCCAGATAACATCCCTCTGGAACCAATTCAAGCTGGAGGTCGTTCCCTCAAAACAAGGATTTTCACCCTTATCCTCAGAATATGGGAATCAAGAAAGGTACCTGGAGACCTAAAGAATGCCACTATCGTCACTATCTTTAAAAAGGGTGATCGCAGTGTTTGTGGCAACTACCGTGGTATATCACTGCTATCAATAGTGGGGAAGATTCTTGCAAGAATTCTACTTAACCGCCTCAATGTTATCTCTGAGAAGATCCTTCCAGAGTCACAATGTGGATTTAGAGCTTCCAGAAGCACAATTGACTTGATTTTCTGAGTGAGACAGCTACAAGAAAAATGTAGAGAACAACAGAATCCACTCTTCTTAGTCTTTTACGACTTGGAAAAGGCATTTCATTCGGTTCCAAGACCAGCCATGTGGGCGGTGCTGAAGCGGTTTGGTTGCCCTCAGCGATTTGTAGATCTAATCAAGGCTCTCCATGATGGCACGACAGGTAGAGCCGGGCAAAAAGCTTGAGTTCCGATCGGTCTCGTTGGACGAGAATAAAAAACGAAAATGCTGGTTCCGGAACTGGTATTACCGATAATGTGGGCTCGATAACGATAATTCTCGACATTATCGCTCGTTCTCGCTTGGGCAATATGGTGCTGCCTGAAGGCTCCGAGGCTTGTGTAAGGATTCAATGGAAATTGTACATTCCGTTCACTGGAGTCTGCGAATTGGAAGAATCCACTCAACTTCAACGATATCATATTAACAGACTACCTAAGGTATATTGAGCATATCATCCTAATAACATATGGAAGGAGATTTTGATCATCAGTCGGTATTTTTGTTCATTAAATTTCAGCAAAAGAAAATTCTATTTGACGTGTAGGCTACATATTAAGATTCTTCGTGTAGTGCCACATTCAAGCACTACCGTATGTAACTTTCTCGTAATAAAACCTGAAAATTCATGCACTCGCTATATTACTAAAGCCCCTGTGATGCAACTGTGTTCTGTCGTATCATTTTTGTGGCAAGATACTGGTGAAGTGGTCGACATAAACAATAAAACGTAACGAAACAAAAATTAAAATCACTTCCCCCTACCGAGGATCGAGCCCCGGCCCTTTCATTCACGAGTCCAGCGCGTAACCAATTCAGCCACTGAGACTCGTGCACCGAGGGAAAATGTTACAAACATACACAGTGAAAACTTTTGCGTTGGATACCTGACTCTCTTTATCACAAATGCTCCTACCAATTTGAATGATATTCTCTAGTCGTCGGGCATACGAAAAAATAATGTTCACCTTCAAGAATAAGATTGATTTTATCTTTCGTCATAATGGCTCTGCCATATGCTTAAGCCACCCCCATTACAATCGCGTCCCTACGCACGTGCTCACATGTTGCATCATGGGTAGAGAGAGCAATGATATTACCTAGTGATCGAACGAGACTTCGGAGTATCGGACGAAGTGACATTCCCGCGGTAATGAGTTGTTCTCAGTGCAACTCCCGTCACACTATTCTCACTCAAACTGTCATATCATTGGCATTTATGGACAAATCAGTGAGGTGTTGGCACTGACATGATTAATATACCGCATGCCACAAACTGGTATTGTTTTCAAGCACAATATCAGAGTTTTCAGTAGATTAAATTAGTTGAAACTTTTCAGCGTAATATTTTCCAAGTGTACTTTCACCATCGCAGCCAATTTTTGCACTATAGTTGCCTCTAATAACAACCAGTTACAAGGTGGAGAAGAAGGGTGAAAGTATTCTTTACAGCAAATTCCTAGTCAGTAGGGCTAAAAATTCATGAGTCATACACGTGAGACTTTCTTGTAGCTCTTCTCTGCTACGCCAATTATTTGAGTGTTAATTTACTTGAGGGGCTACATCGTGATCATTTTTGTGTTCTTGTGTGTCAACTTTATCTAATAACCTGTGTTATTATAGTGTCTGTAGTAGTGTGTGTATATTTGTAATTGGGGTAGGAGTGGTAAGGAGGTGGCAGATGCGAACTCAATTCAATGTGATCTTCCTGGGGTGGATCACTTCATACTGCTTTAAATTTGTCAAATGTAAGAACGAGGAACGGTTTACATTCCGGAGTTATTACAGAAGGCTTTGACTTTACACGTGCAGCGGCGTGAGAGGGTCTGCTTTTTCCTTTAAATAGATACTGTCCATAATGCCGAGGAAAAAGGAGTTCCGGTATTATCGAGACTCCCACTCAGTAGCGGTATTATCGAGACTTAAGATTGTCCTTCAGCGGAGAGACCTGGCCTTGAGTGCGCTTGGTGGGGGTCGATACTAGCCATGCGGAAACTTACGATCCCGATCGGAACTCTAGCAAATTTGCCCGGCTCTAATGACAGGTCAGGTTTGCCATCAGAATAAGATGTCCGATGAATTTCCTATTACCCATGGACTGAAACAAGGATGTGTACTGGCTCCAACGCTTTTTGCGCTGTACTTGGCTGCAATGCTTTATGATTCACCCACAAACATCCCAGGTGTGGAGGTCAAGTATCGTATTGATGGAGGGCTTTTCAACCAACTCGTCTCCGCTCCTTGAGGAAAACTCAGGTTACTAAGATTACTGACATGTTGTATGCAGATGATGCTGCGTCGCCAACTCTCACACCAGAAGAGCTGCAAGAGTCAGCTAATTGTTACAAAAGTGCATGTGATCGCTTTGGTCTTACCATAAATGTCAATAAGACTAAAGTCTTGGCACAACCTTCACCAGGCACACCTCTTCCTCAGTTCAATATCTCCATCTCAAATTTGCCATTAGAACAGGTAGGCCACTTCTCGTACCTGGTCAGTACCATTTCTGTGAGCTGTACCTGTGAGCAGGATGTGGATAAGAGAATTGGCGCAGCCCATGCAGCATATGGACGATTAGCGCACCGGGTCTTCATGAATAAAGATCTGTCCATGAGTACAAAGCTTATGGTTTACAAAGCAGTAGTCATTTCTACACTGTTGTATGGCTGTGAAACGTGGACCCTTTACCGAAGTGATCTCAGGAAGCTTGAGCGTTTCCACCTACAAAAACTTCGATCAATCCTGAGGATCAAATGGGAAGACCGCATTACCAATATTGCCGTTCTGGAAAAGGCTCAAATCAACAGCATAGAATCATCCATAATAAGGTCACCAATTTAGATGGATTGGTCATGTGCATCGGATAGATGATGTGAGATTACCTCGTCAGATGCTATATGGCGAGTTAAGCTATGGCACCAGGCCTCATGGTGGTCCTAAGAGGCGTTACAAGGACCAATTTAAGCAGACCCTGAAATTGACAGGTCTTGATTCACAAACCTGGGACATGCTGGCTGAAGACCGCTCAACTTGGCGCCGTACCATCTCGGATACTGTAAAGACATTTGAAAGGGATCGACGCACACATAAAGAGGCCAGGCGTCAAGCTAGGAAACTTCGAGCAGCCCAACTACGTCCTCCTCCACCAATACTATGTGACTTGTGTGGACGCTTGTTACATGCCAGGATTGGACTCTTTAGTCACCGTAAACATATCCACAAACTGGACTGAAGGAAGAAGATTTATACTCGGATTCGAGTTAAAGCCGATGATGATTACTCTTCATCACTCCTACTGTTAATCCAAGCATAATACTGGAATATAATCATGATAAATGGATAGATTATTCTCGATAAAGTTTTTAAACTAATGCCAGCAAATTCATTAATTAATTATTAATTTTTTTAAATGAGTGGACAATTTAACTTCTAATCAGCTTAAACGCTCGTTGGATTTCAACATGACTGAGACAAATGTAACCAGATTATGATAACGAAACTTCGCATACAGTGATTGAAACAAACAAGTTAAATGTTAATCAAAGAATACACATGAAGTGTATTTAAACGAAATGTAATATATATAAATAATTCAGTCAGTAGTTAACCAATAATAATTGGAAGATATAATGCTGCTATAATGATCATGAAAATTAGGTCGATATTTTATTAGGTAGGCGACGACAAGAATTAATTCATTGGTTTATTGTATAAATTAATTATTCTCTTATTAAAACCGCCTAGTCAAACACTAGCGGTTTTAATAAGAGAATACTATCAATCAAGAGGGTTATTAATTATTACCATTACCATAATGGTCAATGTTTACGCATTTTATAAATTATGTTAGTGTTTAACAGATATTTTCTCATTAATGTGTCAAGTTGGACACCAGTTATCTAGGCAATTCCAGTTGCTTTTGGACTGGCATTTATGATTGTTACCCTATCTGAGGGGTAATTTTGATATATTTTCACTAGGATGCAAGGATTCTTCTTGACCGGATGTCATTCTTCCTTGAATAAATTTATTTTTCTTTAAAATTTTACTGCGTGATGCTGTATCGAGGTGAAGGAAGGTTGTATTAAGAAGGCCATCGCTGGGTGTTTCGGAGTATTCCACGCTCCGGACGTGCTCAACTTGTGGATATCTCTTGTTCTCTGAGCTGCTTTGCTATTTTGGCCATTATCTTTCTTAATGCCAACTTGTTAGATATGATTGTGCCCTTTTATCCCATTCACTTGTTGGTAGTACTTGGGTTTTTTGCTAGCAGGGGGTTTTCAGGTTCTACGATCCGGCTGCCTTCGTGGGATGCAACAGGTAATGGTAGGTAAATACGGGCCCAGTACTAAAAGTAATAATTTAAGAAGTGAAAATTAAGACCGAAATTGCACTCGGATATAGTAGAAATCGCGTGTAATCTATGACATTTAAGGGTTAAAAGCTTTTATTGATTCTGAGGTTGTGAGTGAATGGAATGTGGACTTTCTGTTTTTGGTTCATAAGCACAGTTAATTTTGTATTCTACTAACATTTCTCGTTCGATTGATGTGGCATACGATGCATAATAATAATGATAATAATAATAATAGAAAACTATTTTGAATTTAGTGTGAATTTGTAAAATTGCATTCAAGAAGTGTGTCATATCCACACAGGATGTAGGTGACCCGATTAGAGTCCCTGGCTGTGCTAAAGGATCACTAATCAGGCGTCCTGAGCTGGTGTTTACATGCGGTAGGGTGGCAAGATCCTTTCCAATCCTCCCCCTACCACAGCAACCGACAGGTGCTCATTTATCATCACGAGGCTAGGAGACCAGGTACCAGAACATACCACGACTTCTTAATTTCTTGGCACAACCGGGAATCGAACCTGGGACCTCTTGGGAGGCAACCAACAATGCATCCACAGCATCACGACGCAGTATATGTTTCATCAGAGAATCAAGTGTCTGGTTCCATTTCAATTATTGTCTATGGTACATAATCAATAGGGTATTAAGGAACCAACTGCCATATTTTAGTATATTCAAGTAATTTACAAAGGAAAAAAAAAAAAAATGTAATGAAAGTAAAATATATCCCCCCTTTACGCAATTATGTTATTTTCAGATTCCACACGTATAATTGGAATTAAATATCGAAGGTTAACTATGAGCCTCAACATCTCGGTTCCATCTTGATGGTGGTTGGCTCCTTTATGCATAACATGGTCCATATATGTCTCTCTGTACAGGCAGATAACAGGTTTAGGAGATCTTATCCCCAGAAAAAGCTTCTGTACATATGTCTAGTTGAGTAAGGTCCGCTCCAGCAGATGAACTTACCATGAAGCAATTAGTAAACAAGGAAACTCTGTTGTCACATGCCAAATCCAGTTTCGACAGGTCACCGTCTTCATACACCAGCGAATTTGGACAGATTGGTCACACTTGTAGCACTGCAGTGAAGTTCATAATTTCTAAAGTGTAGTGCGGTTACTGTAAGGCAGTGTCTTCTAACTTACACCAACAGATTCCAAAAAGCATGCTATTACTTCATGTTTGGGTCATACTTTAAGGAAAAAAGTGTGAGAACTGTGTCCCTAGCATATGGTACTACTGTTCTGAATGAACATTGAAAGGTTAAATGTAGGTATTGCTGCTGTATCAGTTTGTGTGATTAAATGTGTCTGCTGTATTACCGCATTTTGTTAGTAATACTCCAATACTTGGTACATATCTCTACAATGCTTAGGTCACATTTCATTTTTTAGGTCATATTCAGCTAGTTTTAGGGCATATTTACTTACATATTATGCAATTTTTTTAAGGTCTTAAAACTCACAAACCCTAGTAATAATGCATTTTTATAATTTTACCAAAAATAATTTCCCTGAATTTGGGAAAAATAATAAAAATATCCGTAATCTTGGGCCCAGAATTTTGGCGTGTCTTACCTTCCGTTCCAGTTCGCCCCAATATATGAATGATGATGATAATTGTTGTTTTAAGGGGCCTAATATCGAGGTTATCGGCTCCGATACATGAATGAAGTCAGGACAAGATCATAGTACTGTATCATAAATCACGAACTTCTAACGTTGCTTGTTAAACCTTTATTTGACCATTTATACTTACAGAAAACTAATAGCTAGACACATTTGTATACATTCTGTAACATCTCAGAACATGGACCTGGAAAAACAATAGTCCAACACATTGTATATACAGCGCTACAAATGTCTCTAAAATGAGAAAGCCTTAACATACATCACATTAAAGATCACAATCAAGTGACGTGAAACAGGTGAGAGCTATATGAAGCAGTGTGAATTCCAAGTGTTCCTGTCAAGTCTTTTATAACTCCTCTTCCATTCCAGTTCACCCCAACTGGCTGCACGAGGTAAATCAATATCATAGTACCATACCATTACTAAATCCACCACGATTAAAAAAAGTTTTTCTCAAATTATCATTACCGCACGGGTACAATTTATTTTCTTCTCACTGTATATGTTACTACACATTTACTCCAGAAAACATAAATGGAAAATGGCTCAATGCCATTCAGCACATAAATCAAATATCTAAAATCTATGGCACTATGGCCAAAACACATGCCACAGTGTGGGTACATCACCTACCAGTACTAAATTGATTACCCTTCAGTCTATCTTGAATGTGATTTAACTTTCACACAAACACATTAAGGCTGAAATCAGCAATACAAAAAATGTTCAGTTCCTAAGAAGAAGAAAAAGAAGAAGAAATCGCTCACAGAACAAAATGTTTCATTTAAAAGTTATATTAGAAGTGGAATAGAGAGGTAATGTGAAATGCATGATACCCTCCAAACAGTCTTGAAATATAAATGCCACACTAGGGAATGAAACATATTGTCATATTGGCTACATGAAGGAGTATACGTACCCTTTGGAAACAAAAAGAGAAAATGGAGAATACCCTAACACCGATTTCAGACAAATGAGATTCAGGAAAAAAAAAAAAAAAAAGGTTATGGAAGCCTGTTGAAGCAACACCCAAATTTCTTGAATTTTAGTAGAGACGTGTTCCAATCCAATGGTCAAAAACTCCCCATATGGATCAAAACCACACTAAACAGAGGAGCGCCAACCAGATGAAACTCAGCCAGAAAGGATACATAGACGAGGTCCTGGAGAGATTCGGAATGGCAGAGTGCAGGCCTGTCAGCACTCCCATTGATACAAGTACGAAGCTGCAAAAGGAAGATGTGAACCCTGGCGAACAAGCGGAGAGCGTCCTCTACCGACAGTTGATAGGAGCTCGAATGTATTTGTCAGTGGGAACGAGGCCGGACATATCCCATGCAGTCAGTTCTCTCTCTCAGTTCAACGACTGTCGCGGACAGCAGCACTGGAAGGCTGCAAAACGTGTCTTGCGATACCTCGCAAAATGCAATTGAAATTCAAAATACTCACCAAAGTCCCATCCCCCATATTGAAAGACTTACTAAAAAGCAATTTAGATAACCAATCTTGACAAAATTCAATTGAGGTTGAAAACACTCGCAAAATGCAATTTAGATCTAAAAAACTTACTAAATGCAACGTAGAATGAAAATGTCAACAAAATGGAGTGTAGATGCAAAAAAAAAAAAAATCGCCAAAGGGAATTTAGTTACACGGGGAGCCAATTAACAAAAACAGTGCGGGAATCTTAAAGAGATGAGGATAATTGTTTAAAGGGGCCTAACATCTAGGTTATCGGTCCCTAATGGTTTGGGTGATGTGAAAATGAAAGACTATCAAATGAAACTTACAACTAAAACTAACTACTCACTTACAAACTAGAAAAGGAAATGGGGAAACAAAAAATGGAACAATGTAAATAAAAGACAGGAGGAAAGGAAATGCCCTCAACCCTCGAAGAATGAGAATGGAGGGACTTGGAAGGCAGGAGAGCCAAGAAAGGAAGCAAGGAAAGGGAAAGAGCAGAAGGTCCACCCCAAAGGCAATGGAAAAGGGGGAAAAAATTGACCCAGCTCAGCAATCCCTCGGGTGTGATTTAATATATTAAATTCCGTCCTCGGAGGGTTAACATGAGAAAACTTATTGGAGTCAACAATTGAGGGCAATTCTTCTTCTGTTGCTTGAGAAAATTTGCAAAGGGTTACGGGTACACGATGTACATTTATGATTCAGCAATTCTTCTAGGTTTGTGCCGTGTCTGCTTGAGCTTTTAGTTCTCGCAGTCAAGTGGTGCAGTTGCACCTAATATAAAGGGAGGTGGCGCGCAGTTCGTAACTCCTGTGGGGGTCTGGGCGGGGACACCAAGAGCCCGCCGATGAGCCAGCTTGGTGTCCTAGGCGAAACCCACACAAGACACGGCACAAACCTAGAAGAATTGCCGAGTTTTAATTCACCGGCCGTGAAAGCCAATATACCATCTTTTTACATTTATGATGCATGGACAACTCTTGAAATAAGTATATCTCAAACTGTTAGCTTATGGGTCAGTCGAGGACTTTAAAATATGTTCTCCAAGAAAATGCAACATACAGAAATAACAATAACAGGCCAAAGTGAGGTATGGATACATGGTATAAAAAGAACTAAATCCCCTGAAAGCTAGCCAAAAGGGTTCTTTGCAGATACGACACACACAATTTCCTAGCATGTGATTAAAAATTACAGTATTTTTAGTACTGGCAGGTACCCTGAGTCGTTAGCTCTACTGACGGGAAATTGTGCCTACCATTGACACACCAAACAGGGGATGTAAATTGATTTGAAAATGAAGATAATGAAGTCCCAGCACTTCACATATACCATCAATTGTTACATCATACCTGATATTATAGCTAATAGAACAATATCTTTGAATACTGGAATAGTTGCCCTATACACATATTTACACCAGTGTACATAATGGTGAAAAAATCCAGTCACAAGCCCACACTTGAGAGAGAAGCTTATACCTCCTTTGCATCACTATTACAGTTCCATTATTAATTTGCAATTCACTTCCTTAGCAGAAGATCATAGTCTGGGTATCCAGCCTTGCGACTCTGGAAGTACTTTGCATGGAACTGCGGCTCTAAGTAGCTGCAGCCTACGGCTTTGTCCTCACGCATGGCATTGCGCCATTCCATCTGAAAGAGAATAGAGTTCATTCGTGAGTAATAATATCACATGACAGGCCAAATCACGAATGCACAGAAAATCAAGCTACTGAAACCAGATCTGACAAAAATTCTCACCAGACGCTTGAATCGATCCTTAGGGAGGACAAATTGCTCACCACCCAACACTTTCAGCATGTCTGAGCGCTCACACCATGGCCAGATCATGTAATCTAGCATCCCTGGCTGACTACCTACAACCAAAATTAACAACTATTGCACTATTATTGCATCAAATTTCATAGAAAATCTTAAAATTGACCCAGTTATATCAATTTTTTTGCCAGCGTTTAGCCCCGGTATACGATTGAGCTCAACATTTGGTATGGCTCATCCCAAGATGCAGGCTAGCACAGACATATGAGCCAGTGTCTTTGTGTGGTGTACTATATCAACTGACAAGCTCAATGATACACTGGGGCCAAACAGATCAAGATGACTACAGTAGATCAATTTCTCATTTTTTTTTTTGAAAATTGATGCAATGTCATTATTCTCAATCGGAGTACATAAGTATCCTGAATCCAAAGGGAAAAATAAACAGTTGATTTTAACTGCACTTGAACACAACAAGTGCCTAAATTACACGTCTCTAGTTTAAAAGAATTCCTTACCGCCAAAGAATGGTTTTCCTCGCCGCACCAACTCCCTCTCATAATACTCCAGAGCACCAAAAAAGTCTTCAAGATGCTCCTCACTCAGACTGGAGCTAGAGCTGTGATAATGTACCTTGTACATTGCAGAGATTACCTGCACAAAGGAAAGAGCACATCCAATATCATTACAATTTACTTTATTTCGCAGCCCCGGTCAAACTATAAATTCACAAAAGTTGACAGTTGAGACACTGTAGTTCATTGCCAGGACCATGTCCTCCATTGTATGTGAATGGTCCATAACAACAACAGATCAACTATGAACATGGGCTAGTTCAGTAGCGTGCTTCCAACCGAGTGCTGTTGCTGCAATAACAGAAAGGCAGGAAAGACAATGTTTTATGATTGCAACACACACATGACCTTTTCCTTAAACACTGGGCACTTCGAATTTAAATGAAATGTAGGATGAGGCTCCATGTTATTTCATGTAACGCAATCTATACCACTTGATATTCCGAGTAACATTTCGTTCAGTGGCAAGAAGTTATTGTACTTCGTTTATAGTCTACCGTATTTACGCGTGTATAGGCCCCACTTTTTATGTTAAAATATTGAGGCAAAAAATGCGGTGGGGCTCATACTCGGAACACATTAAAAATACACATCTCAACTTGGTATAAGACAAAGTCCCCGATTCTTGGATGTCGCGAGTAATCTTGAGAACCACTGGACAGATTTTGACGTGGATTACACCATTCTGTAAAGGATATCTCGAGGAAGGTGTCTGTAGAAAATAATTTATTTCTGATAAAAGGAAGCCAAGCAGTAACAATTTCAGTGAAAAAGTCGGGGGAAAAAAACTGGCGTCCGTGTGCTATTTAAGCTTACGTTGGGCAAACTGTTAGAAATATCTATATACTATGAGAGTAAGAAGTGTTCAGCATGAAATGTTCTACAAAAAAGTCTGGGAGAGCATATCTCTATTTTCAATACAACGCCCACAATAATTGTTTTTACGATCTCATTTCTTCCAAAAATCCCCAATTACTGAGGTGACAGTTTACAAGCTAGCTAGGCGCGAGCCTATCACCCCAGTTACAGCCTAGCTATCGGACGAGCCTATTACCCCTGATACAGCCGGCAGCAAACTGTCGAGTCGTGTTGAGTTAAAACTCCAGAGAAGAGTGGTTGTGTTTGGAGTTTACCTGGAAGTGCAACTCAGCTTTTCGCCATTTCGTCTGAACTTTTCGTTCCACAAAATACAAAGTCCAATTAAGATTGGACGGAAGGGGGATTTGTGTTTCATGCAACTCGGCATTCTTAAATTACGTCGGACAAGAATTCATTGCACATGCATCTCCATGATAAATAGTCCAGTCAGTGATTTTAACCCATCATACCGAGACGTAAAACGGATATAGGTCGTAGTACATTGACATGGTAAAAAAGAGCTCATTACGTAATGCATTCATAACTGTTACCGGGCGAAGCCAGAACGGGTTGCTAGTAATTTATAAAGGAATACAATACATTTTATTAACTGAATTCTTACATTTGATGAATTATTGATCAGTGTCACTAATATCTTAGTCACTAGACTCAGTATCACAGCACACCGTGTCATCTTCACTTCTGTCTATTGCATTTGCAATGTCACCTTAAAACTTTTCTGAATCATGTCTGAAGATATTTCCTTCAAAGCGGCAACAATATATTTGCACATCTGTGAAAGGGAAGCTCTCTTAAGTCGTCCTGTTGGTGTAGTTTCTGCAGCGCTGCTTATCCAGTACAGTCTTCTCAGATTTGCCTTGAAAGGTCGGTTGATGGAAACAGAGAGGCTGTAACATTCCCATCGTACCACAACGTATCACCACCATATCGCACTCTTCTTTCCGACATTTCTCTTTAACATTGTCTGTCAAATGAGCTCAAAAACTGTCAAGCACGAGCATAGAAAATGGGTGTAGGAGAGCACCTGTCCACACTGTCATCTAGCCGTTTTGTTGCACTCAGAACGACAATGCCTAAATGGTATAGTTATTTCGGAAGAGTCTTATGTTTAAAAATAGCGTACGGAATAAGCTTGTTTCCATCAGCTGTGACAGTACATCACAGTGCACCATTATTTTTCCGCACCATGACGGTACTCACAGTCTTATCTCCTGGCATGTCGAAAAACACAGGTGTTCTTTCGAAGCATGATAACATGTTTTTGAAAGTCTAGTAGCTTCTCCTAGTAAGTTTCCGGTAATTGCTGTGCCATTGTTGTCCGTTGCCTTATCGCCGGATCATGTCGCTTCACAAAACGCCTTACCCATCCATAGCTGGCTTTGAATTCAATCGATGAACTGTTCAATTTATTGGCTATCTTTCGAGCATCAAGTTGAAGCACTTCAACAGACACAAGAAAACAATCGGCTCATGCTTTTCGAATATATTCTAACAACTGCACTACCACCTGAGGGCAATTTGCTTCCTTCCCCCGAAATGCCGAGAAATGTCTTCCGACTCACCAACGACGAAGGTTCGTAGGATCAACGCCGTATTTCGTCCCTGCCTCTTTCTTACCATTCTCTTCTGCATTTTTCACCACCTCTAATTTGAACTTTGCAGTGTAAGTTGTTCTTACGCGACCCACATTCAGTCTTCACGTCTCCAAACCTTCAATAAGGTGAAACCATTCGGATCAAGGGGTAGGCAAGTTTCCATTATCTGCGGGATTTCCGTCCCCTCCCATCGTGGCACTTCCTGCAGCAGGACATATATAGCACTCTACTTTAAGGTTGCGCAGCATGAAATTCAAGTGCCAAAACAATATACAGTGTTTCCACTTTTAGTAGAACACCTGCGTAGAGGAAGTATTTTCTCTTACAAAATACCGTGGTACGGTATGTCTTAAAAACTAGGGTGGGGCTTATACACAGGCGACTTTTTTTTTACAACATAGTATGTCTTAAAAAAAGGGTAGGGGTTATACATGCGTAAATACGGTACATTACTAAGGGGAGAAGTGAGAAGAATTTCAGTGTGGCGGATTTTTTTATGGCCGGATTTCCTTCCAGACGCAAAAACATAGCAGGGGAGTCTATGCAAGGTAAGAAGATGACCATTAGCCATAGCACATGTAGCTATCGTGGTCATTGTATGTATGTCTACCCCTTATTATTCCCATTTTTTGCAACGGGGTCGGGGATGAGATGCGATGGAAGTCTTTGTGGCGATGGTTTTTATGGCCGGATGCCCTTCCTGATGCCAACTTCATGAGAGGAGTTAACGAGAGATGAAATGAATAATGTTGAATGAAACTGGGCAAGGATGGGGAAGGAAGCGGTCGTGGCCTGTCAGAAGGTACCGTCCCAGCATTTGCCTGGTGTTGAAAATGGGAAACCACGGAAAACCATTTCAAGGACGGCCGACGGCGGGGCTCGAACCCACGTGTCTACCGAGTCAGCAGAGAGCTTGGCCCCATGACCTAACGCAGCGCTTTAGCGAGCGTACCACTACTGTCGGTATGAAGTAAAATAAATTAACTCAACGGAGTCAGTCTTTGTTTATTGGGTCAACCCATGGTACTGGTGGTGCTGGTAGTAGTAGTAGTAGTAGTAGTAGTAGTAGTAGTTGTTAACAGGGTGTCGAGCGATGACCTGTTATTAAATTCCCATATACTTCCTGTACAAAAATCCACCAAATTTCCATATATTTTAGAACTCTCTAAGACTAGAGTTTGCATACCGAATGGCTGAAAAATGAATCTGAAAGCGTGAACCAAGGTTTTCTATCGTAAGTGTAACTGCATGTTTGTAGATACTTCCACAGCCCAGGGGTGATGGCGAGATTTAGACCTACTGTCGGGGAAGAAAGTATAGATACTCTAGTTTGGACGTCAATAAAGAAGTTACCCATATTCCTACATAAAAACAAGCAAAAACAAACTTTTCCTTATTTTATTATTAGTTTAGCTATGTATAGTAAACATTTGTATTGTAACCCATTAAAATTTTATAGCTGATTGAACAAAAAAAGCGCCTTTTTCTTACCAAGTTTAACGGAACGCTCACTTAGATCATTACTAGGGCTCCGATTTTTAGGTAAATAATTTTTTTAATGTAAATACATATTTTAAGCATATTTTCTATAAATACATAAATTCCAGCTTTTCACTTGTCAGCACAAAAAAAGGACATAATATTTACATTATTTAAAATCAGTATGCTATGGTCTGATTTACAAAAGATGCTCGGTGAAAGCTGTCCTACGCTTGATGGGTGAGGTGAGGAGTGGAGACGAGAGGGGGTAACTGTCTCCATGGCAACAGTGAGCAATGTTGCAATGTATGCCGACACAGCAATAAGCACATGGTTTGACTCTGTGTGTCTTCACTAGTCACGGTCAGAGCGCCGGGCAGGGGGACTAACTTCCACAGTATTTGTGTCTTCCTGCAAGCCTCTTGGAATGTTGAGTCATGATCTGCCTCAGTGGCAACACAGCATTTCCCTACGTGCTACCTTCGACAGCTGTCAGCGAGCTTTATTGGTAATTCAGACTATAGATATTTCAGTTCATTGCATTTTTGTTCCATGTTACTTCAACGAGGAAGAACCTGTGAGCTATCTAATCTTCATGCAGAGCAAATGTCAGCTTGCAACTGTGTTATTCTTAACATGTCGCCCCGTGCCACTCACTGTGGAAGCCGGGGATTTCCTTGTCCATAGCCATATTGCAGCACACGCTAGACCTCCCCCAGCTACCTGGAAACAGTGTCACTCACATGCAGTTCATTTCTGGTACTGAAGTGTAAGGCAGTTCTACGATGCCTAAAGTAAAAACAACTACAAGTTATCGTCTGTCGCAGAAATTAAATATTATTTTACTTCTGATGGGGGCGTACTGTTCTGCCAACTATATGGGAAAACAATAAAGGCTGAACAGTGATCTCAAGTTACACAATACCTCAAGGGCAAGAAACATATTGCCGCAGTTTCGCGCCTTCAGAATAAGTGTTTTGCGATAATCGTCTGTCATATATGATGGACAACCTGAAGATGTATCTCGTTGTGTATGGTAATGCTTCAGCAGTCAGTGAGATATAGAATAAATTGCATTCGTGAGTACTGCATATTAATAGACTCAATTATAATTAAATATTTTTACTTTTTTATCACACATTTCAGGTATTTTTAATACATAAAAAATAAATATTTCCCCGATTTTTAGCACCTAAAAATCCGAGCCCTAATCATTACATTGGAAGTATTAATGAGATCGTAATGAAACTTTAATACATCTTGAAGGAACTTATTGTTAACGTGTATACGGAGTTTTAATGTGATCTGATGGTTCTGAAAATAGTTGTTAATTTTGTAAACCAACTTTTTCTCGGGCTTGGGTGGTCGTAGTAGTATGAAATATGGGGCTTGTTATGAGGCTCATAGCAATGCAAGGCTAAACAAAAAACTATGTTTTATCTACACGTGATTGGTGATTTTATATGGATTGATATTTAATCGGATAATTGAGTGCGGCGAAGGTATTATAGCGGGCGAGCAATGTTGCCAGTTGAACTCGCCACGCACACACAACTTTGACGCACCTTTATTCTCCCTTGAGTCAAGCAGCAACTTCTTCACTGTCTGAGTTATCCATTGTTTGCACATACGTTCAAAATGCCAGCCAAACCGCAGTTAACGGAGAGAGAAATTGTCAGATTATAAGTGAAATATGTTTGTTTCTTTTTAGAAGCGAGAGAGAAAGGGATAATGGTAAGAGGTATCTGGTTTACCAGAAATTGTCAACGTGTATTGGAAGGTCGATAGAGACAGCAGAGAGATGTGCCGCTTCTATGAAAGAAAATTAACAGAATGCGGGATGTGGATCGAGCCAGAAGTGGTGTAGGAAGACAAGATACCCAAAGATAAAGCTGGACGACTTAAGAGGAGTATACAAAACTTCTATCTTAAAAAGATGCTCCCTACAATAAAAAGATCTCAATTTGAAACTTATTGAGACTGTGACTGATTTTCCAGGAATGTTAACCAAGTCAGTAACACCCGAGCTATGGAACAAAATGCATCGGACACACCAATGAAGTAGAGGAACCTTACTACGAAAAGAATGGGCAAACTGATGACGGCCCCATTGTTGACCCATTTGTTTGAAACTTAAAAAGTCAGTTCATCCTATTTACCGGACAGTGATTTTTCAGATGGTGGATAAACCAGCAGTCTAATTATAATCTCTTTAGTGTACATTACTTCTAACATTTCATCTTGACCGTATTGTCTTATAATAACAGCTTTTAAGCTGGCACAAATTTTTAAATCTCCCATTGGTGGTCCAAAGCTCCCATATAGATTTACAAAAAAAAGACAATGGGTGAGAATGGTTTCACTTATTAAGAAAATGAAAGAATACGCACTTTTCAAAGACAAGTTACTAAACAACAAAAATTCACAGACAATACGGAATGGTACGGGCGCATTTTGTTTCCCTGGGCGACGTCGCACCACTTTTCTCGGCCGAGAGCATTGTTCCAGTTGCTAGCTACGATACTTTCCTCCCACATAACCACCAGATTAAATATCAATCCATATAAAATCACCAATCACGTGCAGTTAAAACGTAGTTTTTTGTTTAGCCTTGCATTGCTATGAGCCTCATAACAAGCCATATTTCATACTGCTAAGACCAGCCAGGCCCGAGAAAAAGTTGGTTTACAAAATTAACAACAATTATTTTCAGAACTGCAAGATCACATTAAAGCTCCGTATACACGTTAACAATAAGTTCCTTCAATACGTATTAAAGTCTCATTATGATCTGATTAATACATTTAATATTATGATCTTTCTAAGTGAGAGCTCAGTTAGATTTTGTTAACAACAAAAAGTAAACGCACTTTTTTTTGTTCAAACAGCTATAAAATTCTAAAGAGTTACAATACAAATGATTACTCTACATAGCTAAACGAGGAATAAAATAAGAAAAAGGATTGGTGTAGCTTGTTTTTATGTAAGGCTATGGGTAAAGTTTTTATTGACGTCTAAATTCTAGTATTTACCGTATATACTCTAATACCACCCGCACATTTTTAAACAAATCCGGGCGTGGAAAAATGGGGTGCGGGTCTTATTTGAGTCATCCTGATTTTTAAGATTTAAATTGCCCGCCACGCGCGATATCGGGTGTTGCGAGTTTCCGCTATATGGTGCTAGCCTTCTTCCGGCTATCACGTTTTACCGTAAGCACGCGGCGTCATACAGTCTCGCGCACATTTTCCGAGTGTAAACATGAATTCTACGAAGCGTTTGCGGTCGTTGTGTATACTCTCTGATGGAACCAAACTTCCGCCATACGTTGTTCTCAAGCGAAAGATGCTTCCAAAAAATATACCCGCTGGTGTTATCGTCAGAACTCAGGACTCTGGTTGGATGGACAGTTCACTGGCGGAAGACTGGTTAAAGTGTGTCTGGCAACGTCGCCCTGGTGCATTATTACGACAAAAGAGCTTGCTTGTTCTGGGCAGTTACCGTGGCCATACAACAGACGCTGTGAAGAAATTCGTTAAGGATGGGAAAACCGACCTAGCAATCATCCCGGGTGGGATGACGTCTGCGTGAACCGACCGTTCAAAGCAGCCTTGAAACAGCTGTATACGGAGTGGATGGCGGCCGATAAGCACACACTGACCCCAACTGGTCGTATTCAGCGCCCGGAAGTTCAGCTGCTCTGTTCGTGGATTTTGACGGCATGGAATCGTATCTCGGGAGATCTCATACGGAAGAGCTTCAAGAAATGTAGTATTTCCAATGCTATGGATGGCAGTGATGACAACATTTTGTGGGAAAGTGATGGTGAAAAAGTTCCAAAGTTGGTACTTCTGATGACGATGAATGAAGTGTTTGTTTCTGTTATTTGTATTGTTAATTGTTTCTGTGTGTTATTTTAGGACGACTTCAGAACTGTTGGAAACTATTTTGTAGAAATGCTATTCTGTTTATTTAGTTGAATGTCTACCCCTTATTATTCCCGTTTTCCAACGGGGTCGGGGATGAGATGGAAGTCTTTGTGGCGATGGTTTTTACGGCAGGATGCCCTTCCTGACGCCAACCTCATGAGAGGAGTTAATGAGAGATGAAATGAATGATGGCGAATAAAACTGGGCAAGGATGTGGAAGGAAGCGGCCGTGGCCTGTCAGAAGGTACCGTCCCACAATGAATCGGCATAAGCGGTAGTGAAATAAAAATTCGACTAACAAGGCGCACGACAACCACGAACGAGTAGTATACTCCGATTACATTAAGTTGACACTACCACACCACTGTTAGTCTAACGCGTACAGAAACACGGCCTGCCTGCTTGAAGACATCGCATGCGCTCACTTGGAGACACTAGGCCCACCGACTTCTGTCTTGATTCGGCGCGGGAGAATTTAAAAGAATAGAAACAGCATCTTACGGTATCAACGCATATTTGACGGACTGTCGATTTTTTCTACTTCCACCAAACTGGTAATTACGCAGTACCAACAAATATAACCACTTGTATTTTTAAATCCTTAATATATGACAAAAATTTAAAAATTCCCGCCTCTCGCCGCAATTTCCCGCTCGCTAGACACCCTGGTGATGGTCTGGGGTGCCATCTCCTTTGATAACCGGCACACTGACAGCACAGCGGTATGTTGATGACATTCTACGGCCGCTTGTTCTACCATTCCTTCAGCGACATCCAGGCCTCCCTTTCCAACAGGATACTGCCCGGCTGCACACGGCACGCACGCATCCCGGAATGTCGCCGATTTAGCACAACAATTGGAGACCAATGGCACGAAATTCCGCAGGACACCATCCGGGAACTTAAATCAGTCCATGCCACGTCGAGTGACAGCTTGCATCCAGGCCAGGGGTGGACCAACACCTTATTGACGTCCTCACTTTGTAACGCTATAACTCTGCAATAAATCATTCGATTGTTCTGCACTTTTGATAGTTGTTTTTCTATGTCTGTTCCTTACATCCACAGATTTTTATCGCCATCGGACAATTCCTTCCTGGTGCATCGTATTTTTTTTGTTATACAGTGTATTAAAGTGTTAGCAGGGTACTTGTGTTAGCAGGTACTGACCCCAGTTGGAAAGACAGATTGGTTTAGGAACAAGACTGGACTAAGACAGGGGAGTGTGCTGTCACCTCTCTTGTTCATAATGGTGATGGATGAAATTGAAAAGGAAACAAAGGAAGCATATGGACATAAAGAAATGAAGTTACTGTTATTTGCAGATGATATTGTGGTCTGGGGAAGGAACACCGAAGAAGTGCAAAAACAACTAGATGCACTGAACGAAGATATTCAGAAGTACGGCCTGAAAATCAGTATAGAGAAAAGCAAGACCATGGTGATGACCAGAGGGGAAAGACAAGGAAAGGGCACGGTGAAAATTGGAAGTCAGAGTTTGGAAATTGTGGACACGTTCAAATACCTAGGAAGTGAATTGATGCAAACTGGTAGGTTGGGCATGGAGATTGGCAGGAGGGTACAGCAGAGCAATGCATTCTATCAAAGTGTAAGAAAACTTGTTTGGGATAAGGAAGTACCAAGGAAAAGCAAGGAGGTAATGTATAAAGTGTACTATGTTCCCATATTAACTTATGCAGCTGAGACTTGGACCCTGACAAGCAGGCAAGAGAGTAGAATCCAAGCCAGTGAAATGAAATTCCTAAGAAGTATGATAGGAAAGACAAGGAAAGACAGAGTGAGGACTGCATCCCTTCAACTTAAAACTACAATCAAGAAAATATCTGAACGCCCTCCTCCAGTAATTTACTGGTCCAACATAATTATTTCCAGAGCAAATTCAACACACCAGAGTTATCAGTGATAAACTTCTATTCAGCCAATCAAGTTTTAAATGGTAGACAGAAATGGTAACTTGAAACACCAGATATAAAAATTGAACTATTTACTTCATAGGTGAAGCAACATACCTTGTTAAAAAATTCAATTGCAATCTTGTCCTTAGCTTTCTTGAATGGATCCTTGTAATGGAGTGGTCGCTCAGGATATTTCTCGTCCAAGAAATCGCAGATGACCAAACTCTCGTACAATGATCCTTGATTGTCAAGTTCTATAACGGGCACCTTTCCCAGTGGACTCTTCTCTACAAACCACTCAGGTTTTTCAGTCAAGTTAATATTCACCACATCATAACTGAAAATTCAAATATAGCAGTTCATGTGATATGTCAGAATCTAGAAGAAATGTGTTTATGCCTCAGTTCATCAGAGATAAAGCTCTAAATAAACTCATTGCGTTAGAAGTGCAATTTCTTGTAATTATCAGCTCAATTGCAACAAAATACTGGCTCTCTTTCAGTATTGCAGGTAAAATGGTAACTTATCTTGCTACAGTATATTCTATACTATAACTAGAAAATAGAACCTTTGAAAGTAGCTTTTCATGTATGTTGGAAGTTTGAAATATGACAGTTTTGAACCGAGGCATCGCCATTAAGCTACAGTTCCTGTAATACACCGATTATTTAAATGAATTTTGTATTGTCCCTAGTATAAACAGATACTTACAGAGAATATGAGCATCTGCAAATCATTCACACACACAAGTCAACAAATGGAGCCTCTCTAAAATTATATGAATTGAAATTAACGTGCTAAGATCAGCAATGTAAATCTGATATATTAACGCGTTACTTTTGATTGAACATTTACTAATATTTAATTACATTTTAGAATACAGGTATCTTATCAAATACTGTAGTCCTACATAAAATAATATAGCCTACCATATACTACATCTCTATAAATAAGAAAAAAGCTTGTAGTTTAACGTGACCGTTAATCTTGAGATCATGAGCCACGGGACCTCCTTTTTACGTGGAATCCGAACCACAGGACATGGCATTTCGCTTCGAAACTCTCACATGCATTGACCGGGAATCGAACCCGGACTGCCTTGGTGAGAGGCATACAGCTAGACCGCTGAGCCACCACGCCCCCCTCTATAAATAAAGTAAGCTTTCTGTCTGAACATTTGGTATTTTTGGCTAAAACTGCATCTATCCCGGATGAGGTGAATAATGACCAAATATACCCTCAGTTCGATTTTTGCCCGTTTATCTGTTTGATATCGTTCGGCGTCAAAACTACTGGAACAAATTGTATAAAAATTTGTATGTAAATGTAAGGCACCCCTAAATTAAAACTAGGCTACAAATTATTTAGCATGTGTGCCTCATGGTGAGGTGCACTTTATGAAATAAAATCTCAAATATCTCAGTTAATGTTAGTCATATGTTAATACTTTACATAACAAAAGTTTTAGACACCAATATGTTTGACCTTTTATGTCCCTTGCTATTTTGCAACACGATACACAATCATCATCATCATCATCATATACAGTTTCCAGCCCCTGGCTGGGTCTGCTTGGAACATAAGCCTCTCCATCGTTTTCTATCCTCCCACCACCTTTCACTTCAAACCCTGTCCCACTCCTCTCCTCTTTTTTTTTTTTTTTGCACTCCTTCCTTCACACCCACGATCCATTTATCTCTTGGGCTCTCGCCTTCCATTTCCTTGAAACATAAGTGTTATAATGACCCTCATTCTGATACAGTTTTCTGACATATAATATATACATTTCGATATCGTCGAACATAAATATACTTATAACACCACATATTTCAACACTCTACTACATCAATTAAAATTCGTCGTCCTTGATCTGCGGTATAGTCTATTGTTGTTGATTCTTTAGGGGTTTTGCGGCATCATGGTCTTGTAGCCCCGTGTACTTGGGTGTGTGTATAGAAGTGTTCTGATAACCTGTGTTATTGTGGTGGCTGTTAAGTCTTGTTGAATAATTAGGGCGAAACTTCAACCAGTCACCTTGTCCTTATGCCTAATGTAACCCCTGGTATTTGGGTTAAATTGTTTTACAATATGAAGTTGCTCCGTTTGCCAGTAAATACTTGGGGTATGTTTGTTGTCGCGGGGTCCTAAACATAGGATTGTGGGCTGAGGAAGGAAGGAACCAAAGGCAGGAAGGAAGATTGTAGTTTTACGTGACCGTGAATCTTGTGATTACGAGCCACGGGACCTCCTTTTTACGTGGAATCCGAACCACAGGACATGGCATTTCACTTCGAAAATCTCACATGCATTGACCGGGAATCGAACCCAGACCGCCTTGGTGAGAGGCATACAGCTAGACCGCTGAGCCACCACGCCCCCAAGGAAGGAACCAATAGGTTCCGAAACATGTACCCCTAAGTGTGTTAGAATTAAAAAGTATTGAATAGGCGGAAAAATTGAAAATGTAGGCTATTATTTTCTGCATATATTACTGTCAATACGGAACTTAAAATAAATATTATTTCCAATTGGTATAGAGAAATCTAGACTTCGATGGTATGGACATGTAAAACAATGGAGGAAAAGAGGATACCCACGAGACGAAGTGGAAAGGAAAGAGACAGGTGGCTGAAGGGGGTAGAAGAAAGCGTGAAGAAGAGAGGAGAAGACTGGACAAGGGTGGAGGCTGAGAGATGGTGGGAAGACAGAAGACGTTGAAGAGGCTTGTGTTCCAAACAGACCCAGCCAGAGGCTGGAAACTATGCAAGATGATGATGATTCTTGTATTTCGGTTGTTGACATTGTCATAACCCACCCACTATCCCCTTTTTAGATAAAAACACTTAAATGAGCAAAAAATTAAAACACATATTTACGTAATTTAGCACATCCAGTGCATTAGTGACCAGGGTTAATAATTCCAATTGGTAATGTCCCCCAAAAGATAAAACAAGGTATGGAAATGCCACGATGATGTCAGATTCAGAATCAATGGAAATTCAACAACAGGAAATGCCACAGCTATGCCATCAAAGCCATACAATTCATGATGCAAACTTGAGCTCTCCCACATGTTGAGAGTTCCTTCCTATTCTAGTGTCAGGATGAAGTTGTACTGCATGTTACCAGGCTCTGAATATGCATTTTCTTGTTTGTATTTCATTAAGTGTTTTCTTTGTTTGGTAATTGGCATTTAGTTCTGTGGAATTATTTAAATAATCTTGTGATTAAGCGCTGACCGAAGTTACTGGTAACGTGGATCAGCAAAGCTTGTCCCACATAAAGAATAACTAGGTGGAACTCCGGATAAGAACGGAAATATGGTGAGCGAATGAACATGATGCAATAACTAACATTCTTATGCAAATCTGGCAGCAGTCTCTCGTAGTGATAGGAGTCAACAAGATGGCGGCCATTTCGAGCATCAGTATTTACTTTGAGAGAAAAACTTAAACTCGGCTGGCTGCGTGGCTCAGGGGTAACGTTCTCGCTTGCTGGGCCCAAGGTTGCAGGTTCGTATCCTGGCGCAGTCAGCTGGCATTTGAGGGTGCGCAAATGCGAGGGAGCCGTGTCCGTAGATTTACTGGCACGTTAAAGATCCCCTTCGGGGAAAAGGGACGTAAAACCAATAACATTATTATTATTAAACTTAAACTCATTGGAAAATGATGTTGCAGTAGAAACACTTGCCAGACATAATTATGATATGGATATTAAATTAGATGCTGAAGTGCCGGAATTTTGCTCTGAAGGTGTCTGTAACATGCCAGTAAATCTACGGGCATGGCTCTCACATTTAAGCACCCTCGGGTGCACCAGTATTCTGTGGGTTAACAGGGCTTGTTAACAACAACAAAATAACAAACCACTTCTGTAAACATTTCACTTCAATTAGACTATTAAAATAGAAAAAGAAAGAAGACAAGACTCTAAAAAAAAAAATAGTCAAAAAATTCATGAATAATAATGCAGATGATACCTTTAACAATAAATTTTCAATGGAAGAGTTAATGATAGCAATAAAGAACACACTAGTCAGAAAACAACCAGGACCAGATGATATATTCCCAGAATTCATAAAAAATCTAGGTCCATCTGCTCTAAACATACTGTTACACATATTCAACAAATTCTGGACATCAAATGATAACCTACCTAAAGACTGGACTAAAGCAACCATCATTCCAATTTTAAAACCAGGCAAGCCAAAAAACCAAGTCCCCTCGTACCGACCTATAGCACTTGCCTCCATTCTGGTAAAAATTCTAGAAAGGTTGATTACAAATAGACTCAACTGGTACTTGGAAACAGAATCTCTTCTATCAGAAGAACAAGCAGGGTTTAGACAAAACAGGTCCTCCTCCCACCAAATAATGAGATTTACACAAGCTGTTAAAGAAGCCTTTAACAAAAGGGAAAGTGTTCTTGCAGTTTTCATCGATTTTAAAGGAGCCTATGATACTGTATGGCAAAACATGCTGCTAAAGAAACTTATCAACTTCAAAGTAAATGGATGTATGTTAAACTGGTTTTCAAGATTCCTTTCACAAAGAATGATCAATGTTCGTTACAACAACAAAACTTCAGGTTGCAAGCAATCAAAACTAGGCCTCCCACAAGGAGCTGTATCAAGCACAACTTTATTCAATGTGTACATCAACGATCTTCCAAAAACAATAAAGAAAGTAGGTAATGTGAATATCAGCATGTTTGCAGACGATGTTATCATTTGGACCACAGCACGTAACAGCCCAAATCAGCAAATGCTTCTTGAACACAGAATGAACCAGGCACTTATAAAACTCAAAAACTGGACTGAAAACAATAATATGGAAATACTTCCAAAACAGTATACCAGTTTTTCTCCCTGAGACACCACAATCCAACTTTTAGTCTCAAATTCAGTAATCAAGACCTTCCAAAATGTGAAAGTACAAAGTACTTAGGTATCATCATGGACAAGAAGCTGAACTGGACCAAACACATAAAAACATGTGGAGGTAAGGTAAGCAAACGGATGAAATTACTGAAGAGACTAGCAGGAGCTACTTGGGGGAGCACTCAAGACACACTCAATAAAACCTACAATACTTACATCAAACCTATCATAAAATATGGCAGTGAAGTACTCTCTACAGCACCCCAGTCAAACATTGATCGCCTCGAGAGGAGTCAGAATAATGCCCTACGAATCATAACAGGTGCAATAAAAACCACACCTATAACCCACAACTTACCAATAGAAGAAGAGATGAAAAACCACACCTATAACCCACAACTTACCAATAGAAGAAGAGATGAAACATCCAACAGCCAATGCATATCTCAGTATACAAAGACTACCTCAAATGACATGGATCAAAAAACCAGTTTCTAGCCCCAATCTTAAAACACAAAAAGATCCCTTAAGTCTCGCCAAAGAATACATCAATAAGAGCAATCTGCAAATAAAACTTGAACCACTCTGTATGCCAGTCAACCCCCATTGAATATATACAAGTGACTACAGATCTTACTTTGTTAGAAGAGGTCTGCAAAAAAGACTTCACCACAAGATCTAAAACAACTGGCCCTCTGTACAATAGAAGAAAGATATCCATCTAATCAATGGCTAAAAATATTTACAGATGGCTCACAAGACAAAGAAAATAGAACTGGAGCAGGAATACATTCATCTCTCTTTTCACTCTACTTCCCAGTAGGCCAAAACAAAACAAACTTTGATGCTGAGATAAGAGCAATTTCACATGCACTCCATCAGTTATTAGGCAGAAACATTGATTATCAAAAATGCGTTATCATTACAGATTCAAAAGCAGCCATCCAAGCCATCTCGTCAAATTATAAGCCCCAAAATAAAGAACTGAAAGAAATTTTTTGTATGATAAAAACCCTTCAAAGACTCCACAAACAGATCTCATTTCAGTGGATCCCTTCTCATGTTGGAATAGCAGGAAATGAAGAGGCAGACAGATTAGCAAAAAAAAGGTACCACACTACAACAACCTGTCAGACTGATTTTATGTCAGCAAAAAGGATCTTGAAAAATACTATCAAAAACAGGTGTGAAGAAATGGCAAAGAAAACAGCAGAAACCAAATTATGGAAAGACATTGATGCTAAATGGGATCAATATAAATTAACACCAAGAAGAGAAGCTGCAGCCTTCTTCAGACTTAACACTGGCCACGACTGCCTGGCAGCTCATCTGAAACGAATCAACATCCCGAGATCTGAAGAATGCACACTTCGTCACGAACCTGGAAGTAAAATGGATAAGGGGCACCTGCTACATTGCAACAAACTTGATGTGACTGCTAGAACTTATGGAAACCTCACACAACTCTATTGGAACGCAAGAAAGCTGTTGGATTGGAATCCGGGCTAGCCATAGGAAACAACAACAACAACATATTCTTCACATTTACTACAACTTTATAAAATATTGGCTTGAACTTTAATTATCCAGCATGTAGCTTAATTTTTCTGCTGGTTTCAATGTTATCCTAACTGCTAACTTTATTAACATATCTATTTAATGAGGAATTTTGTACAGTGGTTCATAGTTACCCCGAATGTAAGTGTAACTTTGCACAAGGGTAAAATCTAGCATTGTCCATATATAATTATTATTCGATGTATTCTTAATCAAAATAAACTATAATCTAGGCCTAGTTCTTTCATTTTAATACATTTGCCATATACAGAGAGGTTAGTTTGGATGTATCGGAGACCCTAGCTAGCCCGCTCGCCCGCAGTGCGAGCCTATCTCCCGCCAGGCACTTTGGCGTTATGCGGCGCCGGCGTGGCACTGAGTCATTGAGCATAGGAACTTGTACTTACCTAGTTCACAGCTGGTGCTGAAAATGTTCGCCATTCACTACTACACATCACTGGCACCTTTTTATGAAACTGGCATGTACTCTCTGAAGTTCCTCAGCACAGATTGACTGTATTTCAGCTGAAAAATAGTCTTTTCATTTATAGTGGAGGGTTTCTCGCACACACTATTTTTAAGCGTCCCCCACAAATAAAAGTCACATGGTGATAAGTCTGGGCTTCGCGGGGGTCACACGTTCCGACTTATAATCCTAGTACCAAAAATACGACGCAATTCTGTCATGGATGCTTCATCAGTGTGAGCAGTGGCAGAATCTTGTTGAAAATAAGTTGACAATCGCTCTCCGTAAGTCAGTTCGTCAAAAAAATTGGTCAAGGATCACACTGAAGTACAAATTCCTATACCCAATGACTCAATGCCGTGCGAGCACCGCATAACGGCAAAGTGCCTGGCTGGAGACAGGCTCGTGCAGCGGGCGAGCGAGGGTCTCCGATACATCCAAACTAACCTCTCTGTATATATCATAACAATACAAGAGGGGAAAATTACCCTGAATGACTGTACCTTCTGTAATGATGTAGTTTACTCCTCCGCTGTCTATAACCCACCCGCCTTCCCTCCTTAGATAGGGACACAGAGTAAAATTCCAGCTGTATCGGCTATCCCTGTAAATTATGCACAAGTCCAGTATTGCCAACCCCACGCACACGGTACTAACTGAATAGGCAGTGTTTTCCTAGGTAGCGCGGCCCGATGAAATATCTGGGTACACAATTCCTTGTTAATGCAGGAATGCCTCACCATAAATTACGAGATCAACATTTTCAGTAGATTTGATGTTCAATACGGTGAGTGCTGAGCCTGGCCTGAATTTACTAGTTTTTGGGGCCTGCACTGCATGTCGTTACTGGCAGCAGCCAGTCTACTGTGCCAATTTGAACAATTTTGCTCCCGGGATGAGGTCTTTGCACTCCAATCAACATGTTAGCATAGTTTACATATGAGGAGCGCCGGAACGCAAACCGATAACTCCCCCTTTGCTGTTTTGGCAGGACGCAACGAAATGTGATCCCGGAGTGGTTGCATGTATTGTGGAAAGGCGAAACACACCATGATATAGTACCAGGCAACACCATTCAGGGAGCCCCATTCATTATTGCATTGCTCTTTCCATTACGCAGATATTAACTGCGCGAAAATAGAGATGTTGGGTTTTGATCCGACAGCGTGGAGTTATCGGGATATGCTCCAACCCCATTGGATATATCGGGTTTTGAGTCGGCAGCATAATATGATTGTAGTGCATTACAGCAATGTGATACTAGCACATGCGACACGTAGCTGTATCGACTAAGGTCATTATGCTGCCAGTCCTGTGAAGCTAACACCTGATGAGTAATACGGCTCCAACCGACCTACACGTAACACGTTGAGTTTGTTTGTGGTATTGTGGTGAATAAAATGGATGAAGGACGAGTGGCAGTGAGTGATATTAACCAGGGCGTGCGATGAACTATAAGACTAGAAAGGAAGACAGCAGTGGAACGAGCTAACCGGTATGTACGGTAAACTAGTATCGTAGTCGACTGTACTATTGGGGTGTTTTGCGTTGATGGGTTGTAAGGGTTGCTTATTGTTTGTAGGTACGGGGATGCTGATCCTCTGGGATTAAACGTTACAGTGCCTTGCAAGCATAATTCATCGACGTTACAGTGTTCACGAATATCGAGGATGTATCTTATTCGAAATCGGCACAGATTGTATAAACACCATTCAAAGGTAGCACAGGACGTGTTCCTTACCCGTTTAATTCCACCATATGCACCACGGCGACGAAGAGAACGTAGAGTATCAGCAGGACAGGAATGGATAGACTGTACCTTTAGCACCATGTTTTACCTACTAGATTAAGGACACACTAAGAGACCTGTATGTAAGGAATTGTTTATGATGGTGTTTTCTATTAAAATGATGATGATAATTGTTGTTTTAAGGGGCCTAACATCGAGGTTATCGGCCCCTAATGATCTGGGTGATAGCGAAAATGATAATGTAATGGAAACCAGAACAAAATTATTGAAGACGGAAAAGACGTACAAAAAGGAACTCACATAGAAACACCTCACAATATGGTCCTACAAAAGGGAATTTAGAACGAAAAGTTGCACAAAAGAATAGATTGAAAAAGACCCACAAAACGTAGGCTAGATTCAAAATACGTACACAATGCAAAGTAGCGCCGAAATACTTACAAAATGCAACTGAAATTCAAAATACTTACAAAATGCAAATGAGATCGAAATTACGTACAAAATGCAATTGAGGTTCAAAATACTTACAAAATGCAATTGAAATTGAAAATACACAATGCAATTCAGATTGAAATATCCCAGTTCCAATCCAAATTATTCACAAAGTGCAATTGAAATTCAAAATACTTACAAAATGCAATTGAAATTGAAAATGTTTACAAAATGTACGGTAGATTCAAACGACTCATGTGGATTGACAATACTTACAAAAAGCAATTTAGATTGAAAATACTTGACAAATGTAATTTAGATTCAAAATACCCACAAAATGCAATTGAGAATCAAAATATGTGCAAAATGCCCACCAAACAAAATGCAATTTAGATTCAAAATTCGTGCGAAATGCGGTTTTGGTTGAAAATACTTACAAAATGCAATTGAAATTCAAAATACTCACTAAAAGGCCCGGCAACCTGCATTGAAAGACTTACTAAAAAGCAATTTTGATTGTCAATCTTTACAAAATGCAATTGAGGTTGAAAACAATCACGAGATGTAATTTAGATCGAAAAAACTTACAAAATGCAACATAGATCAAATATGCCTTTAAAAAAATCGCTAAAAGGGAATTTAGATACACGGTGATTCAAGTAACAAAAACAGTGCGGGAATCTTAAAGAGAAAAGGAAACAGAAGGAAAAGAGGAGAGGAGAGGGGAGAGAGGAGAAGGTCCGCCCCAAAGGGAAGGGACAAGAAGGGGAAAACGGACCCAGCTCAGGAATCCCTCGGGGTCGCCAACGCCCGAACTCACCAGCCGTGAGCCCCTGAGGGTGTAGCATTATCGACGGTGCACCAGAAGTGGTGGGGCTACATACACCCTGCCTCCTTAAGGGCCTTGAGCACAAGGCAGGAGGTAAAAGGAAAAGAACAAGAAGGCTGACCCCTCACAGAAGGGGGTATCAGGAAAGATGAGACAAGGGCCAATTAAGGCGGGAAAGTGAAAGACTCCCTAGGCCTCGGATAACCTAATACCATCGGGGTCGGAAGAGAACAAGAGTTGACCAAGGAAGGTCGACAGGAAAGAAGAAAGAGAGGAGCCCGGCACAAGTAAGTGGAAGCAATGCCGGACTCAGCTGGGGCCCCGTGGTCGCCAACCCACAACCCACTAGATGTGAGCCCCTGGGGGGTTTCTATTAAAAAGGATAGGGTGCATGCAATAGCTAAGACAGTGTTTGAGGGACGAATTCTTCAAGAAGGACTAGGTGGGGACCGGAAGTCCATCAAATCCGCTGCGAAGAAGGCAAAATTGAGAGAGTTTTTAGGTAAACTTCCGGCAACAGAGAGTCACTATGACAGACGTAAATCCAGACGTGTTTATCTATCTTGCGAGCTAAATCAAAGGAAACTACGGCAACTGTATACCGAGTCGGTTCCCCAGCATTTACAGGTCAAGAAGTCGGATGTTTCACGAATTATTTACACGCTCCTTTAATATTGGTTTTCGGTCTCCTTCCTCAGATATGCGAGTACATGCATGGTACTCGCACAGAGAATAAAGGTTGAAATCGATCCTCAGAGGAAGAGCATTTTCATGACGCAAAAACGAGTACATACGTTACGTGCGTTTTATAAGCTGTGTAAAACCTATGATCCTGATTCAGTGTCATCCTGTTTTGACCTACAACAGGTCCAACCCCTGCCAAGAACACCTATCCAAGAATCATTTTATGCACGGCAATTCAGTTTCTATACCCTTTGTTTCGTCGGCATGGACTCTAGGACGCCAACGTTTTATCAATGGAGCAAGGACGTAGGTGGCAGAGGGGCAACGGAGGTTGGTTCTGCACTCCTGCATTAGACGGAACACGAATGTTGAGATTATTCTGTGATGGGTGTGGGGGTCAAAACAAAAACTCCCACATCATACACACCATCATGTTTTGGCTCTTCAACATATCACCTGCCAATTTAGAGGAAATAAATTTGACATTTCCAGTAAGAGGCCATAGCTTTCTGCCGGCAGACCGTGTGTTCGGTCGCGTTGAGAAGCACATTCGGACAACGCCGATTATTACACACAAGGACGAATATGAAGCAATTTACAAGTACACGGCACTGTACGAACCTTAGGACGGGACTATGTCTTACACAACATTAAATCCCTTGGGGATTCCTACAAAACCGTCCCGTGGAATAAGGGATATCAAACTATGTAACCTCAGGAAATACATCGTCATTCAGGGCAAAGGACAGGCAAAAACATTATTCCAATTAAAATACTACACGAATTACAAGCATGAATCAGTTGCGGAAAGGAAGCGGCTTTGTATTTTGAAGCGAAACAGACGCCATTCACAGGTAGAGGACAGCGTCGTCTGATAGCGGCCAAGAAGGATGATCTGCGAGGTTTGCTGGACAGGCAATTTGGAAGGGAATGGGAAACGGATGCTCGTTTCCTGTGGTACAAGAACCTGCTTAATAACTGTGAAATCGGTGAAGACAATGCAGATGAAGAGAACGTATCCGCAGATGAGCAGTGTGATTGCTTGGAAGATGAACTGCCAGCGATAATTTAACATGAAACGTGTTTGTTGCCAATAAACAGCCTTGTTCCCAATAATAGTGAATTGGTTACTCGACTACTCCAGAGCGGCCAGATCAAAGCCAGACATCTCCATATTTTTGGGGGGAATGCCCTGGGTGTTGCGTAAACATCCATTGAAATGACGATAACGTACTGCATCGGACGTTCGGTGTCTATACTTTGGTTTCCTACCGTATTCCACAATTGTGCAACCACAGGGTTGCGTGCCGTTTTCCCGGGAGTTATCGGCTTTTGATCCAATCGCGCATTTCAGTTGACGATGTACGAGTCATATCCTGTGTTTTGATTAAAATTACCGTGTGGCAATATACATTTCTCTTATGTCTCCCCCTTGCACCTCACACATGCGAAGACAGCAAAAAGTGGATTTATCGGTTTTTGTTCCGGCGCTCCTCATATGATCAGAGAGTTCATGTTTATTAGGATTGATTCCAAGTCAGGTTTCATCAAATCAATCTTGAATTCCAGAAAATGAGATAGCTTAAACTAGGTGGTAAAATGGAATAGTATGTAAACACAAAACTGTCCTGCCCTTTTAAGAGACAATATGTACATCCTATAGAAGAGTTCATTGGTGTTGCCACAAAGCATACAACTATACTAAGATAATATGTATAGTACTCTTGCAATCTGGGCTACAAAATAGATGCCATTGAACACAGCTGAACAATGAATCCAGTTTCAGACACTGCTTGATGGCAATTATGACAACTTACACATTTAACTCATTGTTTGGGCATTTTAATAAACCTTGATCGAAGAATGAGCAAGTTGACTCATCCAAACTATCTTTCAGAAGTACTGTTCCTGTCCAACAATCATACAGTACTAATTCTCTGCATATGTAATGAAAAACACCACTTCAATGACACGACATCCTCCACATCCACTCTCTCCTGTTAGTTTATCCCGTGATCGCTCTTCACCATAATAAGAGATCAAAATAACAATAAAATGGTAAAAATTCAAGATAGCAAACCATATGGAAGAAAGGTTTCACTGACCATATCTTATGACTGACACACTGCAATATGAACTCTTAAGTAATATTTCCACGTCGTCTCAAAGGCGAAAGCAAAGGTACCAAATCTCTTGGAAAATAATTTTCCCCAACATGAGAAACATTAACTTATGAAAGAAACGGATATCATTTGACAGCTACCTTATAAAAATGCGCACGTTTTTCCTCACAACTTAATACCCAATTTAAGTCATTCTGATCTATCATTTCAGTCAGTCAACATGAGTGTGTCCAATCTAATTAGGCACACTCATGTTAACCGACAGAAAAACTTCTACTAATAGATTACTAAGGCAACACTGAAAAATGGCTTTATATATTTCAATAAATTTATTCTGAGGCAACAGATCATGTAAAGGAAGAAGTACATTTATTTTCTGAAGCAAAACTAAAACGTCAAGTTGTAGAGAAATATTGCCACACCAAAAATCTTACATTTCTCGGCATATATCAAACGTTAACTGTACCATAAGAGATTTTTTTGCAACTGACCAAGAAATACCTTAACAACGTGAAATTCAGAAAATTTCTTGCCTCTCGTTAAAAATAACATACATGCAACACAAAGATAACCAAACTTACGGGATCCCTTTAGCATCCAAAACCAGGTGAACCCGTTGGGCGTAAGGGCAAAACGGCATACTGTACAGACGCAGCTTTCCTTTCTCCAGAGGAGGGTTAACGGAACCTTTGAACATGATATAGCAAAATAATACGTCACTCAAAATAAAGTAGTGATGTAAACAACGGCATGCACTTTAACAACACCATCTGTTCATGAACTTAGCTTTCCTTACCCTTGCCAAGATGTTTCAAACTCATTTTTCGGAATGTTCTTCACTCTTATCAAAAAACCTTTCACTTCTACCTCTTGCCACGGATCATGAGAACTATATGCTTCTTGCGTCGGACTTGTTTGAAGTGCTGAAGTACTTACAGCATTTTTCGGAATGTTCTTCACTCTTATCAAAAAACCTTTCCCTTCTACCTCTTGCCACGGATCATGAAAACTATATGCTTCTTGCGTCGGACTTGTTGAAAGTGCTGAAGTACTTACATGATCCTTGTGCTGAAGAAAAACCAATTTGAGGGTATTTATAGGTTCCGTAACTACCTCAGAGAATATATAAATAATAAGTAACAGAGACTCTTTCGCACATTAAAGCTGGAATGTCTAACTTCGAATTATCTAATTATCTTCATACAGAGGGCGTTTTTATCTTACTTTCGATTTTTGCAAAATATGAAAGTAGACTTATGAGATCAACACAGGGCCAAAAATTGTGTGTCTGCGAGTGATAGATAGATAGATAGATAGATAGATAGATTGTATTAATTCCATTTGATCAAATACATGTATACGATACATTTTTGATATAGGATACGTCAGAATTTACACCTATAAAATAAAAGTAGTAATAGGTATATAATACTATAACTATTTATAACTTATTATAATAACAGATCTTAAGAGATACAATCTTATTGGACAACTATTTACACCTTACTCTATTATCATAATATGAAAACTTAATTCTGTAAATACAACAACTTACAGTTAGGTATTACAATTAAAATAGAAAAGTAAAATATAATTATAGATTTCATCGCTCCTATACACTAAGATATTAAACTACAGAGTAAAAACAATGGCACTGCAGATAAGCTAGCAACATTCTATCAAAGATTTTTATTTTTGGGGCAAGTTTTATATACTGGGGTAGTTTATTGTATAATTTACCTCCTGTGTGAAAAGTTCCTTTTTGATATATGCTTGTGTGTGTGTGTGTGTGTGTTTGAAATATGAATGTTTTTATTTTGTCTTGTGTTATGCCTATGAACATCATTGTTTGTTTTAAGAAAAACATCCTTATTTAATAAATTCTAAAAAAAAAAAAAAAAAAAAAACTTTCAAAGATATATATGCAGGGCAGTGGGAGAATGTTTAATAAATCTATAAACAGAGGTCTACATGATTCTCTAGTGTTTACATTTGCCATAATTCTAATCGCCCTCTTTTGTATCCTAAACGTGCTTAGTACATCTGGCGACATACCTCAAAATATGACCCCATATCATAAGTAAGAATGGAAATAAGCAAAATAAGTATTTCTTAATGTGTGCATGCTAGTGCAGGTTTTCAAAATACGTAACGCAAAGCACATCGAGTTAAGTTTAGTATTCAGATATTGTATATGTTTATTCCATTTCAAGTCATGTTGTATCCATAGTCCTAAAAACTTTGTTTCTGATTTATTTTCTATTTGATGACCATTTAATGTTATATTGGGCTTCGCAGGATTCCTATTCTGTATAGTGTGGAAATTTAGACATACCGTACTGTTTTTTTTATAGCTTATTATGAGGCGATTATCTTGTGACCATTTGGTTAACACTCCTGTAACGGAGTCAGCAGACTGCTGTATGATCTGTTTAGTTTCACCTTTTATTACGAGTGTTGTATCGTCCGCAAACAAAATTTCCTTATGTGAATGAACATTCTGTGTTATATCATTGATATATAGAAGAAAGAGTAGTGGGCCCAAAACCAATCCCTGGGGTACTCCAAATTTAATAATTCCCTCAATGGACAATGTTTCATTAAGTAATTTGTTTCCAACATCCTCGTGTCTCAAGCTTACTATTTGTTTACGCCTTGATACGTAAGACTCGATCCATTTATTAGCTAGACCTCTAATACCATATTGATTTAGTTTTGTAATGAGGATTTTATGGTCAACAATATCAAATGCTTTCGATAAATCCAAGAATAGGCCAGTTACATGTTCCTTATTGTCAATTAATTTCAGTATACTATTAATACATTCATAAATTGCTGTCTGCGTAGATTTTTCCGTTCTGAATCCATGTTGTGAGTTTGATAATATTTTATTTTTTTCTATAAAACTTATCAATCTCTTATATATGATTTTTTTCACAATTTTTGCAATACCAGTTGGTAAGGTAATAGGACGATAGTTATCTAATTCATCTTTTGAACCGTTTTTGTGCACTGGAATTACTTTTGATAACTTCAAAATATCCAGGTAAGTTCCTGAGAGAATTGAACTATTTATTAAGTGTGTAAATGGATTTATTATATTTTCTGCACATTTCTTTAAAATTGCATCAGGGATGCCATCAATGCCAGCACAGAATTTATTTGTTAGCTCTTTTATAACTATTCTTACCTCTTCACTTGTGACATGATTTATAAATAAAGAATCACTACATATATTTATTTTATTATTAGAATTTAGTGTATTTACCTGTGATTTATTTAATAATTTTTGTGGAATTTACAGAAAATAGTCATTAAAAGTGTTTGCTATTTCCTCTGGATTATTAATCACTTTATTATTTCTGGTTAATGTAATGTTCCTTTGTATTTTAGCAGATTTTCCAGTTTCTTTCTTTATCACGGACCACATAGCCCTGTTTTTATTCGATGATTGGGAAATAAAATTATCATTATGCATTTTCTTTGCTAGTCTTATTACCTTATTTAATATGCTAGTGTATTTTTTGTAGTAAAAATTGAATTCAGGTGTTGTGTGGTATTGTTTATATAATTTGTGTAGAAATGTCTTTCTTTGACATGAATTTATAATCCCTGTTGTTATCCAATTGATAGTTATTTTGAACAGTTCTTTGTCTAAAGGGGAATGCTGTTTCAAAATAGTGTTTTAGGGTACTGTTAAATGCATTAAATTTATCATTTACATTTTCTAATTTATACATTTCTGACCATGTTTCCTTATTTAATAAGTCATTGAAATATGTAACATTTGTTTCAGTGAATGACCTGCACTTTGATTTTTCTCCATTATCATTATTATTGATTGTTTCGGGTACTTCAAAACTCAGTATTTGTCCATGGTGGTCACTAAAACCCGGACAATAGACTTCTATTGAATGGTGATATTTATCTGTATTTAAAAAAAATTGATCAAGAGTGGTTTTACTAAATGTTGTTATTCTTGTTGTAGGTTTCAGTCCATAGGAAATTAGTAACTGTGTTAATAATTCACAATTTCTATCAAAATTTAAGAAATCCACATTTACATCCCCACAAATTATTATATCGAAATTTACTTTGCTCATGTTATTGAGTAACAATTCTAATTTATCTATAAATAAAGGAAACTTTCCTGACGGAGAAGGTATTGGCAACTCAAACTAACACTTGGGGCGCTGCGGTCGGTCTGGATAAGTAGGGTTTAAAATACTCAATAACACGCGTTTGATATGGAACACTTTTTATTTTTCGGTTATAATCAGTAAATGTGGTCTCTAAAGTAATGACAGTGTTATTTTTAATTGTATATATGTATAACTGTGCGATACACGTGATCTAATTTGTGTGTTCCACTGGATTTTTTGGTGTCATTTGCATATTATCAAGCATCAGTTTTTATGGTTGATGTAGATCAGCTGATTCAAATTTACACAGGGCTACACTTCGGACATTATTTCGGTACTATTATGCGCAATATAATGTAAATGTCGATCCTGAGTCAACGCCGAGGACATTCAAATAGAGAAATACGGTACATAAACAAATAAATAACACACCGAAGCTGTGCTACTTTTATCATTCCGAGACTAGCATCCACGCAAACCAGACGCCACTGTTCCAAGCTCCGACTTATATCGTGAATTGATGTCAAACTGATGATCCGCCAGCCTTTCCGCCAAGCCTACACCTCGTAATCGCTAAGTTCTTCGATATTCGAGCTATTCCACTACGAGTCATATAGACCTAATTTGCCTCCCCGTGGGCACTGTAGAATGAGTGATTCCGCTACCATTCAAATATTCAACACCAAACCCACCTTTTAACCATCCAAATCAAGCAATTCCTGTCGCCCCACGAGTTTTAATACAAGTTAAACTCATCCCTTCTCCCTACCAAGCAGCCAATAATTAATTATTTAATTAATTATTCAAGTAACTTCAATCTTACCAGCGCGCCCATCGTAACAGCTGTTTTTAAACTGAATAACCTTCGCTTGCTTTACGTCGCAGGTCTTCTGTCTGTCTACCTCGACAAGTGTTAGATCCTTCCCGGGGTGGAAAGGTATTATTATTAGGTATTAGGTATCATCACATTTCGGCTATTGCTATTTGCATCTTTTGGAAAGTGATGAAAACGTATATCCGCAGCCCTCTTATACATCGACTTACAGCCGTAAACTTAGCAATACACTTTGCTTTTACTCATTTTTCACTCTATCAACGAATAAAACTTATTACTTATGTATAAAGACACGAACAATTTACCACGATCTGTTTACCAATACAAGAAACCATATACAAACAGTCACCACGTGACAAATGTACCCTACTTGGTAAGTTTCTCATTTTTACCGCTAGATGTCATATCAGATAGCTGGAGTTGCCATTACGCATACAATTATTAACTTAAACTGCTGTATTTTTACGGCAGAGAATTCAAAATCCTGTTCCATAATTAGATAATCATAAGCTGTTAACTGTTCATGATCTAAATTATTTCTTAAGAAGATACAAGTACCGCCATGACTAATATTAGATCTAGAGTATTTACTAGCTTGTATAAACCCTGTGAATTGAATTAATTCGAGTTGTTGCTCTTTCAGCCAATGTTCTGAAATACATAGTGCTGAGATGTCTTTAAGTTCATTTTTATGCATTAGATTTATGTAATCAATTTTATTATAGAGAGCCTGAACATCCTGGTGGTAAATTTTAAATTTGTTACTTTTGCAAGCTTGTGTTGGTGATTTATTTACATTATTTTTATTATTATCATCATAATTGTTATTATTATTGTTGCTAGATTATTATTATTATTATTATTATTATTATTATTATTATTATTATTATTATTCCACGGGAGTGTTCAGTGCGGAGTGTATCCGATATACTAAGTGAATTAGAAATAAGCTAAGCCTAGGAGGTAAGCCGAAATGAAGTGCAAATGTTACAGGAAGAGGCGTACTAATCAATTACAAACATATACCATGGTACATAGTTAAAAAGTTTCATGACAAATCCCTTGGCGTGCTAGCCCGATAAGTGAGGTTAAGTTAGCAAGGTCACGGATCGCCCACCGAAAAAGTAAACTCTGGGTAGTTCATACAGGCAACACAAGGCTCAAGTGTAGCAGGTGCGCACAAACATTTAACATCACACGGAGCGAGCAAAGGCACATGCTAGCAATGTGTAAAGACTTTCAGTCAGGAAAATGAACTAGATACCTCATTCAGACGGAATAAGGCTGAAGTGTTACAGGTGCGCAAAAACATTTAAATTATTATTATTGTATTGTGAAGTGACTTACCAAAGCGGAGCGCTTGGAGAGAGTTTCTGTTATTGAGGGCCAGTCAAAACAAGAGAGCATTGGGAATCTTCGACCGAGTATGGAGGATCTTTTGCAACGGTGTCGAAACATTCTCAATAAGATGAAGCTTGCAACTGACAGGCAGCGTAATATATCCAAAGATGTGAAGAATGTCATAGTGGAACTAGAAGAGGCCATTGATTCTATAGCCTATTGTGATCGTACTTCACATGCGGCACAAGACGAAGCTCACAAGGTTATAGTGAATGACCTGCCGAAGGACATTATCCCCAATTCTAACAGCCGGAACGAAGTTACTTCGGGAACTGTAGCTGCTCAGGAGGGGGATTGGAAGAATGAGACAAAGTCGTCAGAAATATGGACCCCTGTTACATCGAAGAGAGACAGAAGATTGGTAAAGGTTAGAGAAAATGCTGAGAATATGCAGGAGGATTTTGCTGATAATGTTGACATATCTACCCACCAAGCAACCCCAAACAGACAGAAGAGACCTAGTAGGTCAAGGCGAGCAGCCTTACTGATCAGACCAGCTGAAGGTAAATCATATGCCGATATTCTGAAGGAGATTCGCCAAAAAGCAAACCCTAATGATACAGGAACTGAAGTCCGGTCCATTCGACAAACTAAAGCGGGAGACATCCTTGTCGAGTTGGGAGCAAGTTCCAGGGATAAAGCAGATTTTGGTAATTCTCTGCGAAATGTTCTGGGGTCCAATCAGTGAAGGAAGTGGGAAAAAACCAGAGGCGGTATGCTATCTAAAGATATATTCCCTGTCATATCTCAACATCAAAAAAGCATACCCCTCCCTTACAACGTAACGGGATATGCAGGAAATTGTTCTATTCACTCAGAATTGCATCATGCTTAAGTAACAAATTTAATTTTCAGTTAAAGAATATATGTGTGAATTATTATTTAGGCTATATAGATAATAAAATTAAATGAGTGAAGTGGGGAACTAAATTAATTTTTGTTTGTTTGTTACTGACATATAATTAGTATCCGTATAAGATCTCGCTTTATGAGTTTTGCTGCATGGACAGCCATGGCCGTTCTTTTTTTCCACTCTAGTTAACTGCAGCGATGCTGAAGCGCTTTTCGGGTTCGCTTTTAAAAGGAACGCACGGTTCTATATTGGCGATGTCTACAGGCGAATGCTTATCGCTGAAGGTAGCTTGGTACCACTGGATGAATGATCATGTAAGGCAATTAGGCTATATTAATTCCTACGGCGCAAACAAATTTAAGATCCATTGGTTTTCAGTGGCGGTATGCTATTTGACATTGAAAGCAGTGACGGTATGCCATTGGACCTTTGAAAGCAGAGCCGGTATTCCATACCGGCGCATACCGCCTCACTTCCCTCCCTGGGTCCAATGCTACAGTTCGTAGGCTTGAAGCGAAGGCAACTGTTGAAATCAGAGACCTTGATGCTCTAACTACTTCCGAAGAAGTCATGGAAGCTATCCAGAGAACTATCCCAGAACTCTCTCCAGATACCAAGGTGCTGGTGACGAGGACGAATACGAGGGAAGTGAAGATGGCTGTTGTCACATTAACAACTAGTGATGCAGATGTGCTCTTGAGGCAAGATCATATCACCATAGGATGGGTCAATTGCAGAATTAGACGGAGGATCATGGTATCTCGTTGTTATAGATGTCTGGACTATGGACCTGTTGCTAGCAACTGCAAAGGCACAGATAGAAGTAAACTTTGCTACAATTGCGGCGGGACAGGTCACAAAGCTAGAGGATGTACGGCCTCAAAGAAATGTGTTCTTTGTGAAGAACGAGGTTTCATCAAAGATTTAGCACATGCTATGGGATCTGGCCAGTGTAAGGTCTTCAGAGAAGCTTTGGACAAAGAAAAGGCACTGAGGTTCAAATGATTCGTATACTTCAAGCCAATCTATATAGAAGTAAGACAGCCAATGATCTGCTATATCAGCTAGTCACAGAGAAGCAAAGCGATCTCTTGCTAATCAGCGAACAGTATAAAGATAACGAGTCATCTCTTTGGTTCAGTGACACACTTGGCACTTCTGCAATCTGGGTGTTGGATTCTAGAAAAGTTATTATAAAGGATCATGGAAGTTCTGATGGTTTGGTTATGTTTGGGTGAAGACCAGAAGGGTCACCTATTTTAGTGTTTACCTAACTCCTAATGAGGCAATTGAGCACTTCTGCCGCAAAGTAAATTCTTTGGAAGATGCAATTCTAAACGCCACAGATAGTGTCATAGTGGCTGGAGACTTTAACGCCAAAGCAGTGGAATGGGGTATGCCAAGTACAGATTCCCGGGGTAAGTACATTCTAGAGATGGCATCCAGGATACGCCTTCTAATATTAAATATTGGTACAGTTCCAACTTTCCGACGTCCAGGATGTGAAGGAGCAATTCCGGATGTCTCCCTGGCATCAGAAGTAATTGTGCCATTCATTAAGAGATGGAAAGTGTTGGAAGATTATTGTGCTAGCGATCATCAATTCATCGCCTTTGACTTTGAATCAAATGTTCAGGGACGGGAAGTACCTCCCCAGAAATGTCAACGGTGGAATGTAAATAGGATTAGCATGGACAAGTTCAAATATATCATTGGGAAGAGTGCAAAACAGATTCGAAGTGCTGAAGCACGGAGAGAGTTTGAGGTTGAGGATCTGGTTTCTGCAACCATGAAAATTATTACGTCAGCTTGTGATGTTTCGATGCCCTCCTCAGTACCACGTCACCGAAAGAGCCCTGTATACTGGTGGACCAGAGAGATAGCAGAATTAAGGAAGAACTGCCTCAGGCTTCGCCGTCTTGCCCAGAGAGCAAGAAATCCGGAAGAAGCTAATGAAAAATCAGCGGAGCATGAAGCTGCAAAGAAGCTACTTCAGAAAGCCATAACTACGTGCAAGGTTCAGAGTTGGAGAAAGCTTCAGGAAGATATTGACACTGATCCATGGGGTTTGGGTTACAAAATTGTAACACAGAAACTTGGAAGTCACAGAACATCGTGCATCATGGAGGATGATATTATGAACACCATTGTTCAAACCCTTTATCCAACTCATCCCACAATACCTGAGAGGAATTTTGAAAGTGATCTAGATTTCCCACTGTTTACTGAAGATGAACTTCGGGTTGCAACGTATTCTTTACGGAATAACAAGGCTCCGGGGCCGGATGGGATTCCTAATGAGGTTCTGAAAATAATAGTTGATCAAGATATGTTGTTATTGTTGAGAAGGTTCAATGTGTGCTTGAAAGCAGGAATCTTTAGCTTTCGCTGGAAGATCTGTCGCTTAGTGCTCATTAGTAAGGGCATGGGTGACCCTGAGTTACCAGCATCGTACCGCCCACTTTGTATGCTTGACACAACAGGCAAACTATTTGAGAAACTCATAAGATGGAGATTGCTTGAAGCAATAATCGCAGCCGGCGATTTATCACCAAGACAATTTGGATTCAGGGTAGGCCGGTCGACACTGGATGCAGTGCAAGATGTCGCCGATAAAGTACGAAGAGCGGAGAGTTATAATCATTACTCTCGCCGGATGATTCTCTTTGTTACACTGGATGTTAAAGACGCCTTCAACTCTGTCAAATGGACAGATATCATGGATGCTCTAGAATTTTCATTCCATGTTCCAAGGTATCTCCTTCGGATCTTAGACTCTTACTTGAAGGATCGTGCTCTGCTCTACGATACTACAGAAGGGATCCGTAGAGTACAAGTCTCGAATGGGGCTGCCCAGGGTTCGATACTCTGACCTGATCTCTGGAATGTTACATACGACAGCTTGTTGAGGCTTGAAATGCCTGAAGAAACTATTCTAGTAGGATATGCAGATGATGTTGCTGCTCTTGTAGCAGGAAGAAGTGTCGATCCGGCACAGTTTCGACTCAATATGGTAATGCGCAAAATCAATAGATGGATGGAGGAACATGGTCTGTCACTAGCACTTAGTAAGACGGAAATTGTCATCCTAACAATGAAGAGAATTCAGACAATACTTCCAATACAGGTAGGACAAATTCAAGTAGAGACGCAGCCAGCAGCAAAATACCTGGGCATCATGATCGACAGTAAAATGAATTTTGGAGAACAGATTAGACGGACTGCAGATAAGGCAGCCAGAGGAGTAACGTCCCTCAGTCGGCTCATGGCCAATGTTGGTGGGCCAAAATCTAGTAAGAGAAGACTATTGACGACAACCATCCATTCAGTTTGCTGTATGGAGCGGAAATATGGGCGGATGCCCTGGATAAGGACATTTATAGGAAGTCACTGGTGCAAGTGCAGAGGCGGGGTGCTTTGCGCGTGGCATCTGCATATCGCACGGTCTCTGAGGAAGCAGTTCTCGTTATTGCCGGGATTATTCCGATTTTTTTTTCTTGCGAAAGAACGCAAGAACATTTACTTGAGGAAATCTGATATGGGTTTACAAAATGCAAGACGATCGGCAAGAGTACAAACCTTTCAAAATTGGCAGATCAAATGGGAGCAAGGAGATCAAAGCCAATGGACTAAGAGAATGATCCCTCAGGTGCAGGTTTGGACAGAGAGGAAACATGGTGAGGTTGGTTACTATCTCACTCAGTTCTTGACTGGCCATGGGCACTTCTGTTCCTATCTTAAGAAGATGGGGAAGGTGGATTCATCAGATTGCATCTACTGTATCAACGAATTAGATAATGCTAATCGCACCTTCTTCTCTTGTGGACGGTGGGTCCAAAATAGGCAGTCTCTTCAAGATCACATTGATGTAGAGATATCCCCGGACAATATTGCTGCAGTGATGCTACAAAATGAGGAAAACTGGAAACAGGTAGCAAGCTCTGTTGAAGATATCCTCCGAACAAAGAAGACGGATCTGGATCGCCACTGAAGATGATTCATTACGGAAGAGTGCCCTACAGGCAAATATAAAATGACTCTAGCCTGAAGTAATGTGATAAACGGTTCCAGGCTAGTGTTCAGAAGTAACGGGGGAGTTTTAATCGGTAGTCTGCTACTCAGGAGCAGGAGCCCGACACTCTGTGCGTAAATGAATTTCTTCCCCTAAAAAAAAAAAAAAAAATGTTGCTAGACAAATCCGAAATATCATTGTTCCACTCAGTTAAATTTGACATCGAAAGATCTTAATGCCAAACCTCACGTTTGGCTTCTTTTACAAGATTCCCTGCTGTTACTGTTGAACTATTCTTACCATTTGAATTTACAATTTTGCAGATTTCATCACTAAGATTCTCTTTTCCTAACCTATTTAGGTCTAGGCCATGTCGGGTGTGGAACTTCCTGTCTAATTTGCTTACATCTATAATTTGGACATTAGGAAAACTCTTACAAATTTTACGAATATTTCCATTTGTAGCCTCTATTTCTACATTTACGCATGATTTGGGAATTAAATCGTATCTCTGCGGAATGTTTACAATGATGACATTTGTGTTATGCATGGATGGCAATGTACCCTTTAAATCTTTGATTACCTTTTTACTCTCGTTTCTATAGACGTCGTTTGCTCCAGCGATGATTACTGCATAGTCCTTTGAAGTGAGGGTCGCACACTCTCCTACCATCCCGTTCGTGACCGCTGCAATGGGTGCTCCTGGCTTTACTGTCGAAGTGACCTCCATTTCTCCGCTTCTCTCCAATACGCTTGCTGCTACATCTCGCCCGTGACTAGCCGCAAATATCCGCATCTTCCTGGATTTTCTCTTTATTACTTTCTTCTTTTCTTCTAGAAGAAAGTCATCATTTTCTTCGACGAGCGCTCCAAATGAATTTGAGACGGGAATTTCTGTTACATGTTCTAGCCTAAGCTTATTCTATCTTACATTACCAGCAACCACTGTCGACCAAGTTTCCTTGCTTTCCTCTCTGTTTCCTTTTAATTTATTCAACTCTTCCATTAACTTAGCAATATCTTCCTTTAGCAGCTTTATAATTTCATCTTTTGAGGACAGTTCGTTTCTCAGGTTATGACATTCGCATGACGGTACCGGTAGGCCTACATTACGACAATCGGTATTACTTTTCTCCTCACTCAATTTTACCTGAGATCTTGTGATTATTATTTGCATTTTTTACTTTTATTTTGCACGACGAGCATAAATCCGTAACGGTTACACTACCTGGCGAGACACTAACACTGTTAACTGACGACATACTAGAGATCTAAGTTGGCCTAGATGTTTATACCAAATTACACTAAATTTATGTTAATTATTACTACCTAAATGAATTAATCTAATTACCTACCAATAAAGAAGAATGTGAAATACGTATGTATGTGTGTGTACTCTGCATGTCTGTCCCCCATATCAATTCAAACACGGTGAAACCGAATTGAACGAAATTTGGTATAGAGGTAGCACTAGCACAGGGCACCTCAGTGTCATGTTTTATATCGCCGCCATCCTGATGGAAACGTAATGGCAGCCACCCAAATGTTAAGAGCTTAAATCAAATTACGACCAACCTAATCAACTGATCTCTACCAAATTTTACAACAACATACCTTTATGTGGGAAGCGTCTTTTGACCAAACTACAAGGCCATCAGCCCAATAGTTTGCAGATGGTGGCCATGCATGGGTGAAAATCAATTCCCACTATCAATTCAAACACAGTGAAACCGAATTGAACGAAATTTCGTACAGAGATAGCACTAGCAAAGGGCACCTCAGTGTCATGTTTTATTTCGCCGCTGTCTTGACGAAAACGTAATAGCGGCCAGCCATTTGTTCAAATCTGAAATCAAATTACGGCTAACCTAATCGTCTGATCTGTATAAAAATTTGCAAAGACATACCTTTAGGTGAGGAGCGTCTTTTGACCTAACTAAAAGGTCATCAGCCTTGTATTTTGCAGATAGCGGCCATGTCCGTATGCAAATCGATTCCCCATATCAATTCAAACACGGTTAAACCGAATTGAACGAAATTTGGTACTGAGCCCTAATTCACCCAAGCTCAAGTTATGGACAGAGCCGAGGATCGAACCAACCTGTCAATTTTTCGAGTTATAATGTGAAAATTGGAAATAATAATTTATTTCACTCAGGGATATGTTATGGGAAGTGAATTGAATTATTTAGAAATGTTTTGGGATAATTTTGGACTATTTTGAAATATTTGGATTTGGAAATTTTGTGGTGATTGAGGATTAACCAAGGGAGAGTCAAAGTTAGCACTCTCAAAACCGGTTTTGGTTAGCCGAGTCGGCAACAACAAATTATGCACACGACCCAACTATAAGAGGCAATGACAGGTAAAGTTTTTGACAATAAACCTACAGCCAATCAGAACAGATCGCAAAATTTGTGTGGGAACTGCTATTAAACCATATTTGCTTTAATAAAGAGAAATTAGCATTTCCACAGATCAAGAACAGTGTATGATATTTATTCGGAAGTATGGAATTATATAATATTGGCTAGGAGAAGAGGAAATAGCATAATTCTATTATGAATGGACCGGGCGCGAGGCTCGAACTGGATCTAGGGTGCCACGCGCGCGAACCGCAGTCCCAGCGAGGCGACTTCTACTGAAACGATTGAAGAGAGCGGACCTGTGTTGTAAGGTGCTCCGCAAATTACCATATAGCAACGAGAAGTGCGAGCAGGAGACTTCACTGACCTGCAGGAGACGCATCGATAGCCGAGGAAGAGGTGAAGAGTCCGGAAAAGCAGCGAAAAGTAATATTCAGCATTGAAAGAAGCAACTGTTATAACCACAGCGCACGAAGAGAAAGATTGCATTATTACGAAATGTATTCTACAATCCAGCAAGTAGCTTCACATATAACAAGCTACTATATTATTGAAGCACTATTACTGCCACATTATATAAGCAGATTTGTTCTTACAATTCATCATGCTTACAACTGCAAGTCAGGGGGGAAGAATATACTCTGCATTCACTAAGAAGAGTACTATGATTCACTAAATCATGAAAGGAGGATAATCTACACTATGGAGCGGGAAGTTCAGAGTTGATCATGAGGTCCTTGGATCGACGTTACCACGACTGCTTAACCATCATGCAGTTTGCTGAATTTCAACAATTCTACTCAAATATCCAGTAAGAACTTGGAGAGATATAAACCATGGACGCTCATAGCTACTTTAACGACGAGGTGAAGAAGAAAGAAGCAGATGGAATGCAGTGTTCATTGTTCCGGGTTCCTGCGACCAGACTACCAATAGTCGAGAAAATAGAACATTGCTGTGTGGGGAGACCGAAACCAGGTGGTCACCAGCCCAGCAGGCACGAGTTAATCAGCTGCGAGCCACGTTGCTTGCATGGCTCGATTCTGAAACGCGACCAGCACGAGCCAACTAGGGAGCGGAACATTGAAGCCATTGAACGAGGTATTTCCATTGCAGAACGTCGGCAAGGTACAGAAATGACTGCTCTACTATCTCAGCAGTTTTGGTTCTAGTATTTGTTGGAATTAGCAGGTTGATCAATTCATATTTTAGATATTCTTTCGTATAACTCATGTTATTATTCTGTCTATTTAGAGATTTTTAGTTAACTTTTATACACGTCAACGTGTGTCGTCTTAGACGTGATTTCATTAGATTTGAACTTAGAATGCCGTTTAAGTTTTTTTTATTCAGTAACGTTTTTAATATTCTCACTTTAAGCGAAAACTGTTCTATATAAGGGAATGCTCCGATTGATACACTTACGCTATAAGCAATGTAAATGCGTTAAGATCGCTAGAATACATCGTTATTCAAATCAAGATCTATTGTAAAAGACTATAATGCTGTTATTAACAATTTATAATGTATAAACATTTTTGCAACAATCTTAAATGTTATTAACAATAACATTGACCGAGTATAATTCCAATTAAGGAATATAAACACTATGTGACGTTAATCAAGTCATGGATAATTTCTGTAACTATATTTATGTCAGAAAGGATCACTATTGTGACAATGGAAGTCAGGTGATGCCTATAAATAGCAACAATTTTGTTAATACGAAATGGAGACTAGAAGACTTGTAGGTCTGTCTGAAGTCAAGTATGTGTAAAACAAGCTCTTAAATGAATATTTTATTCATTAATGTTTATAAGAAACGGAATGACGGAAGATATTGTTATTAACTTCAGAAAGATGAGCGGACTACTAGTATTTTGAAACTTACACTCATGTATTATGTGGAAGTACAGTACAATGATATGGTCTATTATTGAAATGCATTATTTAAAGTTACGTGGAATGTTAAACAAAGTATACAGTTGTGAACAAAATATTGTGGAAAAACTGAGCACGATGATCTTAAAATTAGAGAAGGAGAAGGTTAGGAGTGTTTCATGAACCGTATACACAGCAGTGTTACGTAGTAAGATCACTAATTCTTCGACATGTATGTAGCAAGATGGGTTATTGTTGATTTTGAAGGAATGCCGTGTAGTATTTTATGAAGGTTATTGTGGTAAAGTGAAGAAAGGAATTATGTCGTATTTGGAAGCGCAGTTGACGTTATGAAAGGTATTGTTCACCTGTTTGAAATGAAACGAGTATTGCCATGAGAGCAAACTACTTCTACAGTGTGTTGAGAAAGTAATTGATATTTAGGAGTGTATTTATGTGTAGTTCATGTCAGTAAGCGTTTATATTATACCCACATCGTCGTATATGTAACTGTGTAGTTCCGTTTCGATCTTTAATGTAACTATTATTTGTATTAATGGATTTGAATTCCAAGAACTATAACTTGCTTCAGTGTTCGTTAAATATAGTTCATTGTTTGTGACAAATAACCTAAATATACAAGAACTTATCGTTTATGTGAACCAGTGTTTTTTGGAATTAGGAATGTTTTGTAACGAGAGCGCTAATAGATTGACACATCACGTCAAATCTAGTTCTGATTTGAATACCGCGCTGGACGTAGGTATTTCAACAATGTAAATAAGTTATTAACGTAATTATTATTATTATCATTAAATTTTATCCACGTGTGTTAACATAGATGTATATTGTAGGGTTTTTCATTATTGTAATACGTCATTGAGTCGAACATCTGATCTCAGATCAAGCTATACTTTTAACAAGTCACAGAATGACTAATAATTTTTGCCATTCGATGTCTATATTCGAAATTTCTTGTTTTATCAATGCAATTCTTACAGAATATGCTAATTTAAGGAGTAGATATTTTATCTACCATCATAATAATTTTTATTATTGCTCTTAACAATTTTTTATTGGTAATAGGGATTTCCTTGTTGTATATTTTTTGGAATAAATCCCAGGCACTTGTTTTAGTTTGCCTGTTTGTTTTTATAAGAAAGTGATCATCTTCTCATTTCGCAATCGCCGTGCGATAATACTATCAGTTGGTTACTAGAACTCACTTAGTCTCAACTCTCACCGTTTACGTCCGAGATCCGAGATTCTCGTACTACCATCTTATTATGGAATTAGATTTGCTAGTAAATGTGTAACTAATTAGTAGTGTTATTGTACGTCCGTATGCGTCAAGGGTTTCCTAGTCATTCGCCCAGTAGGGAAATGTTGATGTGTCTAGCTGGGTATCGACATCCCTACAATCCTTTACCATCTCAGCGGATATGGGTGGTGGCTAATGCGAGATTCGGGCGCAGTACCGAGGTAGCATTAGCAAAGGGCACCTCAGTGTCATGTTTTATATCACCGCCATAATAAGAAAAAATAAATGGCGCCCACCCTAATGTTCTGAGCTTAAATAAAATTACGACTAAACTAATTATCTGATATCTATCAAATTTTGGAACAACATACCTATATGTGGGAAGCGTCTTGTGATCAAATTAGGAGGTCATCAGCTTAATAGTTTGCAGATGGCGGCCATGTATGTTTGAAAATCGATTCCCACTATCAATTCAAACACAACTGAACCCAAATCGAACCACCTTTGGTACAAAGGTAGCACAAGGAAGGGGCAACTCAAGTGTCACGTTGTATATCGCCGCCATCATAACAAAAAGAAATGGCGCCCACCCAAATGTTCTGGGCTTAAATCAAATTACGAATAAACTAATCATCCGATGTCTACCAAATTTTGCATCAATTCACCTTAATGTAGGAAGCGTCTTGTTAATGAGTTGGGGTTGCTTTAGGTGGCGGAATGAATATTTATCCTCTTTAATAAATATGACTTTTATTTCTGTTTATTGTCCTGTATCTTATCAATGCTATGTTTGCTATATTACAATTGACTGCCGACAGCGCAGCGTTATGACCTATCTTAAACCACGACCCACTGGACGCTGCTCTCCAAGGAGCTTTCAAAAGTAGTCCATACACACAGGGAGCTCATAGCAGCACATTAGCAGCTAACATTTCTGGCTCTCCTTGAAGCGCTTTCAACACGAAAACCATGTACTGTAAGTACGGTATGTTAAGTACCATACGTAAACAACATTTGAACGTAAATGTCAAAAACTACATCTATTGAGAACATATAGCCTAACTTAAACGCTAAACAGGTTGTGATTTCCTCGTTGAAGTTCTCCATCGGAAGGGAGCACAGCTTCTTGACACTTCTCGTAAAGTTCACTTGCTATGTATGCTTTAAAAATGCGTATTCTGCCTCTTCGTCGACTTTCTCGAAGTTGGAAAGACCCCGCATAGTCCACACCAGTCACGGTGAATGGTCTGGTGACTCTCGAAACCCTCTCTTTGGGTAAATCTCCCATGAGGACTTCTGGAACTGTTGGAATGAATCGAAAACACTGGACGCATTATCGAAGGATATTTTGTGCTTCTCTTCGACCACTTATCGGCCAATATTTTTGTCGAGTTGAATGTAATAGTCTGGTGGACAATGATGAAGTCTCACATGCTCATATCTCATAATAGCTGTTGTTATGTGATGGTTTGCCGATAGAAGAATGGGATGCTTTTGATCTTCAGAGAGAGCAGAATGTCTCAATCTTCCACCAACTCGTATTAATCCATCTTCATCAATGAATGGATCAAGGCATCTAAAAAGACTTCCACGAGAGGGCGATTCCTTTTTGGATAAACATTTGTGTAATGATGAAAAAGGTTCTATTTGCAACCATCTTAATACAGTATTTTCTGCTCGTTTAATTTCTTCAGGAGTGATGTGCTTTGTATTTAGGTCTTTGGATACTTTTCCCCATTTCTTGCGCTGTACTTTGCTTATGGTATTATTGACGATTCTGTGACAATAAGCCATACTCGACGTAACTTCGAAAATTACGAAAATTTATGCAATATTTTGGAATTACTTGCGAAGTTCAACATAACCTTTGAACTCTTCATCTCTGGCAAACTGATGTCAGGTTGCAATGTAGAAGGAGGTTGTGAATTTTCCTTGACTAACCAATGAGGTCGAAACCACCAAAGATGATGGGTATTAATATCTATGGTTGGAATCCCTCGGGTTATGAGGTCAGCAGGGTTTTACTGAGAGGGTTAGTGGCCCCAGGTTGCATTCTCAGTTGCATCTTGTATTTTTGTGACTCTCTTAGCCACAAATGTTTTCAGCAATCGCGGTTCTGTGTTTATCCATTCTAGAACAATGGTGCTGTCACACCAAAGAAAAACATTTCTTATCTTGTCTGCTGCAGCAGCCTTCGTTTCTCGCACTAAACTTGTCAGTAAAAGTGCTGCTTTTAATTCTAGTCTTGGTATTGCACCCGTTAACCGGCTGTGAATTGGATGACCCGGCGAAAACATCGCAATTCATGCCGATAACACAAGACATATATCACGTAAAGAACAAAGATGATCGAGATCTCGGTTTGAATATATAAAAATATATGCCGGTGGATAGGAGAACTCAAATAGTCTCAGGGGTAGTTATCAGGATACAGGTGTAACAGATTAAATCAACCCACTCCCAATCCTAAATCAAAGCACAACAGAAATCAGAAGATAAGCACAATTAAGAAGATAAAATAGGTATCCATTTATTGGGCAACTCATCGATCAACACATAAAAAATAGAAATCCCAAAAGCCTGTCTTTTTCATTCATTCATTCATTCATTCATTCATTCATTCATTCATTCATTTATTTGCAAAGGGGGGTTTGTCCCCCGGTGGCAAATTGGACTCGGAGATTCGGTCTAAATTAATGCTTGATGTGGATCGATGTAAAAGAAAAATATATATTTATAGTCAAAATAAAAAAATAAGGTTTAAATGGTCAACGAATCTCCTAGGTCCTATCCTTCGATATAAATAAAATTAGAAGATATTCGAAGAAAATTAAATTAAATAAAAACAGGTTAGATTTGGTCATACTTGACTATATAATCCATTAAACACCCTGAATGTCCGTCAGGTGGTGTTTTCTGTCAATCACAAACACACTTACTTGTGATTATAATTAAAGAAAAATCTATAGAAAAGATGTATCTTGCCCTGGAATAATAGTGTGGATATCCCTTCTAACTAATGCAATCAATGAGAAAAATCCAATAATTAACTATATCATCCACCAATTATTAACAGCAATTATTGCCGTAGCAATATTGTTCTAGCTTGACCACAAAATCAAGATTATATTCACTATTTACAATTATTATACAAAGTGTTATCTACATTCTTTCAAATAGAAGAATAAATTTCATTAGTAGAATATCCATGCTTTCCAAATCTCTCAGACACTCAACTTAAGCCTGTGTTTCAAATATTATAATTTTCCATATTATTTTACAAGTTATTTCAGAGTCTTATTACTCTTATTATTCATAATGTTGCAACAAATGTGCACCCCTCATTTTCTATTTGAACAAAATTCAAATTTTATGTTTTAATATAATAATAACACTACTAAGCGTTATATTTCTTTCCATTCGATGGTTTGTTTGCAATGTAGTCTACTTGACTAAATGCAAAGTGATTAGACTATCATTTATTTGCTATTATCAATGCTTAATTTACAATCATTTGCCTGTACTTTACGTAGCCATGCTGTTTTGAATGACCTCACACCAATAATCATTATTATAAGTAATAGGCTATATTTTTATATTCACCAAGTGTTTCAATATTCTACTCTCTTTTGTTATTAAACACCATGATTAATCCTCAAACCATTTCCTTGAATTGTTCACAGCATATGTGAATTATCACATTTTATTATTCTCCTTTTTTTAAATTAAAAATGTCCTCTTTTAACAACTATACCAACTTCACCGTTTTAGTGCAAAAAAAATATATTATTAATACCCTATAATCAACACGGCTATCATTCGGCCACAAAATTGGCATGTATAAATTATGGTATAATGTAGGCCTGACTCGTTGCTATGTCAAATGTATAAGCGTTCACGCATAATGGCAAAACGTGCTTGAAATAATTCAAATTCCCAAAGCAAAGAGTATGGGAGAAGAAAATATGAAAGTATAAACTGATAATCATACTTAGTCAAATCACAATAACATCCACCAATATCTGAAGTTAGGATCCAAGAATTCAAACCTGAATTCAACTCTAGCTCTCAATATCAAATTAGTTATAGGCATCTACTCCATCGAAAATTCCGTCGAATAGACTATAATATTTTCCAACAAAAATATAGGCATGCTCCTATGAAGTTCCAACATCCAAAAGTAGCAAAATCCTATCATCAGAAGTTGAGATGGATTTATAGAATATCCGTAAAAATATTATTAACTGGTTCGTAGAATGAAGCACTGTTGGTTATGGTTTTCCACATCATATAGCCCTTCAATGGGAAATACTACATCACATATTTCCTTCGTGGACGTAGAATAAATCTGGCTATTAATAATAATAATAATAATAATAATAATAATAATAATAATAATAATAATAATAATAATAATCAATCAATTCATTCACCAGTAATTAGCTTAATCTATTTCTTCAACATCTTATCTTAATTCAATTCTACTTCTAATTCAACTTTAGTTCAATATTAGTTCAATATGAGCTCAATGTTAGATCAACTCCATGATATCAAGTATTATGAGTTGTCAGACCACTCAACTACAAAAATTAGTAATATTTTGGCTCACCAACTCGTAGATATAGGAAAGAATGGTACAAGCTTAGTAGGCCTATGTTGTCGGAATGAAGAACCTCCGGATCCAATGAAGAAATCCCCATCTTCGTCAGTACCATCTGCTCTCAAATCCCAAGCTGCAGAAATATATCTTCCGTCTTCTTCCAAATTTCTTGCAGGAACCGAAACCGGGACCCTCCCGTTCCATGGTGGCTGTCTCCTTCAACTCCCTCGATGTGGTCATTATGGTGATCTCATGGCTTCATCCTGACGTGGATATCACTCCATCTCGTTCCCTAATGTATCGGTTTAGTGCCTCATGTTTTCAGTGAATATTCCCATCTCAAAATTTACCACGGATACTCCACTAACACAAGTTGGTAAATGTCCTATTTCCATTCTGGAAATTGCAAGTCTCTGCGTCATGAACTGTTCAGATTGGAACACAATTCCTTGTATCAAGTATTCTTCACAATCTTTACAATGGCAGAAAGTAAAAAAATCATCCACAGCTGTTCATGAAGTTCATTGGCCTCCTCAAGTCACAAGTTACATAAACGAGTCCGCCTACGGTAGCGTGTGTTTGTTGTTCCCGAACGTTCCGTTCACACAAGCTGTCGTAATATAGTCTGCACGTAAATTAGTTCTTTCACTTTCAAGCCAATAGCACCTTTACAATTATGCACACAAACTCGGCCGTCCAATGGTTCAATCGTGCACGGTAAAACCTCGGCGATACGTAATTACATGGTCTATCATAGACTCCAATACAATTCACTCCCGATACACGGCGATATTTGGACCTGCGGCGACATAGTATCCACAGTCCTTCTACTTACGATCGGACATAAGATTACTCACGTTCAACACGACGGAGTACTGTAACATACGCGCACTCAAAAGCATGTGTGTGTCTCCGCTCGGGTGACAGGTCACCGCGCGCTCTTGTGACAAAACCAAGGAGTTACACATCCCGTAATTCATCAATCCAAATTAAATTCGTCCCACGTTGATGTCCTATCAACTCACAAATAAATGTGATTACAGTTCCACTTGTAATGCTCCTCCTGCCTTTTCTATCACCTCAAAGATCCATAATAACAGAGTAAAACATATGAGCATTTTAATATTCAGGTACGCATGACGTCACTCCATCTCGCCGTTTCGCACACAGCGTTGACATGCGGTGCCTTGCGCTAGGATAATATGTTGGGCTTAGAGGATCCACTTTAGAGTTTGCGCTGATTAGATGAGATGTGAATATTCCATCTTGATTTCTGTTTACTGCGTATATACAGGCTCCATATGCTTTTTCGGAGGCGCAACTGAATCCGAAAAGATCAAATTTAGAATTGTAATTTTCAGGATTGACGTTCCTTATGATTCTGAGCTGGTTTAGCAGCGACAATGAAGAATAATATTGGATCCAAATTGACAGCTTATCTGTGGTAACAGATTGGTCCCAGTCGAACCCGTCCGTCCATAGTTGTTGCATTATGATTTTTCCTCTTATTAAAATAGGGCTTACCAGCCCAAGAGGATCAAAGACTTGCGAGATTTTTTAAACTAAAATCTCACGCTTTGTATACACTACTTCTGATGAGAGTTTAACCTGATACTGCAATGTATCTTTTGTCGAATGCCAGACAATTCCTAACGTCTTACTGGCTTCTTCTTTGTCTAGGACCATCAAGACTCGTGCATTCGATTGGATATTCAAGTGTTTTATGATTTCCTTATGGTTGGATCTCCACTTGTGCAACAACATTTTCCCATTTTGCAATAGTTCCATAAGCTGACGATGAATTTGTATTATTGTATTATTGGGGTGATACAATCATCCATGTATAACTCTTGTCTCACAATTTTGGCTGCTACTGGATATTGAGGGTCATAGATATTAGCAAGTTCGCGAAGACAACTCATCGCGTAATAAGGTTCTGACGCTGTTCCTTAAGTGACGGTGTTTAGCTGATATGCTTTTATTGGTAACAGTGTGTCCCCTCTCCATAAAATTTGTTGCAATGGTCGATCTTCATGGTGTATCATTAGCCTTAACATTTTCTCAATGTCGGCCGTTATTATACACTGGTGCATGCGAAATCTGAGAATGATGTGAAATAAATCGGCTTGTAAATTGGGACGTTGAAACAATTTGTCATTTAGTGATGTTCCTCGTGTAGATTTGGCGGATGCATCAAACACCACTCTCAATTTCGTGCTTGAGCTCTCTAGACGTAAAACCGCATGATGTGGTATAAAATAACATTTGTCTGATTCGTCCTCAGCTGCATCTTCAATGAGTGACATATTTCCAAGCGCTTCGTACTCGTCCATCAAGTCACAATATGCCTGCTTCAAATTTTGTTGTTTGTCGAATTTTCTTTCCAAACCGGCAAGTCTTCTCTTCGCTTGTTCTTCGGACTCACCGAGAGTAACTTCTGGTCGTATTGGCAATCTAACCACAAATCTTCCAGATGAGTCCCGCGTGGTTGTTTCAGCGAATAGTTCTTCGCAAATTTGCTCTTCTTTTGTATAGTGCTGCGTTTCTGGGATTTATTCTTGTAGCCAAAACCTTTCGAGCTGTTGTGATAATGTATCATTAGTCATTGTGAGACACGTAGACATTCCTTCAGCTTTATTTCTATGTATTTCTCCACCGAGAATCCAGCCCAATTCTCTAAAAGCCAGAGTAGTTAAAAGAGACGTAAAACTAATATCACTGTCCAGCCCAATTTTGTGTTCTGCAAAGCAGGTTGACCAACTATGTTGTTGTTGGTCTTCCAACGACGATTTTCCAGTAAATGTTTGCTTTGAGCAGCATATCAACATATCCTGGCCCGTTGAATGAAGTGTGCCCGATAATCTGGCTTTGGATTGGGTGGCCCGACACACACGTCAATCCTCACCCAAAATTCGGTACAACTCGAAAAGAAAAGAAAAATCTTGAATGTCCGAATCAATTTTGGCCTTAAAAAAACAATGTGGGAACGAGATTCAAGCAATCCCGGGGTCTTTATAATGATGGGTACAACTGGGGTAAAATCTCAAAATTGATCAAGTGGACACACAAGTATGACAACGAACAAGAATGACAAAAAACTCCGCTGTTAAAATAAAACTCATCCACCATTTATTACAGAACCACACCACTAAATACATAAAATCAAACACAGAAGCCTACCTTCGCTCGGAGACTTCTCAAAATTACTCTTGATGTGCAAATAAATAAATGACCCAGAAGCAAAATTCAAATTAATGAGAGAAAAAATCTCCGGGCGTCCTAATCTTTGGATACAAAATAACTTACGGAGATCAGAGCTATATCACCCTAGTATTACAACCATTACTTCAAAATGCTATGTCACCTCTCCGTTGAATAGTCCATAAATGAGCAGGTGCATAACTATGAGAAAATATTCAAAGAAAAAATTTGTTGCCTCATTCGATCTCCTTCTAACTAAATGTAATCACCAAAAGAAAAATATATTTTTATATATGGATGTCACTGGCGTTAAATAATTCATTTTCAGACCTTTTATTCATGGATTAAATACTTTCATTATTATTTTCACTGATTTTCGTTCAGCTGTCCCTCACTCAGAAAAATGACTGGTTGTTGGCTTTTACATTTATTACTTTACATTGTAACATCTTTATGATTCCAGATATTTTTTTTGTTAATCACTGCATGCTCTTCACATATTTATAAATACACCATAAACATTTAAGTACATGGCCTCTGCCTATCTGTATTATTTTTCAACTGACAATTGCCTCAAAATTTTCATATACTTTGACCTATCACGTAACATTAATTATAATCATTTATTTTATTCAGCGAAGCCTCCGTGGCTTAGGCGGCAGCACGCCGGCCTCTCACCGCTGGGTCCGTGGTTCAAATCCCGGTCACTCCATGTGAGATCTGTGCTGGACAAAACGGAGGCAGACAGGTTTTTCTCCGGGTACTCCGGTTTTCCCTGTCAAAATTCCATTCCAGCAACACTCTCCACTATCATTTCATTTCATCTCTCATTCATTTAATCATTGCCCCAGAGGAGTGCGTCAGGCCTCGGCAGCCGGCACAGATCATATCCTCGCCGCTAGATAGGGGCTTCATTCATTCCATTCCTGACCCGGTCGGAGACTGGAAGCAGGCTGTGGATTTTCATTTTCATTTTATTCAGCTCGCTATAGCGAGAACCTTTAGCTTCATCATAACTTCGTATTAGGCAACCCTACTATTTTATCAATGCAGTTTAATTATTTACACAACCTTGTATCAGTTACCTACCAAACGCATCTCCTCAGCATGTAAAGGGAAACCTCAGTGACGTGCGAGTGTTTAGTATAAATATCATGATGTGCGCACAAAAAGTGGCCCCTTAAGTGTGAATGTTCCCCCTGTAATTTAAGCCTGTTCAAACCATAAATTGTCATCCAGGTTGCACCAATTCAAAGAACACAGCGACGTAACACGCTGAAAGAACCCTGTACTCAGATTATATTTTAAAGCATCCATATATATATATATTATTTTAAATCCTAAATATGACTAATAATCTCTCGAACGAAAACTTAAAATTTACTGCCCTAATAATCTTGTCATGATATCGCATTTTATCTTTTTGATTAACTTCTATTTCGATTTAAGCCCATCTGTCCAAATCTTAGTAACCACTACCCATTAACCACTACTTAAGAATTAACATGGTTTTCAGTACCTTTCGACCACCTCAGTCTTGGTTCCGCTGACACGTTTCCTGGGGGTTTGGGTCCACGTTCTTCCCATTGAACATCCTCCCCTCTCGTCCTGGATCCAGCTCGCGACCCTCTGGGTGTCCATGGTCCTGGCTCGCCTTCGTTTCCACGTCATCATAACAGCTTCCACATTTCTAGATTTAGCTGGTCATCTCTTCGCTCGTAAAGGTCTTGTCACAAAACTCGCACTGGTCTGTACTGATAGCCTTTATGTCCGTCCAATACATCGCTGCAATCTTCATGTCGAATATGCCAAGTAATATCAACTTATGGCCGTGATAATAACTCTATAACGGCACAGGTTATATCGTACGCAACTACACCAGCCTGCACTCATAAGAGATTACGTCCGTCCTTGGCCTTGAATGTCGCTCTATATTTGGACTACACTCAGTTTATCTCTCATAGTTCACTGACCCTGGATACTTATTTGTCTGCTCGTCAAACAAAAGCACATCGCTTCGTTTATATGTTCTGGGCGTCAATTATATCGCGCACGGCCCATGCAGTCCCGTACCTAGTAAAAGCTTGACACCACGTGTGTCTGCTCGCACTTCGGTGTACTAATGACTAGTGTCCCACAACATAATGCATTATGATCTGCGTTATAATATCACCTCGCCACATTCGGCTTTAGTATTCGTTAATACAGAGCTGTCCACGCAAGAAATAATACTGAGTCTTTCAGCTATGTTCCAAAAACTGTCGGAATACCGCACTGGTTCCAAGTTGCCACGGTATGACTGCTACTACTCGCTTGTTTGTAACTTGAGCGTGCGGCGACACAAAAATAAAGTGAACTGCGGTGTATGGCGATGCAAAAGAAAGTGAACTTTGTTGTACGGTGATAGAAAAGAAAGTGACCCGCTTCTCCGACGTGACCTTCCCACCTTGACTTTTCCTGGACCTCATCAGCGCCCTCTACGCTTCTGGAACCTTCGCCTAGTCATGATGTCGACTATGTCCATGACGTAAAAAACATCAACCTCAGGTTACTTCCGCTTGCTTTCTTCCTCCTGCTATGCGACGTTGCCAGAGCTCTCAAAACCATTCGATATCGGTTACAGAAGGGTCTGCAAGTTGATTATTTTTTGGCATGACTATCTCATTGATGTTGAACTTATATTGAGGTAGTCGTCCTGTGATGGAAGGAACAACGTAGCATTCCAAATCTATGCTGTATTGGCTATCCAAGGAATAAAGTTGTATACGATTGATTCCCTTTGCTTCAACCTGGGCACCACTAACACCGCTGAATTGTTGATTCTGAAGAAACCTCTGTAAATTAAGCCATTTGCTAAAATTCGTTGTTACCAAATGTGCACCAGGGTCTAATAATGCTCGGCAGGGGATACTCCTTCCTTTACTGTCCGCTACATGCATAAGCGCAGTTGACAGAAGAACTTGCGATGTTCGAATTCTTGTTAAATTGACGTTTGACCCTTGGCCTACTGTAGATTCTTGCAACTGATTTAAGGGATTTGCTTCTGAAGTCGTGTGTTTTACTTGACTTTCTGAACTGGCACTGTCTTTGTGCAGTAATGTGTTATGCAGTGAGTTGCATTTCTTGCATCTTGTTCCACGGCAATCTCTTACTAGATGTCCAAATTTTAGGCAATTTAGACAATGTTGCTTTTTAATTAACTGCCTTTGTTTCAGCAATGTTTCACACTGAAAAAATGAAGTGGTTTCCTTCACATATGTTGCATTTGAGTGAAGGTGTGTTGACCATTAAAACATTCTTGCAATTTTGACACATTAGTATGAGTTGTTTGTGGAAGTTCTTGTAATTGAAGGCTCTGTGTATTTGGGGTTCTTTGTTGTTGTGCTGTCTCGATGATAGCGTGTAGTTGACTGACTGTGTTGAAATACTTTGTTTCCTGTTTATTTTCCCTTTGGGTATACTTGTTTCCCGGACTCTGCTTGTTTAATGATTTTGGTTTGAGGGTTTGTATCAACAATATCAGTGATTGACATCTTTCGGCTAAAAACTTTGTGAAATCTTGTAGAGTTGGCATATTATCTGGGGTGCGATTCTAGATTCTTTCTTGCCAGTCACGCTGTTCAAGATAATCTAGTTTCTGCTTGACTAAATGGATTATTAAGGTATCCCAATGATCTACAGGCTGATTAAGTGATTTTAACACCGATATATTCGTTTGGATGTGCCAACTCAATTTTCGCATCGAGACGGCTTTGTTGTCCTTCTCGATTTCTGGAAATGTGAAAAGCTCATCCAGGTAGGTTTGTATTATCATCATTTGGTTTTCGTATGTAGCGTTTAAAAGATCCCAAGCGTTGGTATAGGTCTCGTCGCCTATGGTGAATCCTTCGATGACACTTCAGTACTCCGACAAGACACTGGTGCCTCTGTACATTTGATAGGTTTGTATTGTTGTGAATTGTGGATTCAAAGCTATTTTCGAAAAATCCCCACTTTTGTAATCACCATCGAATTCTGGGAGTTTTATTTCTGGCAATTTTGACACATTAGTATGAGTTGTTGGTGGAAGTTCTTGTAATTGAAGGCTCTGTGTATTTGGGGTTCTTTGTTGATGTGCTGTCTCGATGATAGCGTGTAGTTGACTGACTCTGTTGAAATATTTTTTTCAAATACAGCGCGTTCACCCTCAAATTCTGCCAGAAATACGTCCGATTCAGTTTCATCTTCCGGTATATGGTCTTCGATAGCCTGTTGAATGTCGTCAACTCTTTCCAAATTCCCTCTATTTTTTTTCTAATTTTACCGTTGCTTCATTTGGTGTGGTGTGTTCTGAGATCGAGTTGGCTGTTCTAGTCACAAATCCTTTTACTCGTGCGCGACTTTGTTTTAGCTTTGAATTTCGACATCCTGAATTGCGATTAAATATTAAGTTGCGTAGGTCTGTGCAGTGACCAATGCAATGAAGAAATAGCCTATTGTATTCAATGCATTATATGAATTTGTACAAAGGGATTTGAAGTACGGTAGGCCTAGCTCAATATTTTATTTGTTTTGGTAATATGCCTCTTGAATTTTATATGACACTGCTTGGGCTATTGCGTTTACGTTTCAGTTGTTGATTACGACGTATATTTGAAACCTATGCATGTCTCTCCAATTATGATTTATTTGATAGTTACAGGTGTGAAGAGTTCCGCTGTTGGGCGCCAATGTTAATGGGTTGGGGTTGCTTTTGGTGGTGGAATGAATATTTGTCCTCATTAATAAAGATGACTTTTATTTCTGTTTATTGCCTTGTATCTTATCAATGCAATTGCAATTGACTGCCGACAAAGCAACGTTATGACCTATCTAAAACCATGGGTCACTGGAAGCAGCTTCCAAGGAGCTTACAGATAGTCCATACATAGAGGGCGCTCATAGCAGCACACGTATTTTACCCAAACTACAAGGTCATCAACCAAATAGTTTCAAGGTGGTGGATGTATGAATCATTCTCATTTCTTTTCTTAGCACTTCTCATAGGCTACTTCCCACAAAAAGATCACACAAGATCTACTGTGTATGCTACTGCCTAATTAGGATTTCAACTACCAGTTACATTATTAATAATAATAATAATAACACACAATTCATTATTCTTAGAGCACATCAAAGTACAACAACGTTTTGTAAAAAAAAGTGAAGCATATGTATTACTTTTGCTTATAAAATAAAAACAACTGCTGCACGTGCAGTTTTTGGAATTGAGCAAATCTTGTTTCTTTCACTAATTAGCTCTTTAGCTGTGACACATGTGTTCAGTAATGCTTTTTATATTTGAAAGCTCGTGACATATAAATTACAATATATATAATATAAACAATTTTCAACATTTCACTGTGAATTTGAAAATTTTTATGTTAAATCTCTTCACACATGAAAAAGTAAAACAGGAGAATAAAAGTGTACATGGATCAGAATTCGGTAATTCTCAGACACTTACGGAGTTAGTGTGATGTGTGAGGTTGAATTTGAGATGAAAGTAAATCCAGTCTTGGTTGGATGTTTGAAACACCAACCCGCAGATTCCCTTCCAGTTTCAGCCGAGACCGAAACTCTGCCTTGACGGATGCCATTGCGGAAAGTATTGACTCACACAAGTAAGTTGAACAGGTCCACTGCTTTTCTTGATCAAATGGGATATTCATTCCGAATCTGCACCCAAAAATGTTCAAGAGACTTCGACTTAAATTCATTTCGAAGTAATCTGTCACTTGAGAGTTCTATTAGTTCCTCCTGTTCTGCCTTTGTTTCAAACGGACTACGAATCCAGTCATTCTCAGTTGAAGGTTATGGTAATCTACCCTCGAATTTTTCACGTAGGTTTTGGAGGTGTTCTACGACATTTCCACTAATTTGACAAAATATCTAACTCATTTTCTTCCAGGAATTTATTCAGACAATGAAACACCTCACAGTTACCTTTGTCCTTCTGGGCTTTCCAAAGTTCAAGTTTTCCCTTAAAAGCAAGCACTTTGTCGCTTAGAATGAAAATATTACTATTTCGTCCTTGAAGTGACACGTTACGTTCATTCAGTTTTTGAATACGTCAGCCAAGTTGCACAGTATTAGAAGCCATTTCTCATCCAGAAACAGGGTTGCGAGTGTAGGACTGCTGTCCAATTGGAAAATACGAAGTTAATTCTTCAAATACACAACGCGACGAAGGACTCGACCACGAGACAACCAAAAAGCTCCGTGTACAATAGAAGCGAATCATGTGTAGATCCCATCTCCTCGCAAAGAATGGAAAATAGCTGACTGTTTAAAGATCTTGCTTTTACTAAATTTACATCGTTCAGCAATTTATTGACTTCCGGTTGTAGTACTTTTGAAGCCAATGCCTCCCTGTGTATCATGCAATGTGTGAATTTTACAGAACTATTAACAGCACTCACTCTTGCTCTGTAATCCCCTTTAGTTCCAGTAAATGCCGACGCCCCATCAGTACATAACCAACACAATTTGTCCATGAGAGATTGTTGTCAATAAAAAAGGAATTCACAAGAGAAAAAATATCTTCGTCTGTAGTTCGCCCTTCCAGAGTTTTACAAAATAGAAAATCCTCTTGCATTTCATTTTCATGACAGTAGTGTACAAAAACAAGAAGCTGGGCACTGTTTACGATAACAGTACTGTCATCAAGTTGCAGGGCAAATTTTGGGCTATCATGAAGACGTGGTAGCAATTGATTTTTATGTCAGAGACTATTATATCAATACGACGAGTTACTGTAACATTTGAGAGCGGTATCGACTTCAAACACTCGCCGAACTTTTCTCCATGCATGATCGCGCACATTTTCACGGCTGCAGGAAGAAGTAATTTCTCACCAATAATATGTGGTGATTTGGATTTTGCAATTAAATAGGATACCTCCAAGGATGCTCTTAGCGCTTTATTAGGAACTGTTGCGTGCTTTACTAGGAATCTAACATTTCCTCTTAGTTGTTGCTCGTGGCGCTTAAAACATACTAAAGGTTTACTCACACAGCCTGGATGTTTTGCCTGCAAGTGTCTCTTAAGTTTCACGAGCTTCAAACTGTCGTTTGCTAAAATCTCTGAACAAAGAACACATTGAGGTTGTTCCTGATTATTATTCGAAAGAATGCTGGTAAAGCCTAATGTCAGATAATCGTCTTGATATATACGCACTTTCACTTCGTGTGTCGAATTAGCAATCCTGATGGGAGCAGAAGTAGAGGCAGAAGAACAATGGACTTTGTTTAAATTCGAACCTTGTCCCCCTGAAGCATCTCACGATAATCTTCTTGAGGTTTCTTTTTACCACTTCTAATAAGCCACTTATCCAAGGGTAATGGCGTCACTCGTATCAGTTTATTGCAAAGTTGACTAACCACGCACAAGAATTCACTTGTTCACTCCCTGTCTTTGAACTGACTGAAAAGGCCTAGCTGAATTCGAATCGGCAACGGCAGAAATAGGTGAATCCATTCTTGGAATCCATTCTTGAAAGGAAGTGGCGGTCACATTGTCAAGCGGCCTATTGTCATTAAGTGTTTGGTAAGGAGAAGTTTATTTTAAAGTTCGCCCTTTGCAGGTTTTCTAAAAATTTTCCTAAATTCTCCATATGCTCTTCAATGGTTTCTGAGGCCAATAGAATGTCATCCAAATATCTGACAGTCATGTGTTTGACTTCTTCTGTCAAGTATTGGTCCAACGCTCTGATCAAAGCGGAACCAGCTGTCTTCACATCAAAAGGTAGCCGAGACCAGGCGAAACTGTGGTTATCAAACAGAAATCCTGTTAATAATTGTGATTTTTCCTCTAACTCAATATGCCAATAGCTGTTTGCAAGGTCCAATGACGAATAAATTTTCTTCCCATGAAATTTCTTAAGTACTTCTTTAATTAAAGGTGCACGGTCTATTTCTGAAACCAGTCGTGAATTAAGTGTACATGCATCGAGACATAGTCTCACTGATCCATTTGGCTTCGCTACCACCAATATTGCGTTCAAGTAAGGGGTTGGGGTCTTCCTTATTATGTCCCCCTGAAGCATCTCACGATAATCTTCTTAACAGCAGCATGATGCTTTTCTGGTATTGGGTAGAGCCGGCTCTTGAATGGCGTCAGGTGTATTCTTTGGAATACACGGTAAGACAGAGTGAGCTTTTGCTGCTCTTTGCTTTATTTCATTCCTTCCTTTTTTCGCAAACACCAACAGTGATCTCCTGGTTTCTCTTTGTTGGTGTACTTTGCTTATATTACCTGTGAGTCTGTTCTAGATATATATCTTCCATGACCCACCTAGCGTCATCTAGCAGCGAATCTCTGAAGTTCCTCAATTTTTCCACGTACAAGAGGATTTCCTTACCAATCTAGCCACCAGATTTCGTCGCTATCGCCAGCTATCATCTCTGTGGTCAAGAGGACTTCATCTACTTTCCCATCCACCAGGCTTCGCTAGTGACGCCTGCTATCAACTCTTTGAAGACCATTTCATCAAGATACTTAATTTTTGTAATGTTGGTTATTCTTATGTATATTCCTTTGTCTCCTATCCCCACTCTTTTTCCTTCCCTGGTCCCTCTGCGCTTCGTTGAGCTGGCCTCACTTGTGCTGCAGTCGTCAAGACTTCCAGTCGGAGCTTACCTAGAGCTCGTCTCCTCTCCTCGAGAGACAAACTTTTAAATCGGACGCCATGTCCAGATCTTAACTAACGGTCGCCTGGATCGACTACACCAGAAATGAGCTAAGTACAATGTTCTTCATATTTTAATCGATTTTAATTAGCTATATGCTATTAATACCGTTCAATAGACAGTGAGAAGTTGCTAAATGCTCTGCAATTGCAATCTTCGCGGGATTTTCGATGTCAGGCCTTGTCTATCTAAGACAGCTAATCTTGCAAAACGAAGCAGCATTTCTTTTGCATGTTAAATGAGAATGAGCTCTCACACCGTGGGATTCTTATTAAACTAAATTCTGTCTATAGCAAACTTAGCTCGTTCCACCGCTGGACTTTATTTACCCAATTCAACAGTTATGATTGTTCTGGAATGTTCCACGCCAAACAATTCATCTACAAGTTAAACCTTCTAGTATTTTCCACTCACATATGGGAATACTTTTTCTAACCAAGGAATTTTCCTTATGAACAGCTAATCAACACCTAATTTTTCTTTGTTCGTAATTTGTCTGCTACATTCAACTATAACCTACAAATTTTTCAACGCAATAGACTCTCGCAAATCAAATGCAACTAGTTATTTTTCACCACCGCATTAACTTTCCTTTCTATAAACTTTCTGTGCTACAATAGTGAACTTTTCAACCACGTCAATAGACTATAGTGAAACCAGTGCTCGTTCAACTTTTCATCCGCGCCGCTCTCATCCAAGAATAAATAAATAAGGCCAAGAATTTTCTCCACAAAGTTCCTATTTCCTCTTCCTCAACCACTCTTTACTAACAAATTAGGTTAACCCTTAAATTTATATCTTTTTCAATGAGGCCTCGCCAAACAATAGGCGCCCTCGCTACTTTTCTCCATTTATAACTTATTCACTCTGTTTAAATATCAGCAGTTAGAAACTGCTTATTAATCTATTTACTTTTCTTGCTAGTACAAGAATTGGTTATGTTCTAATTACTAAACCTTTCATTAATCTCTTTAATCCAGGTTTCACGAAAGGGTAACTGGCCCCATTTTTTCCTCGTGATCCTGTTTAAATATAGGAGTTCTAGAAACTTCTTCTTAATTTTCTTCTTCAGGTTTCACAATAAGTGACCTGCCCTAATTGTATAAACTATAAAAGTAATTCTGCATCAATATAAGAAGTTATAGAAACTTCTATTTCATTTCTCCCTGTTTTTTGTTGTTGTTACTTTCGAAGTTGTTATTTGTTCATATTTTTAAGATGCCCATCTAGGAATTCTTAAAGTACACACCTTGTACTTGATTTGTTACTTAACTTCAATTACGTTAATTACCTTTAAATTTTCAATTTGTTAATCTTAGCACCATTTCAAAATCTTATGAGGATTTTAGTGCTTATAAATGGTTCCAAACCAAAAAATTGGCAATTGCCTAGTGCAAGCATTAAATGATTTTAGGAGGTCTGCGTCCCCAATGGTATAAAAAATCAAATTACATATGTGTTAAATTGATCACACTTTATGCAATGTTAAATAAATCCAACTATGTCCTTTTGCTTTATCATTTTCTATAAAATAACGATTAGGCAAGATCCTGTCTTCCCCTACTCTTCCTATGGGCTTAAATTTAAAAAACTCACAAATCAAATTAATAACGGTTCCACTATTTTTTGCATTTGAGCAAGAACTCTTAGTCAAAAATTTATTAAAGCCTCCCTTAGTTTCGATAGCTAATTCTAACTAGCTAGTAAGGCAAGCATAGCTCGCTACGCCAGCTTCCTGCTTGTGGAGATTCTCTCTAACACTTATGGTTGGTTTTCCAAATTTAAGTTTTTCTCATTGTCTAAACTTTTAGTGGGCACTTTGCTGAGTAAAAGCTTAGCCATTCCTAAATGGAACTATTGGTGCTCTTACCAAAATTATTCCCAAGGGTATAATTGCTTCATCCCTACCCTTCTTGGAAACATTCGGTCGCTTTTTAGAAATTCTACAATTTCAAGAATTAAAACATCACGGCCAATTCAAACTATTTGTATTCTTCAAAATATTTGTTTAAAACAAACTCCTTTGAAAAGATACATAGTAAACTCATCATTTCTTTCTTTGCCAGACCACCACCCTTCCCCACAGTAGCCGAATCTTGGCTTGGAAGGGAAGGTAACACCTCCTCTCGCCCGCAAATAGCCCAAGCTCTAGCTGCGTTTCCTGTTAGCTGTGTTCAGGTCCCCACTCACTTTAGTGATTTCACGGGCTTTGCGGTGACACTCTTCTCTAAAAATTGTTTTTGTTTGGTGTTGGACTTTCGTCCTATTATCCACACTTGTTCCTCAGTCCGTAACCCACTTCCCTTTACTTCTCTCTTCATCTTCCCTTGTGGGTAAAGTTAATTCCTAGCAAAAACCTACTCAGCGTCCAGTCATCCTCTTGCATGGCATATTTATAATTTATAATTTTGCCTGGTAAGGGGTTGAATGCGGCTGCATGCTCTTTAAAAAATTTATTTAAGCATTCTCGTTTTGAGGAATCTAGTTTTGCTTCGTTTAATTTCTCCCTTACAAGCATCTCGAAGTCATCCTTTTTACCATCTTCTTCCACTGCCATGGCCCACATCTCAGTTTCGAATTATTCTTTGGTTTCCAGGAATCCCGGGTTCGAATGTCCTACCAATAATGTTTCCTCCTGTTCTTCTGGAATGGTTTCCAGCATCCAAATATTCGCCTCTGTTTCCAAGTTTGCCTTAATCATGTTCAAATTTACCACCGACAGTCCTTCTGTGTTCTGAAAGTTTATAACGTTGTTGTGCAAATCTATGACCGCCTTATTATCATAAATGAAGTCCGCTCCTTGGATAAGATTCACATTCATGTTATTCATGACCATGAATACTTGAGAGAAGGTGTGTCCCATGATATCTAAGTCTAGCTGCACCTGATATTTGCATATGGCAGTCTTTTCTGGAATCACTCCTCTTATTTTCACTTGTGGAACTGGGATGGTTGGTACTTTCTGTTGCTCACTGATAGCTTTAATTAATGCTTCAGATACTAGGCATAGTTGTGAACCCGTATATACAAGGCTCCTAACTCTCAATCCTGCAATTCTTGCGATTATTACTGGTAATTGTCTTAGACATTGATGCGTTGGCTGGTTAATTTCTTGTGTGAAGTCCTCGGGAGTCGCGATTCATTCCTCAATGTTTGCCACTAACCAATGATTTCCATTTGGTGTGAAATCCAGGCTATCTTGCTCACGCGCTATTGACTTTTTTTTACTAATTGCACCCGTCTTTCTCGGATTGCTATGGCTCTCTCGATACTGTCGCGCTAGGTCGTTTTCTGCTCCTGTCACTTCCCTATCTGGATTTTCTCGATTTTCCATCGTCCTTTTCCATAGGTTTCCTGCGTTCGATGTAGCTCCTCCATGTACTGCTGTGAAGCTTCATGTCAGCTTTGCCATTCACTCTGACTTTCCTCCGCGTAGCCTTGATTCGAGTCTCGCCCTTTCCATGGTCTATTATCTCGCCTGTCATATCTGCGCTGATGATATGGTCCTTTTCGTCCGCGCCCTCGCCAATTGTTTCTGCGTTGTTGCGGTTGCCAATTTCAGTTATTCCGTGATTCCCAGCGTCTCTGATCTTCCCTCGGTGTATCTGACCTTCCTTCCTGATTCCCGTACTTTACGTTAGTATTTGTGCTTTGGTCACGCGTACTTATAAGCTCGGCCTGATGGACGTTTGCGGTACATTCTATTGCTCTCCCGTTCCTTGTATGTGGTATCATTGTCGTGTCATCAAGTTGACGTAGAACCTCCTCTGCGTGTACGGCGCTAGTGACGTTTGCTGCTATTAAGAATTGCTGGACCTGTAATGGTAGCTGTTTACCGATGGTCATTATTAATTCTGATTCTGGCGGTAAAATATCCAAATCTTTCAGTCTTAGTAGCTGTGCTGCGAAATAATCAGAATAATGGGTCGGCTGTGAAGCATGGTACTTCAATCTATAGAGTTCCATCCTTAAATTTTGCCGGATCGATTGACTCCAGTATCTCCGTAAGAATGCTTGCTTGAAGCTCTCCATGTTATCAAACGTGTAACGGAAACTTTTAAACCACGTTAACATATTATCACCTAGCAGTTTCTCTGTTATCCTTAATTTTCTAGCTTCCGGAACGTTAGTATCCGCAAAATAATTGTCCGGTTCTTTTAGATAGGATTTCGGAGTTTGTGATCCATCATTATTAAATTTTCTTGGCCGCTCGTCGTGCATTCTGACGATTTGGAGATACTGTGTAGCTGGGTTGTTATTATTATTATTATTAAGCAGGTTTTCGTTCAGTATGGAGGCATGTCCTCTGAACGTAGGGAACCCTTCGTTACTTTCACTTCTCGCTACCTGCTCGTGGGTGCGTCCAGCTGTTCCTTCCGTCTGGGTTTGGCACGTGCTACTATTACTAACAGTGTTCTTAATTCCGTCTGAAAAATCTTTCGCTCTTGGCCTGCAATCTTCCCTAATAGTTGCTGTTCGACCTCCTTTATTCTCTTATGGTTTTCTTCCAATTGTTCAATCATCTTCTTTCTGTCTTCTTTCCCTTCAATCCCAATTTGCATGCATGTTTTATTAATTTGTTCTGGTACTTTGCATATCTTTCTTTCTCTCTTATGTGTCCGTCATCTCTATGAGCTTCTAATTTATCCAATCTATCTTCAATCATTACATTGCATTTGCGTCTATTTTCCTTAATTGCAACTTGTTCTCCCTCGATTACGCTCCATCTTTTAGTTGAAGTCAAAGTTGCTTTCTCCATTCCTGTGATGATTCATGCGATTTCATCCCCTAAGGTATGTACTTGTTTTTGCGCTGATTTGACCTCATCATCTACCCCTTCAATTTTATCCTGTAATAATTTCGGTTCCGACCTTAACCCTTCGGTGTTAGTTTTACATGCCTCTTCTAGTTGTGCAAGTTTTGACGCGTTTTTTTCTCACTGAATGCGATTGATTCCCCTAAGATTTTCTCCATTTGCTCTAATTGTGCCGTCGTGTCTATCGTGACTTGAGCTAATTGCTCTGCGATTTGCCCTGCTAATGTTTCATTATTGCGTGCGTTTTGCTCTGCTATTTGTTCGGTTATGTGCCCTGTTAGTATCTCTGTATTGCGTGCGTTTTGCTCCACGAGTTGTTCGGTGAATTGTCCCGTCAATTGTTCAGTTAATAACGCATTTTCCCGTGCGCTCTGTTCCGCTAATATATCATTGTTGCGTGCGTTTTGCTCCGCGAGTTGTTCGGTGAATTGTCCCGTTAATTGTTCTGTTAATAACGCTTTGTTCCGCGCGCTCTCTTCCGCTAATATTTCATTGTTGCGTGCGTTTTGCTCCGCGAGTTGTTCGGTGAATTGTCCCGTTAATTGTTCAGTTAATAACGCATTGTTCCGCGCGTTCTGTTCTGCACTCTCCCTCTTAAATTGTTCTAATTATTCGATTGTTCTCGCCACCGAGCTCTCCGCGATAGCTCTTATTTCCTCTACTGTTGCCATCTCCACAAAATATATCACTTGTTTGAGAATACAGGGGCAGGCAGCATGATGTTACCTTACACAAAATCACAATGAGTCGCTGTAGATCCAATCTAATCTCCCTTGTTAAATTACTTCACTTTATTAAATTTTACTGCTTGATGAGCTTCTGACTGACATTTATTTCATGAATAAATCTCTGGTTTACCCTTTCGGTTTTACGTTACTGTTACCCAGGTTTGTTAATAGAAGATTAACTCAACTTTACGACGTCCTGTCGTCCTATCAGAATGCTTTTGGAGTCTGTCACTAATCAATCAATTTTATGTGGGCGCCCAGAGAATACTGCATTTACATTTAAATTTCCAATAAAATAAGTGTTCTCTGTATTTATTACTCAAACTCCACGCTTCTACTTCCCATTAATTAGCATTAATTAAGCCACACTACAGGGCACCATGTTTGCTTACCGCGTATGCATCTCTCAAAACAGCCTGGGGTCGAAATAGCCCTAAGTTGGCCCACACCATGTTTGTACAGCCACACACTCTCTTGAGCGGCATATTTGCTGAATGCAATACCTTCTCCATCTTGTGTTGGATTCCTTCTGGCACTTCCTTCCCACAATCACAAGGCGTATCATTGCTTGCCATTATCATCTCATCAACTAATTTGCGAGCATTATCCCTCCGCCTACGACTCACAATTTGAAGACCACGGGCGTGTACCTCCGTTACCAAATCTTCCATTGTAGCAACGCGAGAGAGCTCCATCCACTTGCCACTTACCATTATAAAGACCACGAGCATGTACCTCCGTTTTCATACCTTTTAATTAGCATTCTCAGCTCAGTTCGTATTAGCTCTTACCCTCACTCATTTATCAAATGCGGCTGCAGTCTCGCTTACCAATTTTGGGTTTCACTTACCTTGACTACGGTCATCAGCCCCTATCTCTTTGAGCTCAGGCTCAAAATACCATTAGTAGAATTGTCCTGTTATATTCCTGAATGGTTCCCTCGAAACTCACATTTTACGCTTATTTAATGCACTTGAAACCCATTATCCCATTAATCGTGCATCCAACGAACAAATAAAATAACCCTTAATCATATCAAGGAACAAGACGATGATCACGCAGGCAAATGAATAAAACACACACTAGGCTCTAACAAAATAAATATATACGAGTTGCACACTCTCCTACCTGTTGTCCCGGTAAACCCCTGCTGATTATAATGGCTTATAATTGTGGGTAACCTATCCAACACCTGTTGTAATCAACATCATGCCCATGCACGCCACAAAATTAGGCCACTTAGCTCATGACAACGTCTCGGCTAATCCTTCCGAATGACGTTCCTTCTTCTGGCTCTTGAAGAGACATGTTCTCTAGCTGGGGAGGACACTTTTAAACACAATTTTTCAGTTTCATACAAAATTCAAGGATCACCATGAATCTTTCACACGATTATACACTGTTTTTACCTTAACAGAGCGCCTTACGTAAACTATAGCTAGGCATGACCTACTATATTCAGCCCTTTGTCCATCTAGCTTCCTACGGCACTGAATCTACTTATAGCACGGATGGCTATCTTTCAAATTACGGACTTCACTCGCACTGTTTTGTCCCGAACAAATTTGCATATCGCCACTATTATGTAAAATGAATGTTACTGTTCAATACTTATCAATTTCACTTTTCGCGCCGAATTCGCGGTACTGACTAACGTGAGCTATCGCCTCCCAGGCGATCAAGAATCGAGAGATTGCACACTTGTCTCACCCGGGCAGAGGCTCTCGCCGCTCCGGCGGTGGAAAATCGACTGATTTTACTGACACTCAGCAGGCTATTTAAAGGTGTGGCTAGTGAATCATCAGGAGTAGGGGATTCTCAAAATTAAAATCTAGAGCAACAGTCGTATGATGATATAACCGGGTTCAATCGATTGCTCTTGTTTCCAATGTCCCAAAACTTGGTTTGATTTCGAAATCGGATCGTACGTTCGGCCGCTAATTAGCTACGTAGTAATTTTCATTGTCAAAGAAATTCGCGGTCTTTTAAGCATCCATCCACCCACAATTCTGATTGGTTCGTTCAAAATTCTTCTTCCTCCAGTTCTTTAGGCCGAATTAATACAAATACTGAAGTTTCGTGACTTTTGAAATGATATTCTTGAGGCTAAAATCGCCCTCTCTTCAATGCTGCAACTCATAATTGTGTACGTTAATTATTTCTCTAATTTCTCTTAAGTGGGAGGCGCATATTTTGCAGTTTGTCGAGTAATCGGTTACCACCCCAACTCAGAGTTGAGCGACCTCGGTTCCTTTTTCAATCCCATCTGGTGTCCATGTGTTGCGGCTGTGAGTTGCGCCTCATTGTTCGCGCTAAGAAAAAGTTGTGGAATGTCACGTTTCGTTCGCCCCTTGCGTTCCCTTGTTCGTCTTTGGCCGCTCCTGCTTCCTTTTCAAATATGAGTACATTTTATGAATTTATCTTGTAATATTTATGCTGTACCATATGCCTAAAAGTTACACTACATTAATCCCTTCTTCGATCAGCTTCTTCTTATCGGCCAATTTACCTTGTAGATCATCCACAGTACCATGCAGATTATTCAGCTTTTAAGTTTTTCATGGGACCCTGAAATGTGTTCACGATGTTGTTTATTTTCTTCCTTCATAGTGTCAATGCTTGCCTGCAACTTACTTTGTAATGCAATTATATTTTCACTGTTTTCAATTTGAGCCTCTACAAACCTTTTTGTTACCTCTGCCCTTAGGGCACCTAATTATCTTGGTGGAGAACACATCTTCCTGGACTTTTCCTAATGTCAACCTTGTTTCATTATGAGCTAATTTGGTTTCATTCTGAGCTAATTTGGTTTCATTCTGAGCTTTCTCAAAAGCTAATTTAGTTTCATTCGGAGCTTTCTCAAAAGCTAATTTAGTCTCTTTTTGGGCCTTTCTGCTCTCATTCTGCGCCAATCTACTTTCCTCCTGCGCTAACTTACTATGCTCTTGTGCTAGTCTGCTTTCTTCCTGAGCTTTATCTAAGGCTTTCCTAATCTCATCTTGGACCTTTTCCTGAGCTAATCTGGCTTCTTCTTGTGCTCTCTTACATTCTTCCTGAACTAGGGTGATACTAGCTTTTCTAAGGGACTGAGCTAAAGCTAATTCTGCCTTCATGCCTGACTTTACTGTTACCGCTGTTTCTTTGTACTCCAGTTCTAATTTCTTTGAATCTCATGGGTAAATTTATGCAGAGCGTCCAAGTCACCCGTCAATTGGACTTGGCTCTCCTGTATCTTTTCAAACATCACCTTAATGTCATTCATATCGTTGGGCGACATCTTCTTATATCTTTTGAGAAGCTGGGGAAACATCACCTATACCCATGTGGCGGATATCCAGAGTGACTAATTTTATAATATTTACGGATCAGTGGAATACTTCAGATAATATAAAACAACTTAAAATTATGCCCAACCTTAACTCTACGATCCTCTCTAATAGTGATCTGCGATAGCCTACTGATCTTACTTCATATGCCCATTTATTATTTCAACAATATTAATTTTAACTTTTTACGATTGTTGTTGTTGTTGTTTGAGTCTTCAGTCGTTTGACTGGTTTGATGCCGCTCTCCAAGCCTCCCTGTCCTGAGCTAATCGTTTCATCTCTACATAGCTACCACAACCTACATCCGAGGCAATCTGTTTAACATATTCTAATCTTGGTCTACCCCTACAGTTCTTGTCCTCGACCCTTCCTTCCATAACTGAGCATGGTATTCCTACTAACCTATCTCTTCTCTTCAGTAGCAGTCGCCAGAACCATCCCTCCTCCCCACTAGTCTTAATACCCCTTCGTTTGTAACCCTATCTACCTATCTGATCTTTATCATTCTCCTGTAACACCACATTTCAAATGCTTCAATTCTCCTCTTTTCCGCTGCACCAATAGTCCAAGTTTCACTTCCATAGAGCGCCACGCTCCAGACAAAGGCTTTCAAAAATGACTTCCTAATACCTAAATCTATATTCGATGTCAACAGATTCCTTTTTTGTAGAAATGCTTTCCTTGTCTGAGTCAACCTACTTTTTATATCCTCTTTGCTTCGTCCTTCACTGGTTATTTTGCTTCCTAAGGAACAGAAGTCTCCTACTTCCTTCAGCTTTTCACCTGCCAATTTGATGTCCATAGAGGTTTCTGATTTATTTCGGCTGCATTCCAGTATTTTTGTTTTAAATTTATTAATTTTCATCATGAATTCTTTTCTCAAGACGGAGTGCATACCATTCAAAACTCCTTCAAATCCTGAGGCGTGTCGGCCAAGATGACTATGTCACCGGCAAATTCATGAGTTGAAATTATTTCTCCTTTAATCTTCACACCCACTTAAAATTTATCTCCAATTTTCTTCATTGCTTGTTCAATGTAAAGATTGAAAAGTATGGGTGATAAGTTGCAGCCTTGCCTTACACCTTTATGAATACCAGCTTCTCTCTCATTACGATTACATGACCGAAATAAGTCATTAGCTTGTTTAACAAAACATGCTTCTCAACTTTATCGTACTCCTCAAATTGGTTAATGTCTATTAACTTCGACAAATTCCAAAATTGGGATCGGCAAGTAATAAATCACAAAAACGTGTGTCAAATAAATATTTGATCGGCTCACAAACAGTGATCTCCCCACGTTGGGAAAGTCAATTAGATGCACTGATACGTACCCGAATTTTGCATAGCCACCACCTATTATCCGCTGGATGGAAAAGATCGCAGGGACATTGACACCCAGGTAGATAAACCAACACTTCCCTACTAGATGAATAACTAGGAGGTTCTCGGCACAAGGATATTTATTTAAAAAAGCAATAGTTACATACAAAATCCTAGAATAAAATATGGCAGGACGAGATTCTCGGATCTCGAGAAGTGAACGGTCTAAAATGCGGGCGCCAGTATCTAACTTGTAGTACTACCGTATACTGATTATTAAATGAGAAGATTGTCGATTTTTATAAAAAGTGAACAGGCAGACTGTGTATGTTTATTCATCAGGGCAATACAAAAGAATCATGTCCCTAACTTGAATGAAATAATTAAACACAATCAAAGATAAATTCGATGTTTAAAATTGAAATAAAAATAATAGCTTCTTCTATCTGCAAACTATGCCTTCACAAACGGTATTAGGACCTTCCTGAGTCCCTCTTAACAAACAAGTAAAGGTACTCTGTAAGACATTCCGTCTTTAAAATGTTTAAGAAATGTCAACAATTTGTTGAACATCCTGTCGTTTCTAAATCAAGTATTTCTCGTTAAATACACGTTCATATATACATTATTTCACCCTATATTATAAATGGGTAGCGCGCTAGGCTTTGGCCCGAAGTGCCCGGGGTTCAATTCCCGGCCGAGCCGTCAGGGATTTTAATCTCCTGGGGTTAATTCCCGTGGCTCGCTGACCGGGTGTAAGGGACGTCTTCATCCTCACTTCATCGTCATTACGACGCGCAGGTCGCCCACGGTCGTCAACTAGAAAGACATGCACTTGGCCTCTTTGGAGGCCACATGATCATTATTATTATACCCTATATTATACATAGTTTTATGGACACGCTGTTCTATCACTTATTAAAAATATTTAGAGTTGAAATAATACAAAATATTTACAGTGTTCTTTGAATACTCGTGGTCAGCACGATATTTTATCCGTCAAATAGATCCTTCTAAATCTTTCTCCTACTATTCCTTCTATTCTTACTCCTTTAAGGATCACAATATTAATCTACCATCGGTTAAGTTTGTCTCAATCAAATGAACATCTGTAGCGAGCGGTAAAGCTAATTACTGTTCTTAGTTGTCAACCTCAATAATAAAAACGATAAATAATGAATATTATGCCAGACTATCTCTTGCGCCACTACAGGTCTAGTAATAATAATAATAATAATAATAATGCGCGTCAGAGTAGCAGTGGAAGACAAAATCAACAAGGTCGCAAATGGACGGGGGAAAAGACGTCTTGCTCGACCCGGTGCTGGGCCCAAGGTTTTCAGAGCGAGCAAAATATGATTTCCAAAAAACCAAATGGAAACAAATAATTGCTTAATGCAACAATCAAAAGTGCAAAAACGAGATTCCCATATAATTAATTAAAGAAATCCCAGAGGCGTGTTAAACGTGCCTTTGTTACATCACAAATACAAGATTGACGAAATCGAGATGAAGGTAAGGAAGGGGAACTTAAATACAAGAAATGAAAAGACAAGGGAGTTATATTACTTAAAATATAAAAATGTATTAAAGATAAAAGAGAGAGCATGTACACGAAATAAACAAATTATTTAAAACAAAGAAGAAAGTAAGCTAAGACAAGATCAATAATACAAAAGAAACCCAATACCAAGAATAAAGACTTAAAAACTAAAAAGCACGACAGAACCTGAGTAACAGCTCAACAACATGAATCTAACGAAAAGATACGAACATTGAATAAAATAAAATGAAACTTACGAAAACCAGAGAGAAACGCCAAACTTGCAAAAATTCAAAAATCGAACGTTAACGAGACGCGAAGCTTTTCATGATGTTATGTAAACATACCGGAGGGAAAGGGGAGGAGTGAGGGGGAATAAAACAAAGGGGAGAGAGATCTCACGAAGATAGGAGGAAGGAGAAGACATGGGGAATTATAATTAAGTTATGTAATACGGCGAAAATCGAAAGAGAAAAACAAAACAAAAGGAAAATGAGATATACGGAGATACATTATATTACAATTGACTTGGGACGAAAGAGACCGGTAAAAATCAAAAGCACGCTATAGAATAATAGGCTTATACTCCCTACATAATGCCGCACCAACGCGACATATATAAAAAAAAGAATAATATGACGTCGGAGCTGGAGAAATCCCAGTTAACCACCGTCACATATATTCTATAAACAAAAGGGACATGTATTAGTGGGACGTTGGACATAAGTTCCGTTACCTCACACATACTGTCCGCAAACTAAGGTCCAATTGCTACCAATCAAACGAAACATTTGTGGTACAAAAGAGACACCGACGCAAAAGACGAGCACCAAGGCCCGACAGGAAATATATTTAAGCCAAGACGCAGAAACGCAATACTTTCGAATCTTACAGGTATTAACCAAAATAATAAAACTGTGAGGAGGGTACATAACAAAAGCAACAAGAAAGGACTCCGCCGTATAACATTACGTAAGGTCCCGGAGATCTGGTTCAAGGATTATAATACTAACAGTAACATCATGAAAAGGAAAGAGAATTAAGCAAAAGAAGGAACGTTTAACAAAAACAATTACATTGCGTTAGATAGAAATACATTGAGCCGTACTCACATTCCGCTGCGCCATGAGGGCGGGCCTCTGCCCGAATACACACGTTCACCTCACATCTCGGCACGTCTAAGACTCAATAAGCTTCTGTCCCCCAGAGAGGAGAGAAGCCTCTCAGAAATATCAAATGCGTAGTTTGGGAGTGGCACCAAACTCGCGTCAAATATTGTCAGAGCCAATGGCAGAACGAATTGCACAACAAAATGCAAGGTAGCAACAACACTAGCCAATGCGAGAGAACTAGGTAGTATGTAGCTAGGGGTTGCACAACGTTAGACAGAGAGATACATACAGACAATCTGCGCACTTTTAAACACTCGAGGCGTAATATAGAGAATTCACAACACATGACAATAATAATAATAATAATCATGATAATAATAATTACAATAAATTCTGAAAAGTGGTTCAAATACCACCGCTTTCTCCCCAAAAAAAATCTTTTACATAACAAAGGCATAAAATAATTTTTTTCCTTTTCATAACAAAATTATATAAAATGACATTCTTCGATTAGATACAATTGAACAGGGTGAAGGAAAGAAGATTACATCATGTACACCAGATACAGACATGAAAAATATAGACATAAATAAAATGTTCTCAAATTTCTCTTATTCATATGACGCAGATAATTAAAAGTTCTTTGAACGTCATAACTTCCATAAAAGGCTTGACGAAACGCAAGTCTCTTTTCTCAAACACACATATATTTTCATACACACGTTTTCACGAAGTTGTTCACTGATGAGGAAAATTATTCCTTTTTTGGTACGGAAGAAAAAAAGACTTTAAAATGAAATTAAAACAACAAAAATTGAAATTATATAAAGGATCAGTACAGGCGTGAAATAAAGGCGGATCCTACCTCTACTGCACGTCAATACGTCACACATATTAAAAATGGATGTACCAAAGAGAAAATAATGATAATAAAACGGTCAATCTTGAGCTAGACTCTGCCAGATGACGTGGAGAAAGCGAAGGCTTCTTAATGGCGACCTTCTGGAAATCAGCCAATTTTCTAATAATAAAAGAAAGAAAAAGGTTAAATCATGATCACAAAAAATATAAAGGGGAGCACCCTGTATACAAAACAAGGCTTGCGTCGGGGAAATATTTGGGGTTACATAAGCTGCGTAAGAGTGAAAGTGGATTCATTCTGCCAGCTGGAAAGTAAAGGTATGAATAGACAGGGTCGTCAGACCAAATGACAGAAGAGTAACGAGCCGTGAACAGGGTCTAAGGATACACCGGCCACTTCTCAGGTACTTGGAGACTAGCTATCGCCACCGAAAACACTCTCCAAATATATGACAAATACAGGAAAATAATACACATTATCTTAGAGAAAACATATTAGAATGAAATGATTTATAAAAACAAGATTTCACAAAAACGTAAAACAGAAGTTACGATAAATAGTAAACAACTATATAAATAAAGAAATCACTGTCGCTACAAGAAAAGGATTTGGTCGACAGACCATCCCAGGCGCTGCCGAACAATAGCGAGTCGTGTCTGCAGCTCGGACAATGGGCCGGGCCTTTCAACAAAAGCAGGCAGGTACTGGAAATCGCCTTAGGCAGAAGTATAGTTCAACACATCTTTCGAAATCCTCCGTGTAACTAAGGCAGCCACGGATGTCTCCTGCCTAACTATATACATAGAGGGAGTAAAGGGGCAAAATATACTAATAACCTACATCAAAAGACATTAGATACTAACAAATAAAAGGGAATAATAACTCACAGTAGCTGTCGAAACAAAAAATACCATCCCGGACAGAGAACGAAAAACCAAATAATTACGTTACAAAATACCTTCCAAAAAAAGAACTGACTGAAACCTCGCATAAAACCAATCAAGACCAGACATACAATCAATCAAACACGAAACCCAATAATAAATATTACTAACCCACAACAATAAAATGGTTACAGCATCAATATACGGGCCGTAGACCTCAGAGGTACCGCATAAAAAATTAAATACACAGAGGGCCTATCCCATACTAATATAAGAAAATTGGGTAATGCACGCCAGAGTAGTTCACACGAACATCAATGTCCCATACCACGGAAGCCGTAGACCTAAAATGGTTGGTATCTCTGAGTAATACTTATCGTATATTTGGTTTGCCAATAAAAACGAATAAATAGTTCGTACGTAATACATATATATAGTTAAAATTGAATAGGGTATAAAATCAAAATTGAGCTAAATTTGAAACCACCCACAAATAACTATTGATACAAATTCATTGACACACACATTCATCTCAAAATACAACCAACAACAACACTACATACATACTCCTTCCCATAAACAAATCAAAATTTCCCCATTACATCAGAATGCAAATATGAGTCGTTGGAACGCCATGGAAACGCAAATAATGGACTACAGGTCATCGTGACGAACTTCATCCCATACTAAAGATTGACGACTCGTGTAGAATCTATGTACACCCTAAGTGGGCGTCGAAGCCGTGGGACAGGTCCCATACCCTAATCCCGACGGAGACCTCTCCTAGCTGGTTTCCCAACAAAATACACACTACCATACTGAACATATAGTAACATCAAGCTTACCGTATATAAACAATTTTAAATGAAAACCTACATTGAAAATCCCCTGACAAAAATGAAACAATCACCCTCCCTAATTATGAAACAAACTTAACTCGCAATCATAACACACATAATAGTTCAACAGACCATTCATAACTGAAACAACAAACACTTTACTAACACCAAACGTTAGTACAATTACGCGAGGTTCAAAGTTGGTCGGGGCGACCGTAGGATTTAAAGAGACGGTTCTCATAAGAGGGCCTACCTCCATTGGGGAAAACTTCGGAGAAAGAGGGGCGGGGGTTTTAGGCTGCACGGTAATGACAAGAAACCTGTCAGCAGCTGTTCCAGACTGAGACGTATGAAGGGGCGAGGCGAGTTCTGAGAAATATCACAGTTAACTAAGCGACTATTTACAACAAAGGTAAGGACTCAAACCCTTGAGAGAAATGCATTTTCTACTTCACAGAAAGTAAAATAAAAACGTCCACAACACTGACGAAATGAAAAGGAAGAGAAAGTAAACAAAATTTTCTGTCGCCTTAAAATCACCGTTAACTAAACAAGTGTCTACTAGAGGAAGCAAATACATAAAAGCAGGTTACAATACCGTGATGTGTCGTGTTCCAGCGATGCGATGTACTCACTGATATGTTGCCACTGTTCACCTCGAAGCTGGGTCTTTTGGATGTCTTGTTTACTTGAGGAACAAAACCACCTTTCCTTGGAGATGGCTTTCCTGGATGCCCGTAGTTCACACAGAAAGTAACTTCACCCTTTCTTCAGGGGTGGGGAAAAACAATTCACTGAATTCCTTAAACTCAAAGAAAAACAAATTTTAATACAATGTAAATGAAGAGAAAAGTAATAAAAGATCAATAACTTGAGAGGGGGAGGGGGGAACGATTTCGCACGCAACCATGCGATCTGCTACCATTGCGCCACTACAGGTCTAGTAATAATAATAATAATAATGCGCGTCAGAGTAGCAGTGGAAGATAAAATCAACAAGGTCGCAAATGGACGGGGGAAAAGACGTCTTGCTCGACCCGGTGCTGGGCCCAAGGTTTTCGGAGCGAGCAAAAGATGATTTCCAAAAAACCAAACGGAAACAAATAATTGCTTAATGCAACAATCAAAAGTGCAAAAACGAGATTCCCATAAAGTTAATTAAAGAAATCCCAGAGGCGTGTTAATCGTGCCTTTGTTACATCACAAAGACAAGATTGACGAAATCGAGATGAAGATAAGGAAGGGGAACTAAAATATAAGAAATGAAAAGACAAGGGAGCTATATTACTTAAAATATAAAAATGTATTAAAGATAAAAGAGAGAGCGTGTACACGAAATAAACAAATTATTTAAAACAAAGAAAAAGGTAAGCTAAGACAAGATCAATAATACAAAAGAAACCCGATACCAAGAATAAAGACTTAAAAACTAAAAAGCACGACAGAACCTGAGTAACAGCTCAACAACATGAATCTAACGAAAAGATACGAACATTGAATAAAATAAAATGAAACTTACGAAAGCCAGAGAGAAACGCCAAACTTGCAAAAATTCAAAAATCGAACGTTAACGAGACGCGAAGCTTTTCATGATGTTATGTAAACATACCGGAGGGAAAGGGGAGGAGTGAGGGGGAATAAAACAAAGGGGAGAGAGATCTCACGGAGATAGGAGGAAGGAGAAAACAAGGGGAATTATAATTAAGTTATGTAATACGGCGAAAATCGAAAGAGAAAAACAAAACAAAAGGAAAATGAGATATACGGAGATACATTATATTACAATTGACTTGGGACGAAAGAGACCGGTAAAAATCGAAAGCACGCTATAGAATAATAGGCTTATACTCCCTACATAATGCCGCACCAACGCGACATATAAAAAATAAGAATAATATGACGTCGGAGCTGGAGAAATCCCAGTTAACCACCGTCACATATATTCTATAAACAAAAGGGACATGTGTTAGTGGGACGTTGGACATAAGTTCCGTTACCTCACACATACTGTCCGCAAACTAAGGTCCAATTGCTACCAATCAAACGAAACATTTGTGGTACAAAAGAGACACCGACGCAAAAGACGAGCACCAAGGCCCGACAGGAAATATATTTAAGCCAAGACGCAGAAACGCAATACTTTCGAATCTTACAGGTATTAACCAAAATAATAAAACTGTGAGGAGGGTACATAACAAAAGCAACAAAAAAGGACTCCGCCGTATAACATTACGTAAGGTCCCGGAGATCTGGTTCAAGGATTATAATACAAACAGTAACATCATGAAAAGGAAAGAGAATTAAGCAAAAGAAGGAACGTTTAACAAAAACAATTACATTGCTTTAGATAGAAATACATTGAGCCGTACTCACATTCCGCTGCGCCATGAGGGCGGGCCTCTGCCCGAATACACACGTTCGCCTTACATCTCGGCACGTCTAAGACTCAATAAGCTTCTGTCCCCCAGAGAGGAGAGAAGCCTCTCAGAAATATCAAATGCGTAGTTTGGGAGTGGCACCAAACTCGCGTCAAATATTGTCAGAGCCAATGGCAGAACGAATTGCACAACAAAATGCAAGGTAGCAACAACACTAGCCAATACTAGAGAACTAGGTAGTATGTAGCTAGGGGTTGCACAACGTTAGACAGAGAGATACATACAGACAATCGGCGCACTTTTAAACACTCGAGGCGTAATATAGAGATGTCACAACACATGACAATAATAATAATAATAATAATAATAATAATAATAGTAATAATAATAATAATAATAATAATAATCATCATGATGATTATAATAATTACAATAAATTCTGAAAAGTGGTTCACTCTTGCTTATAATCCTTGATTATAATGGTTTGTGGAATTTACCTTCACTTATATATAAATCGCAAGTCTCAAAAGTCATTACCAATGACTATCTCGTCATACTTCACAGAACGTTACTCCACGTTAAAATCCCAATAATACCTCTCTTACCAATGAACAAGTTCCTCTACTGGCGTCTATTATACGCAAACATTCCTTCATCTCATTATTACGCTGCATCACAAAAATTAAAAACCATCTCTACACATTTCTAGGATGCATGAGATTCAGTAAATCTATTCGATATACACGGCTGCGTGTTATCTTATATATAAAAGTGAAAGTCTGTATGTATGCATGCATGTACGTGGGTGGGTGGGTATGTGGGTGGGTTGGTTCCGTATACAAATCCACACCGTTCCACCAATCTCAACCAAATTTTGCATACACATAGTTTAGGACCCAGAAGGAACGGCTGCCTACATGAATTTTCGATAGTCTTTTTCATTCTTCTGATTTCGGCCCTTTTGCACTCGAGCAAAGGCTAATAAATTCATAAAATATACTCATGAAGGAATGGCAAGGCAGATAGTTTCCATGGCAACATAGCTCAAGTCGAGACACGGCCGACTGGATGCCAGTTGCGCTCTGCACTACCGGTATACAAAATGAGGTACTTTACATGAAATCCCGTTAGTTACTCAACTGCTCACACAGCACTGTCAACCCAGTATAGTATAACAAAGACTTGACACTATTTGTAAATATAATTTCCGTAATATCAAAATGCAAATTATATCACAAAATAATATAATAATAATAACCCCTGGCACTACAGCCCATGAAGGGCCTAGGTCTACCAAGCGATCCCTGCCCAGCCATTTAGCCTTCAGATATTGGGCTGATGCGTGATCAGCACATCGGGGCCCTTCGGCCATTAATCTTGGTTTTCGTGATTGGGGCGTTGCCTCACTGTCAGACAGCTACTCAATTGTCCTCACGAGGCTGAGTGCACCCGTTCCAGCCCTCACGTCAGTTTCTAAAATCCTTGACTGAGTCGGGAATCGAACCCGGGGCCTCTGGGTGAGAGGTAGGCACGCTACCCCATCACCACGTGGCCGGCTACAAAATACAATAGCGTGATAACAAATGACAGAAACTAATCATCATACCTTTGCACCTTATTAAAATAGAATTCCATTAGTTTCACTCGATTTATATAAGACTTAATGAACTTTCCTGCTGAGTGGTTAGTACAGAAGTTATTTGGAAGCAACCGATATTTCGGCTTCCGCAATAGTATTCGTAATCGGTGATACCAATTTCTCTTCAATGACGCTGGGAAGACCGCTGCTGCGGTCAGGTTAATGAGTGGAGAGGATTACTGTTCTAAGAAATGCAATCCAAACATTTCATACAATAAATTCTTTCCACTGTGAATACAACTTAAACCAGACTTTCAGTTTTCATTGTCGAAAAAGATATTGCTGAAATTGTAATTTGATGATGATAGTTGATGTTAAAGGGCCTAACATGGAGGCTATAGGCCTCTTAATTCATTGGGATGAAAATGAAGAATGATGATAAAATGAACACTAGAACTAAAAATAACTACAACTTACAACCAAATTACGGATTTGGAGAACTAAAGGACAAAAGGGAAGGAATAAGGGAAATAAAATGCGGGTAAATGAAATGCTCTCAACCCTCAAAAATGAGAATTGACGGATTTGGTAAGGTGTGCCATGAAAGGCAGATAGGAAGGGAAATAGGAGAGAGACCACCCCAATATCACTGGAAAAAGGGAAAAAACAGATCCAGCTGAGGCATTCTCCCAAACTCAACAGCCGTGAGCCCTTAAGGGTATAGCACCTCCAGTGGTGGGGCTACACACACTGCCTCCCTTATGACCTCGTGCAGAAGGGAGGAGATATGATGAAAAGAAAAACCAAGAGATCTGATCCTTCGAAGAATGAGGGTATCAGAAAAGATGAAACAAGTTCCAATTAAGGCCTCGGATATCCTAATACCGTCAGGATCGGAAGAGAACAAGAGTTGACCAAGGGAGGCCGACAGAAAATATGCCAGAGAGGACCCTGGCACAATTAAGTGGAAGCAATCGAGAAGTCAGCTGGGGTCCCCTAATCGCCCCTGAAGGTGGGGGAGTGTCGTAATGTCGTAAGTGAACGAGAGGTGACCAAGGGTGGTCAACAGGAAAGATGACAGAAGGAATCCAGGCACAAGTAAAACATTACGATACACATTTTTCAAAAGATAACTTATGGATATGCACCGGACGGTTGATTCAGTAGTTAATTGGATATCATCGTAGGTATCAGAGGCAAAGAAAGCCCTGTCATGTGCGTTACTGGCATTGGTCAAGTACACTCCCGGCATTTGCCTGGGCAGAGTGTAGAAAAACCACACTCAAGATAGGTTCGAACCTACGATGTCTGGACTTGCTACAGCTGCCCTCTCAACCTTGGTGCACGATTAAACGATCACAACTACGGTGCGGGACTCTCAAAATGACGACTACACACAACAGACGAAGGAGTGTTTGGGTCCGGAACAAAGTTATCGCCGGAAATCACGTAAGACAATCATCTCACCTAACTCTGTCTCACGTAAACTCGGGAAATGAAAGCACACCTCCTGTGGGGGACCAAGAGTGGTGTTGAATGCGACATCTACCATCGGTACTTGCAACTGGCATATGGAATGCCATTGTAGATATGTTTTGTTCTCTTTGATAATAGCTTTAAACTGCCTGTTCATTTAACACAAGACAAGATAGGTTGCAGTACCATTTTCACTGCCAGCTGGATCGCATCCCTCCTGGCTGCTTTAAACGGCCTGCCCATTCTACACACAGACGCGTGCAGGGTCTTTTCACAGTAGCGCTCCATTCGTATTTACGTCTTTTTCCAGAACTAGCACTGACGTTATTTCATTTCTTACTACCGTCTATATGAGTTTTTGGAATTTGCTACACCCATAAAATATTAAACAATAGACAAATAATTTTCGAAATGAAACATTGTATTAACCTGCAGTAAGTTATCGTATTTATTAAATCTATATTCATTCAATGTCATTTAAATTAGAATTGCATAATGATTTTAATACATTTTTAATCTTAGTCACATTTATAATTATTTATTGCTTTATTTTTAGACACCATATAATTTGAGCTAACCTCTTTACTTTCCACCACGTCGTGTTACTTGAAGCCGCTTTGATTAGAAAAGGCTTATGGATCTTTAAGCATACAGGATCTTCATTAATTATACACGGATTGGTGAAGTATTGATATTCCATGTCTGCCATTTCAAGCTTTTGACCTATCTTACGAAATACTTTAGGGGCTAAAGAAGAAGCCCAATGTGTTCTCAATCAATGCATCTTATTTGACATTCTACTGGGATTTTACTTTGCAGCATTTACTTTAACAAGGTGAGATAGATTAGTTGGTACCTCAGTTTACGGGCTGCGACATCGCGGTCATGCAGCCCCGTGTACTTTGGATGTGTGTAGAATCTGCCTGATCATCAGTGTTAATTGTGATGGCTGTGTTATTGTGTGGTATATGTTATACAGGTAAGGACTACAGACAGTCAGTGTTACGTAGTTCCTACTTTTCTAACAAATACTACCGTCAACGACACCTAGCTGCAAACTTGACTAATAGATACTCCCGCAACCAGACGGTGACCGTTGGAACTTAATAGCGTTAATCAAATTTTACTTTCACACGAGTGTAGTTAGTGGAAGGTTCTTTTACATCACATAAATCTATGTTGTATGACATGGCCCACCGGCTTAACTTCCCCTCCGAAGGAAGGCATACTGAGGGATTTTTAACGCTCTTCAAAACTCCGATGACTTCGGCCGGGTTTGAACCCGCGATCTTGGGCATAGAATCTCAGCATGCTACCAAATACGCCACCAAAGCCGTCGAATATGAGATAATAGGCATGTAAATACAGCAATACTATTCCCTAATATGCAGCTATAGTAGACTACTCACTGCCTTATATACATGTATAAGCCATTTCTCATTAATCACACCATTTGTGCGGGGTTAAAAATCGTAAGTTTATTTGACTCCAGAATGATGACTTTATATTCCAAAAATTGAATAATTAATTATTGTTTCCTTTCAAAAAACGAACAATTTGAAAATCAAAGAGAACTATGTGAACAAGACGTCTAATTTACACCCATTACCAAATAAAAAAGACTATCAGGAAAGTACTGTAATTGTGAGACTAGGTCCTTGAGAAATGTGCATATACAGCCCTTTTTTTTTGTTATTGATGCATTCTCTACTACGTTATTGCACTCCACATTACCTTTCGCCTAGATTTACAGTGAGTTAATATTGCACTTGATTAACTTCAGAGCCCAGGAGAACTATGTTTTAAACTCACTTAGGGGCAAAATGAATATACCTTGCGTAATATATTGGCATGTATCTTTCTATAACATGTAAATACACTTCTCGGGCAACGCCGGGTAAAATAGCTAGTACCTTTTCAGTCACAATACTTCTACCAATTATTCATTACCCTCGTGATTGTATATTATTCTTCACTTGTTTTGTTATCAACGTTTATTTTTTCTGTACAACATTTACTTTCAATACATTCTGTAGCGATTTATTTGCGATATTACCATTTCATATTACCTAATTCAACCACGTTACGTTGAACAATACCTCTTGAGATACTAGTCTGCATATAAACATTTAGTTAAATAAAAATTCGTTTCATATCCTCCTATTCTTGTTATAATTAATAAATCTACATTCATTTTAACCTATACTGACGTCTGTCATGACAACAGGTTAACGCATTCCGTCACACCTTATCATTCGTTCGTATATTTACTGCTTATACTGTATATCGTAATTATATATTTTCACTCCAACAATGAGTTATTTATATTCTCATATAATGACGTCGTTGTCTACAATATATTTCCTCTCTCTTCACAAACACGATGCTGTTCGATATTGAACTAAGTCATCTGTTATACGAAATCCTTATATTTATACAACTTCAATTATGATCAAAATCATTTAATATTGCTATATTCCGTAGAATTCGAATTATAAAATACTACGAAGTATTCATAAGAATGTACTGCTTTCATAGCACCCGTTTCAAAATAATTTTGGCACGAAGAAGTTCATTTTCTATATCCAATAGTTCTTCCTCATATTGAGTATAACCAGCCTGTTTACTGGCATACAATTTATGAAGCAGTAGTATTTGCTTACTGGGATTGTTCCAGTACAAATTTAACAAATGTTTTTTAGGTGTAAACAGAGCATTACCAACATCATCATCATCATCATCATCATGATCATTATAATCTTCATCACTATTAATATATAGTCCTTTTTGATCCTTTTGCAATACCACTTTTTGCATAGTCTGTGTTTCCTTTGATAGTGTTGGGAGTTTCTCAGACGTTGACAACAGTCCTAACATGCCTTTCTGAGATGATAAATGCTTTTTAACAAACAATATCTTTTTCTCGCACTAGCGTTTTAGTATTTTGAGGAGTTTTTTTAAACAGCAACCATGTTTCATCTGGTACACCACATTGATGATCACTCACACTTAAGACCTCGGTATTTCTACTTTTCAGGTAACTTCGACACTGTTTTGAACGTTGTTTTGAACAACGCCAAATAACAGTTCCATTTTTATTGGTTCGTTTTACAATATATGTATATCCTTTACAGTATGCATATGGCTTACTATAGCCAGTCGTTGATACTTCCATATCAACTGTCAAGCATGAAATAATCTCTAGTAACGTGAACTCGGCAATAAAATAATAGTTTAAAGTAAGAGCAAATGTGAGAGCATAAGTGGGTGCAAAAGTGGGTGCAAAAGTGAGAGCAAATGTGAGAGAAAAGTGAGAGAAAAAGTGACAGCAAATATGGATGGGCAGTTTAAGGTGAGAGTAAAAGTGGTAGCAAAGTGTTAGCAGTATATAGTAAACATAATTTTTACTAGAATATAATTTGAATAAATGTGATTTCTACACCCGAGTAGTGAGTAGTCAGTTGGCTTTGGTCCAGACAACCACACCTAACCCAACTTTACCTAACATAACCTAACTTTACCTAAGCTAATTTCAACTCACCTAACCTACTCTGACCACACCTGACCTGTATTTACAAAATCATTCCCAATCGAATCCTATCTAACCTCACATGACTTGACCTCGCCTGTTTGTAAGCAGCAACAACAACACACCAAGATTCCCAGCATTCCAGAGTACTTTAAGGTTAATTATTGACTCCCAACTCCTACACCTATCTCTATCCCACTCTGTCAGATAGATTTTTTTTTTCAATTTTTGCTTAATGCCACCACAAAAGTGATAAACAGTCTTCCAGCCCTATCATTATAAATTCACTACCCCCTCTCCTTTTTATGTAAAAGGTTTTAGCCTGTCTCGACAACAACCAAGCCACTTTGTATTACGTCATATGCTACATGCTCTCACTTGTTCATACAGCGTCTTTCCACGCTTTTCTTTTGTTACGTTATCATATGCTACGTTATTACACTTTTTAACATTTCTGTTGATGCGACGTTCTCACGATTTGACATGCGAGTTCATGTTTCGCTGACTTAAGCTTATAAGTTACCACAACCACTATAATATTTCATGCTTATAAAGAGCTTTCCATAATGATGGATTGTAAGTATTAGTGTTTGCACCTTCTATCGCTGTTGAATTAATAATTCCTCTCCCACACGCGTTTAATATAATTAAGTTAAATGTAAGTAAACGTCTTTTGCTTGAAGCCACCACTGAAGAGATAATCAGTCTTCCAGTCCTATCATTATAAATTCATTACCCCCTCTCTTCTTTCTGTAACAGGTTTCAGCCTGTCTCGGCAACAACCACGCTTCTTTATATTACGTCATATGGTGTGATGTTCTCATGATTTGACAAGTGAGTTCATGATTCGCTGACGTTATCATAGAATAATAAACACCTACTGTATGTTCCCTCGCACGCACACACCTCCGTCGCGCTTTGCCCCTTTTCACATGGCCAAAGCAAAGTACCGTCGCGTAGAAAATAAGACAACACTCTTGCATCTCTTTAAGCCCTATGGGTATATTTGTAAAAATATCCATGGTTCATTATCTAATAAAATAATTATTAAAAAACACCACAGGCTTGTCCTCTAGTAATGTGAGTCAATGAGGTTCCATTGCGTGCAAATAAAATGGACCGCTCGCATGTCGTTAGGTCCTTTGTAGAAAATCAAAAATAATAAGTGGTCCGTGACAAAAGAGAGCGTCATGGCAATTGAAATAAGTCAAAACATGTCTTCCTAAACTCAGGGCTTCCAAAGATATTAAAGGGACAAAAATCAAACACCTTTCAGTTTCGGGCATTTTCGATATACTGTATTCATGAGCCATACGAAAGAGGATTTTGCCCAGAGTAATATGACGCCTCAAATGTCCAAATCCGATTATTGGTTCAAGAGATATCGACTTGTCTATCGACAGGGGCCCACCGCCAATCGCGTGCACGCGGCGGCCATGACGCTCGTTAGACCCTGCCTTAGAGCCCTACTAGCAGTGTTCTGGAAAATTCAGGGAGAACTCGTTGTAGATACCAAGGAAGCATTGGAAAGATGGCAAAAATACTTCGAAAACTTGCTTAATGTAAATGGAGACCTAACTGGCAATGTGGCAGATTTTCTGACTGTGCATAGAGTTAATGAGAACGGGAACAGGATCACGGTTGAGGAAGTAGAGAGATTGGTAAATGAACTACTTGTTCGCAAAGCGGCAGAGTTAGATGGAATTAGGCCAGAAATTGAAAGGCATAGAAGAATGAAAGCAGGACTGAAAACGTTATATAGAATACTTGAATTGCCATGGGATTTGAGAAAGTACCCTCTGACTGGACAAAAGCTGTATGTGACCCTAATGTATAAGCAAGGTGACAGGAAAGTTTAGAACAATTATATAGGCTTTTCTTTGATAAGTGTCCCTGGCAAAGTGTACGCAGGGAGTTTAAACATGGGCGAAAGCAAGATGGATGAAAGCCAGTGTGGTTTTAGGCCACAATGAGGATGTCAGGATAAAATTTTTGTATACGCCAAGTTAGTGAGAAATGCTACGAGAGGAATAGATGGGTGTATTTGTGTTTTGTAGATCTAGAGAAGGTGTATGATAATGTACCCAGGGAGAAGATGCTGAGCATCCTGAGGAATTAGGGTATCGAGGGAAGGCTGCTACAGGCGATGAAAAGTATATATTGAGCCCGTCAGATGAGCTGTGAGGGTCGTCACTAAGGTAAATGTCAAGAATAACCCAAGAAGTACACCGCAGAAACACTTAAACTACAAAATGATAACATCCAGACTTATGTAAACTCAGGTAAAATATATTAAAAGATAACAAACACCTAGCCTAGTTCGGAGGGTTTGTTTCGGGCTAGTCCCGCAAGCAAATAAAAAAAAGAAAAGAAAATGTTAAGAATCCTACCCTGATTGAAATTTAAAACCCTCGCGAAAGCTATATAATACAAGAAAACAACAACAGCAAAGCTAGGGTAGTGGCATGAAAAGTTTACCCTACACAGATGAAATGGTTAACTATAGAAAATGAGAAGTTAAATTAACAAAAAGCAAGCAAAAGAATTTATGATGGTACCACTCCCAAATTTACATTAAATTATTTAATGAATCTAGCTAAGTCCTAACGTTACAACACGAATTTACGGCGAATGACTACCGTAATAAACAAACATTTACAACAAATGCTATATGTTAACCAGTCACAAAAAAAAACATAATGTACACTCCTTACAAGCTGAGGGTACAACAGGTTATCATACAATATAACACTTCAAATAAATAAATGAACACAGCACTCACAAAGTTTCTTATTAATCCTGCTTACACGCTAGAGTACTGTTTGTATTCAAGGGTCATCTAATCATGTAGTTACGGTGGCAACGGCGTGATTAAAATCACGACTTAGGTCGCATGAGCATCGTGCGCCACCAGTTCAGAACTAATAGTTCGTACACAGCTCCGTCTTCTCAAGATAGTGTATAAAGTCAAAAAGTAATTTCCCGTTGGAAATGGAAAACTTCCAAATAGAATCGTCCAGCGAGCACAATGTTGAGGATCAAGATTTAATTCACAGTCATGGTTATTTAGCATTTATTTATAATAATTAGATAGATCTTATTATTAGGAGCACGGTTTATGTTTGTCGTAGATTTATGTCTATTTGCTGGTGATTCTACGGACACCTAGGCTGAAAGACCGCGAAGTCTACTGAAAGATCATTACTCACAAAACCTCGGCTTAATAGCCGGCACAATGACACGAGTTAGCAAGACAAGGTTGCAAAAATACTGCCAGGGGCGCACAGCTCTCCTGTAACAGTCCTCAGGCTAATCCTGGTAAGAATGGTCGCAGAGTTAGCTCTGTACGACAGTGCATCTCGTGCACTCAACTATAATACATCAAAAGCCTCAAACGGGGTGTCATAATCACCACTAAATAATAGACAACATAGGCTTCCTACAAAATCATACACTCTCCAATAGTCCTGAAATGAAGTTCGCTTTCCAGTAGCGATAACACATAAGTTACATGCATGTCTCATGACGTCAGCAAAAACATCTGATCTCACAACAAAGCTCCTGGCCTTGACCTAGGGAATGCCTACATTCTCCAAACGGTAAAACAATTGATGCGTGCGCATCTGTCAAAGCAGTATAAAGTCGTCTCGTAAAGAGAGCGTAGTGTACCATGTGTAGATAAACCCGTTCAGACTGGTGTTAGCAAAACACACGGCTTCACAGTCGCGTCTGGCAACTGACTACATTCCGCAGGCAATATTTCACACAAATATAGTCCTACTGTGAATTACGCTGGCTAAAATATCATAACAAATAACTGTAAAACACTCGTGGCATGTATACCACATAAAATACGGAATACAATGATATTTTACGTTTGAAACTTCCAAACAACAGTTTCATGAAGATGTTCCACTTCTCGTGGAGTGCTGAGGAGTTGAAAGAGAAATGTCACTCGACTATTATGTACATTCTTCCAAAACAAAACTATTGCGTGTACTTAGCTTGACACAAATTAAAGATATAAACAGTATGACAATCTCTCAAACTGCTAAGACGTCGGAAATGATACGGAAGGTATCGGGGTCAATGCTCTTGCATAGCATATATAATATAATCCCCTTGTTCTCACTTGAACAGATGTGGCTTCAGAGCTCATATAAACTATAAATAACATAACTTTCTCATAAAGGCAATGGCTACAGTCGGTCATTAACTGATACGCCCACTCATCAGAAAAACAGTGGCGTCGTGGAAGTGTCGTGGAAGGGGGTAACAATTAAAATAACCAAAGAACCATCCTTCCAAACTAAATCTGGCCCACATGAAGGGTGGACCAAAACAAATCCAAGTGATCTGTGTTCATGTCCAACAAAAATATCAGGACGTTACATCCTACTGACACATCCAGAATGCACCAATCGGTGACTAACTCTCACTGTAAAGAAAAATATCAAATTCTAGCTAGAAAAATCCTGCCTAAGCTGGTTATGACGAGTTCGGTTAATTTCTACATTCTAATCTACCACAGCTCAACCCGTACAAAGGAGGGAAGTTGTAGACTCACATACAATTCACCTCATGTTAATTCCATTATAAATGAGGTGTTTACAAAACCTGGACGCTTGCAATGGTATCCCAATCAGACTCCTGGGTTCGAGTTTCCTCCGCTCCAGTCTTCCGCTGCGCCTGCCAGATGGATTCGCGTACAAGATCTCCCCCCTGTGGTTAGCTGTCGGGTTGATGGGTTCCCTGGCTCCATATTCCTCATAGGTGTTGGTAGGTTCTCCTTCCATGACGAAGTTTCCTCTTCTTTGGATATCTCTCTCACATCGATGGGGTCTACTCCATTATACTAATGGATAGCACTTGAATAATGATGTCGTGCTCGTGGTTGACGTTCTGATTGCTCATCATGTTATATTTCACACGTGTATTCACACAGTTTAATAGATTTAGCACAGTAGAAAAATATTGCTCACTGGCTTTACACTCTTTGTTGCAGACTTGGTAATCAAAAATGTCTCTCACTGTCTGCTTCACAGCTTCTAAGTAACACACGTGGTGTTAAAAATCACAGATTCTATAGCAGTAGAAAACGTTGAGTATCATGGGAATCCCGTACAAAAATGCACTTCACTGAGTGTGTCGTTGATGGTTTTAATTGTATTGTGCCTGTTCGCACATGGTGATTGCAGATTACTTAAAGCGTTACAATATTTCTGATCCTTCGCGGACTTAGGTTTTCCTGTGGCCAACGTGTTGAAATGTGGTGTTACTTGTGGTCAAAAAATATCCACGGACATGTAATATAATTTCCACACTTCTCTCTTGTACACTTGTAAATTAGTAATACAGTCGATTAAGCATTCACCGTAAGAATTATGACAGCAACTTACACTTGATGTTTGACAATTTTCTACACCTCGTGGGTGGGTTGCAATGGTCATCGTCTCACGGACGGATATGTAAATTTCGTCTTACACGGACGGTAATACTAATTTCACTTTGTTGCAAAGCACACGACGGTGCTAAAATTAACTGCACAATATACTCGACGATTGTCGGTCAAAATAATACTTCTTCACCCTGCGGGTGGACTTTGATTTTCCTCGTCTAAACGACGGACAGTTGCAGCATGTCTAGCATGGACGGCTTCTAGCTTGAGAGTTTTTCGATCATGGTCGCGGTTGCCGTCCAGACGGTCACTCGAGTCGTTGACAGTCTAATTTCCTACCGCCTATCTGCGGCGTAAATTACCTTTACCGAAGAAATGAATTTGGAAACATAACATTGTTTATCTTAAGCAGAATTACGACGTGGAATGTTCTGAGACTTTCATAAGCAACATGTGTAATAATGGGTGCTCAGAAGTATCATTAGGGGTGTGTCCAGAGTCAAGACATCATCCCTTTCTTACGACATGCCACGCGCTGCATCCGGGCGTGTTCAGTGACAAAGCCTGGCATGTTCATAGACATTTGCGGAAATATCACCAAGCAATGAGCTCATGTGGGCTCATATGCTCCCCTGTCGGTTTAAATAACAATGTAGGGATGCATTTTATTTACTCAACAGTCAATCTAAACCTGGTGATATTTTTTCAGGTTGGTGGCGTTAAAAGTTCCAAGACGTTCGCCAGTTCTGATCTCTTCTATGACATAACTCCCATTGTTTAGGGCTTCAGATACACGACTAGGTCCATAATATAGGGATATAAATTTCCCATATATTCTATCGAGTGGGTTGGTTATCCCTGGACGTCTGATGAATACCAGGTCTCCGGCGACAAGTGAATCTCGGTATTTCTTGTATCGCATTCTTCTGAGTCGCTTGGCGGCTTGCCTATCCATCCTGATCCTTGAACATAAAATCCTGCTTGCATGTGAAGGTTGAATACTCGGCGGTGTTGCAATAATGCGATTCCATATTCTGACGGGCGCTTGGTTCAAATGAAGTACCATTGGTATCTGGCCTGTACTTTCCTGTACGGTAGAATTAATGCAATTTGCCATAAGAACTAAAACTTCAGTCCATCTCCAGTGAGCTTCTTGGCAGTAAAGGCGGCAGAATTTAGCCATAGTAGCCATTACGCATTCTGCTGGGTTACTTTCTGGTTGTCTTATCGAAGAGAGTAGATGTCCAATTTCTAGCTCATTCATTGCAGTAGCAAACTCTGCAGAGGTAAATTGTGATCTGTGGTCGGTTAGGAGAAATTGTGGTTTTCCCGCCTCCGGTATCACTTGGCGTTTAATCCTCTGAATGATTTGATGTGCTGTTGCCTTTTGCACTGGATGGAGCATCGTGAACTCCGTAAACTCATCAATGATTACGACGACAAATCGATTCCCACGACGTGCCTTCGGAATCGGTCCATAAAGATCTTGGGCATACAGTTCCCTAGGTTTCGTTGGCAAAATAGGTCGAGGTGTTTCTTTAAGTAAGTGCGACGTGTACTTGTTCCGCTGGCATGCGTCTCGAGCACGTAAACACTTCCTCACAGAAGTACACATCCCTTTCCAGGTGAAAGATTCACGGATGTTCGCTATGGTCTTATCTGTTCCTCCATGCCCAATAGACAAATGAACCAAGAGGATTACAGTTTCCTCGTACCTTCTAGGAATGGCAGCTCGAAGTTGAGTGTGGTCAGCATCCACAAACTTGTATAGGACACGCTGATAAATCAAGTAATCATCAGCTGTTGCGGCTGTTCTGGCGTACTCGGGATCCTAGGCATCCATCCGGTTTTCCAAAAATCGTATGATTCTTCGCAGCTCTTCCTCTCGCCTCTTACCTTCAGGTAAATGTCGCAACCTGCGAAGATGGTCCTCGCAGTCACCCTTGATGTCAATGGCATTGATCGAAGCTTCAGGATTACGGATGAGAATGTCGGCCAACACATTCTCCTTGCCTGGGCGATGTTCGATCACTAAATCAAACAGCAAGAGAAATAACGCCGATCGGGTTATCCTATCGCTTGCGAGTCTTGATTGGGTAATGAATGTCAGCGAGTGATGGTCAGTCCTCATCACGATTTTGTGTCCCCATAGACGTTTGCGCCAGTATTCCAAGACATAAACAATAGCTAAGGCCTCAATCTCCGTCGTGAAGTAATGTGATTCGTACGGCCTTAATCGTCTACTTAGAAAAGCAATATAGTGACGATTCTTCAGTTCATCCTCTTGCAACAAAATAGCACCTATGACAATCGAAGACGCATCCGTCTCTAGGATGAAGTTCCTGGAATAGTCTGGGTATTCCAACGTAATGGATTCAGCTAGCATTTTCTTGGCTTTACGAGATGCTTCATTGCACGCCTCGTTCCAAGCCCATCTGCAGTTCTTCTTCAATAGGCTCTGCAGTGGAGCAACTGTCTCCGAATATCTGGGACAGTGTGCAGCAAAAACTGAAGATTTTCTAGAAATTGTCTCACGTGCTTCACACGGGTTGGTGTTGGAAATGCGGCTATTTCCTGTATTTTCGCTGGATTAGGTCAGTATCCTTTACCGCTAATAATATGGCCTACAAATTTTATCTCGGACTGGAAGAAATGGCATTTGTCAAACTTGACCTTGATGTTCGCCTGTCGGAGGTTCTCGAAGACGAGTCGAAGAGTAGCAAGGTGTTCCTTTTCGATTTCTGATTCAATAATTATGTCGTCCACATAACACACGACTTTCTCTTTAACCTCAGGCGTCAATTTAGCGTCAAGAGCGCGGATCAATGCAGCTCCTGCATTCTTCACTCCAAATGGCAGTTTTCTGAATACGTAACTAGTCTGGTCGTATAGAAATCCAGTATACGTCTGCGTATGGCTGGACAGTCGGATATGGTAATATGATTGAACCAAATCCAGGGAAGTTAAATACCTTTTCCCTTTAAATTTCCGCAGAATGTCCCTAATTTTCGGCGGTCTGTCGTGCTCAGGCGCCAGGCGTTCGTTTAAGGCCCCGGCATCTAAACAAAGCCTCAAGGTTCCGTCCACCTTCACGACAGGTGTGATCGGGTTTAAGTAAGACGTTGGCACTTTTTTAATGGTTCCTGCCTCTTCCATTTCTTTGAGCTTCCTAGCTACTTCTTCACGGTGCTTCTCCGCTCGCCTGGTGTCGTCCCAAAAATGCCCTCATATACCTTGAGCAGGTCATCATCCAACTTTCCCTTAATAACATAAGATAAAGGTTGAACATCCTCAGGTGCTTTCTGTTCTTGTGCGTCCCGCGTAGTGTTCCAATCGTATATCACATAACATTCGGGATTCGATTCTGGTACATCCTCCAGAATGGTCATGGCTATGGGTTCGTTTGAAGAAAACTCCACAGTATTACGACCCATGTCTACAATGCCGTCATGCAGTCGCATGAAATCTGCACCCAGTATAGCCTCATATCGTAGGTCTTTCATTACCAAAAATTGATGCAAGTACACTTGGTTCGCTATGCTGAGAGTACATAGGACCTGTACCTTGCACTTCACTGTGCGGTCTGGGATGATCCCTCCCACTCTCATGGTGGAAATAGGTGATTCAGTGACGTTGGATCTTGCCTTCAATGTGGCATAAAGTTTGGTCGAGATCACACTGATCATGGCTCCTGTGTCGATAAGGATGGTGACAGGACAGCCATTTATTTCTGCCGGTATCATGGGCAAACGAGTATTTCCAAGGTCGTTCGTGGTTTGTCTTTCGTCTAACAGATCCTCCTGCACTGGTTCCCAGAGTAATATGGAGGCAGTTGCCCTGGTACCATGCAGCTGAGATTCTAGTTCATTTTTTGCGTTTTTCCCCTGTGGAGGTGCCGGGTTGGTTAGGGTCAGTCACCTCATCTGGAACATCACTCACTTCCCTCGGCGTTCGGCCTCGGTCCGCCTCTTCTCTCGGCGTTCGGAGTTGTCGGATGTGTTCGCGGCTATCCTCCGCGCGTCTACGCCAGTCTCGGCCGTGTTGATATTTGGTCTCTATTCCTTCGATATCCCCCACTGTATCTGTAATCTCGTCTTATTCCTCCTGATTGTTGTGCACGAGGTATCCCCTGGTTCCCTCGGCGGTCCTGATCTTCGAAACGGCGATTTCCATTGTTTCCATGATTGAATCGGTTGTTCCAGTATCCCTGGTTACCGCGTCGATCGTCTCTGGAGTACAGAGTTCTACTCCATGAGCGTCGGTTAGGATTGGCGTTCCCACGTTGATGCTCTTGATTCCTGGCATTGTTGTTACTTCCATTGGTCTGCGTAGGCTTTGGGGTTTGGGAAACCTTATCCACAGTTTTGAGGTTAACATGTCGAGTTTCGCCCCTCGATGGTTTGTGCGGTGTGAACTGCTCTGCACTGAGTCCAGTCATCTGAAGATCTGGTCACACTCCCAGAAAGTCTTCGCTCCCGCGGCGATCAGTACTTTCTGTACGTCTGCTGGATATTGCTATACGATAGCATTTATTAGGTCTTCCTCAGACAATTGAGGCTTGAGACATTTTAATTTTGCCATTTGCAAGGCAAAGTCGTTCGCTTGGCGAGTCGGGTTCGAACTGTACCTCTTGGTGTACATTTCAGCTCGAATTGACTGCTGAATATCGCTTGACCAGTACGTCCTCAGGAGAGCGTCTTTGAAGTCCTGATATCCTGTGAATGAATATCGGAAGGCCCTGTACCACGTACTAGCTTGTCCATCTAAAAGGCGTTCAATTACCCGTAGCTCCCTCTCTGGGGTTACCATTGTTTCTCTGAGGTAGCTCTCTACGCTGGCTAGAAATTCTACTGGAGTGAAATCACTTCCTGTTCCCGAAAATTTCGCTGGCTGCTCCTCACGTGATCTTGTTATCATGACGTTACTCTGGCTATTCGATGAGTATTGTGGTCTGAATGGTTGTGAATTCTAGTTCAGAGTTGAACCTGGACTATTCTGTGTCTCAGTATTAGTGTAACTATTCTGTGCTACTGGCGTCTGCGCATACATTTGCGGTATTCCAAACTGAGGTTGTATCTGCGGTTGCATCATCGGACCGTTGCGCGGTTGAGCAACATCCATGAACTGTGGTTGTTGCGCTACCTGCGGCGAATTTATGTGGTCAGATGGTAGCATCCCATCTGTCACATCACGATTATGTGTATTATGCTCAGGTACAGTCGCTGAGTTGGTTATGTCTTTTGACTTCGTCCCCGTTAAATTCTGAATTCGCTTCTCGAGCTCGTCCTATTCTGGAAGTTACTTCCTCCTTCTGATGACTCAATTCGTTAACTTGCAGCTCGATCCTCTCGATTTTACCACGTAATTGGACTAATTCACGTATGGTAGGTCGCACGTTCAAACTAAGTTGAAGCCTTTCTTCCTTCGCAACTATCTCCAAGCGCTTTTGAAATGCGTCAGCTTCCTCTCGGGCATTTTGACATCTTCGCGTACCTGATATACGTCGTCTTCGACGACGGCAACGTCTCCTCTGAGCTCCGTTACCTGGTCTCTTACTTTAGCAACTTGACTTTCAACGACGGCTTTATGTTCATTAAAGTCGCCTTTGAGAAGCATTATGTCGGTGCTAATTTTTTCCTCATTACTTTCAAGAGTTTCGCGAAGTTCGCAGATAGTAGTGTTCAGATCAGCAACCCCTTTATTAGTAGCGGTTATTTCCTGTCTGAGTTGCACAACTTCAGCTCCAATGGCTTTGCCATTAGTGTGCACGGCATACGCGGCTCCTCTCATCAATGTCAATCCTGCATTTACTGTAGCAACTTCTCTCTTGACTTGTTGTACGAATCCCTCGACGTGAGTGACCCGACCTCCCAACTCTTCCCTAGTATGGTCGAGATCGACCCTCATATCAATCTGAATACTTGGCATCGTTGTTTCCAAGCGAGTAGTATTTTCTCTGGCTCTGGTTTCGTTAGTTTCATCTACGAGTCTGCATCTCCTCCCTTGAACGGTTTTTATCGTCTGTTAAAGCGTCTAATCTAGTGTTTGCATTCTGCTGATGTCGCAGCACGTCAGCCCTAACATTCGCTAAACCTGCGATGATGTTGTTGTTAACCTCCTCCCGGTTAACTTCCATATTGGCCCTAACAGCATTTACATAATTCCTTACATTCGCTAAGTCTGCATTAAAAGTTGCAGTGTTATTTTCGAGGTCGCCTCTGACATTATTGAGGTCGCCTTTGACATCACCAAGTCCCTGATTAACAATATATAGATCACCTCTAAAAGCGGCAGGATTGTTTTCGAGGTCGCCCCTAACATTATTGAGGTCGCCTCTAACATCATTAACATCACCTCTAACCTCATTCAGAGTAGAGTTTTAGCACCTAGGTCTGCTGGAGAATAGCATTAACTCCTACCATCATCTCCTCGAAATGACGGATCATCGCCTCATCCATGACAATTACAATATATGAGAAAACGAGAGAAATACCCTTATGAAGAGAACTTACGTCTAAGGCAGGGAATTACTGAGGTAGAAAGCTTGATTTCTTTCAATAAATAACACGAGTACAGCTGGAGTACACATCTAAGTGATTCTACATGTACAAACATCCACAAAGAGCAAAGCAAAACATTACATTTACTCCAAATGAAGCGTGGGTAAAGAAACATCCTAAACTGATTTTAATAAACTAATTGCGCTTCACCTTCGTGGTCTTAGATCACAAGAATGCCACACGGCTTTTTGAACAGCAGTACGACCTTCTAGAATGTGTCCCAGTCCAGTCAACTAGCCTTTAAATAGTGTTAATATCCTCTTAAAAAAATCGACAGGTGCTGATGGCTACCTTGTCCAAATCGGCAACTCTAGTTGGGCGCCATTTCCCTTTATAGAGCCTGATACAATAATGTACCACTTTTTATATAAAATATATGATTTATGCTTCTTGGTACAACTAGGTACCAGTTGCATGGGATCATGCACTATCATTTGTGGGAGGTGCTGCCATCTAATATTAGGATCTGGACCTTGCTGCACGCTCTACAGAGACATGTGATTGCATGAGTGGTACATATTCGTACCATGACCATTTGGATGCTCGCTTGTGAACGTGTTTTTGTGCTGTTCTCAAATTTTCAACTGAATTAGGAAGAAACTGAAGGATTTATTGCAATTACGAGGTATGTGCTGAGTTTTTTAGATGTACAATTACACATAAATGTGTAAACTGATGTGCTAATACTTGCCAAAATAAAATTATTTACATATAAATATGGGAAAACACTTAACCTCAGATTTGAATTCAGTTATATTACCCACTTTCTCAATAAAACTAGGAGAGAAGGTTACTTAGTTTAGGTGATAATAGTAAAGTCACCCTTACCAGTGGGTGTGTGCATATTTACCACATGGAATTGATAGCCAAAAGATAATGGGATGAAATTTGTAAAACTATGCCATGGTGGGTTTTATTTTCTAGGCGATGAAGGATCTCAATTCAAGTGAGGTAGAAGATCTTTTGATCTACTTCTCTGAAAATCATGCATATGATTCAAACGATGGAGGAGATGATGATGCTGATGATGGTATTCCAATAAAACCATTCCGTTCCCCATGTAAGAGGCAATGCATCAGTGAGAACATCCCTTGTAATTCAGAAGGTAATATTTTTTGTTTGCTTGTTTCTTGATATGGATTTGCATGATGAAAACTGTCCATATATCTTGATTTTCTAATTCATTTGGACATAAAATGGTAACTTCCTATCCTTTTGCACAGCATTGGAAGAATCTGATGAATATTTCTCGTTTGATGATTCTGCAGTGGATCCAAACTATGTGCCAACTAAGTTACTAGTGACAAAATAAAAACGGCAGCGATTGTCATACCCGAGACGTCATCAGAATCAGAGGAAGATGATCCCTTTGCCAAACAGACGGACCAAATGTAGTACAATGCTTAACAACGTAAAAAACCTTGTGAATTTCACGTGAATGTGAAAATGTTAGCTTTTTGTAATGTAGATTTCTGTAATATTTCTCAATAAAATTGTGCAATGATAAGTTATGTTGTATTTCTTACACGTATTAGATTCATTTTATGTTGTTTGAACATACATGTCATAGAGGACTTATCAATTATTGTAAGAATTGGGGAAAGTGAAGTGGTACATTACTGTACCATGCCCACATTACAAATTACATGTCCGTTATAGGACACTGGTAAAATAATGTACCACCCAATATGACAGCCTAAATAATAAAAATAAATTACAAACAAAAATATATGGAGAGCTTGAATCGTACTAAGTCATAAAAACACAAGAAAACAATTTAAAAAAATCAATTTGACTTCTGCCCTATAAAGAGTTAAATGAGATGTTTATGAGCCCGTCAGGTGAGCTGTGAGGGTCGTCACTAACCACAATGACTTCCCGGACAACTCATCTTCCGAACACATATGTCGAAGAGGATTGGATGCACTTCTTATAGGTCAGTGCGCACGAGACGGAAGATCACGGGGCGATCTGGGCAGATAAGGTAAATGTCAAGAATAACCCAAGAAGTACACCGCAGAAACACTTAAACTACAAAATTATAACATCCAGACTTATGTAAACTCAAGTAAAATTTATTAAAAGATAATAAACACCTAGCCTAGTTCGAAGGGTTTGTTTCGGGCTAGTCCCGCAAGCTAATAAAAAAAAGAAAATAATGGGTTAAGAATCCTCCACTGATTGAAATTCAAAACCCTCGCGAAAGATCTATAATACAAGAAAACAACAACTGCAAACCTAGGGTAGAGGCACGAAAAGTTTACCCTACACAGATGAAATGGGTAACTATAGAAAATGAGAAGTTAAAATAACAATAAGCAAGCAAAAGAATTTATGATGGTACCACTCCCAAATTTATATTTAATTATTTAATGAATCTAGCTAAGTCCTAACGTTACAACAAGAATTTACGGCGAATGACTACCGTAATAAACAGACATTTACAACAAAAGCTATATGATAACCAGTCACAAAAAATAAGTACACTCCTTACAAGCTAAGGGTACAACAGCTTATCATACAATACAACACTTCAAATAAATAAATAAATAAATGAACACAGCACTCAAAAAATTTCTTATTAATACTGCTTACACGCTAGAATACTGTTTGTATTCAAGGGTTATCTAATCATGTAGTTACGGTGGCAACGGCGTGATTAAAATCACGACTTAGGTCGCATGAGCATCGTGCGCCACCAGTTGAGAACTAATGGTTCGTACACAGCTCCGTCGTCTCAAGATAGTGTTTAAAGTCAGAAAGTCATTTCCCGTTGGAAATGGAAACCATCCAAATAGAATCGTCCAGCGAGCACAATGTTTAGGATCAAGATTAAATTCACAGTCATGGTTATTTAGCATTTATTTATAATAATTAGATAGTTCTTATTATTAGGAGCACGATTTATGTTTGTCGTGGATTTATGTCGATTTGCTGGTGATTCTATGGACACCTAGGCTGAAAGACCGCGAAGTCTACTGAAAGAACATTACTCACAAACCTCGGCTTAATAGCCGGCACAATAACACGAGTTAGCAAGACTCGGTTGCAAAAATACTGGCAGGGGCGCACAGCTCTCCTGTAACAGTCCTCAGGCTAATCCTGGTAAGAATGGTCGCAGAGTTAACTTTGTACGACAGTGCATCTCGTGCACTCAACTATAATACATCAAAAGCCTCAAACAGGGTGTCATAATCACCACTAAATAATAGACAACATAGGCTTCCTACAAAATCATACACTCTCCAATAGTGCTAAAATGAAGTTCGCTTTCCAATAGCGATAACACATAAGTTACATGCACGGCTCATGACGTCAGCAAAAACATCTGATTTCACAACAAAGCTCCTGGCCTTGACCTAGAGAATGCCTACATTCCCCAAACGGTAAAACAATTGATGCGTGCGCATCTGTCAAAAGAGTATAAAGTCGTCGCGCGAAGAGAGCGTAGTGTACCATGGGTAGATTAACCCGTTCAGACTGGTGTTAGCAAAACACACGGCTTCACAGTCGCGTCTGGCAACTGACTACATTCTGCAAGCATTAATTCACACAAATACAGTCCCATTGTGAATTACGCTGGCTCAAAAATAATAACAAATAATTGTAAAACATTTGTGGCATGTGTACCGCATAAAAATACGGTGTACAATGATATTTTGCGTTTGAAACTTCCAAACAACAGTTTCATGAAGATGTTCCATTCCTCGTGGAGTGCTTTGTAGGGGACAGAGGAATGTCACTCGACTATTATGTACATTCTTCCAATACAAAAACTTTTGCGTGTACTTAGCATGACACAAATTAAAGATATAAACAGTATGACCATCTTACAAACTGCTAAGACGTCAGAAATGTTACGGAAGGTATCGGCAAGCAAGCTTGTAGTTTAAGGTGACCGTTAATCTCGAGATCATGAGCCACGGGACCTCCTTTTTACGTGGAATACGAACCACAGGACATGGTATTTCACTTCGAAAATCTCACATGCATTGACCGGGAATCGAACACGGACCGCCTTGGTGAGAGGCATACAGCTAGACCGCTGAGCCACCACGCCCACGGAAGGTATCGGTGTTCAATGCTCTTGCATAGGATATTTAATATAATCCCCTTGTTCTCACATGAACAGATGTGGCTTCAAAGCTCTTATAAACAATAAATAACATAACTTTCTCATAAAGGCAATGACTGCAGTCGGTCATTAACTGATACGCCCACTCATCAGAAACAGTGGCGTCGTGGAAGTGTCGTGGAAGGGGGTAACAATAAAAATAACCAAAGAACCATCCTTCCAAACTAAATCTGGCCCACATGAAGGGTCGACCAAAACAAATCCAAGTGATCTGTGGTCATGTCTATCAAAAAATATCAGGAAGTTGCATCCTGCTGACAAATCCAGAATGCACCAATCGGTGACTGACGCTCACTGTAAAGAAAAAATATCTAAGTCTAGCTAGAAAAATCCTGCCTAAGCTGGTTATCACGAGGTCGGTTAATTTCTACATTCTAATCTACCACAGCTAAACCCGTACAAGGAAGAGAAGTTGTTGACTCACATACAATTCACCTCATGTTAATCGATACTAATATAATAAAGCTGAAGAGTTTGTGTGTTTGTGTGTTTGTGGGTTTAAACGCGCTTATCTCTGGAACTATCGGTCCGATTCGAAAAATTCTTTCTTTCATATGATAGCCAGATTTAAGAGGAATAGTTTAGGCTATGAAGCATTAGGCTACCACTCTCAGTTAACCTTAAAGATTTTTGCTAACTCAGTCGTTAGAACAAGCGCCCCGAACTGCTCTATCCACATGCGCTGGCGTTAAGGTTAGTGATACTGTGCCCGTTTTGACCGAGATCCAAAGACCACATTTTGTAAAATACCGAAATCAGATTAGCACGAGACAATCTATCTCAGGGTATATCTAGATGAATATTAGGTCTTTATCTGGCATCCATGATCTCGGTAATTCACAAGTAAGGTAAGAAAAGAAATTATTTTGAAGATAGCAAATTTCTTAAAAATCTCAATTTATTTATAGTTAAAATATTAAATTGACTGGCAATAACACCAAAACACAAAGAAAACAATCACATATAAAAATCAACAGTCCCTAAATACACCTTTGAACTCCGCGAAATTGATATTCAGAAAAATTATTAGTCCATTCTGATATCAAAAAACGAAAATTTCTAATTATTTGCACTGGGGTAATCACTATTCAATGAAGAGTTCGAGTGATCCCTCCATTTACATATTTGCAGTTTCACTTCACGAAGAATTGCTTTGATTGTTCAAGTACAAGTTGTAAGGATATTTCGAAAAATTGTCACTTGGTTAATTCGATGATGTTCCAAGAATATTATTAGAAAACAAAGTTATTTCACAGTTTCATTGAAGTATAATAACAACCTCATATCAATATTCGGCTAACATAAAGTCGAATGTTAATATTTTTGTGTTTGTAAAATTTTTGTTTCCATAAACAAAAATTGTTTATAAAATTTTTCATTATCATAATAATTTGAAAAATAAATCTTTTTCTTTTCTCATATGCATTTGTTTCATTGTAAACACAATTTAAATTTACTCATTTCAATATTTTTATGAACATTAGCATAAATTGGTGTTAAAAATATAAATTGTTGTTATCCACTATCAGTGGATTAAATCCTTATCTCTTTCATCAAAACTTTTTTCATTCAGAAAATTTACATATTATCTCCCAAAAAATAAATGTTAATCATAGAATTTATTATTATTATTATTCATTTCAAAATTTCTTATAAATTTATTTACAATACATTTTCTCACCCTCTCATATTGTGAATATTTAATGCTCATTTCCACTGTTATTATTATTATTATTATTATTATTATTCCAAGCACAAAATAAAAAATATCTTCAATTATTTATTTTATTTTCGCATTTGCAACTATCTATTGGATTTTTTTTCTCGGTCTGGTTCATCAAATCTAAACTCATGCTCTTCAATTAGTTAGGCATACTATTGGAGATTCAAGTTGATCCAGAAAAAAATATTAAATATTTGAATAGACAGTTAAAAGGAATTTGACTAGAATATGGGGCGGTCTACTTGCCTAACCCTTCTTTTACAATTGAGCCCACATGCTCTTCTAATGACACACGCACATCCATGTGTGCCCATAACTACGGGGACAAATGCCCTCTAGGATGACCCCTAGGTCTCCACACAACTTTAAGTGTCGACAATTCGCACACTAAAATCATCATATTTTTTGACTTCAAATATTCTTCTCCACAAATTTTTTTAAAAATATATGTTTACCTGTTTGTAATATTCTGTCTTATCACTGTACTGTGTGTTCTTCAATTTTATTTTTCCAATGAAATGCTGTATTTAATTCTGGTCAATTTCTCCTTGCCTCCCATTTACATAATCTCCCCTAATTTATACATTTAATACCTGCCGCTTTCTTTTTCTTCATCTAAATATTTTTAGTGCTTTTGGAACATTTTACTGAGCTCAAATCTTACTATTTCACTTCATTCATTAACTCATTTAAATTTATTTATAAATCCAAACTTCTATTCCTCAAATAAACAAAGTTGTTTTATTCAAATTCTTCCAATTATTTAAATTCTTCCACAAATTATTATTATTATTATTATTACTGGAAAAAATATTTAGGCATCGTCAACATCAGAATTTTTATTATTGCCATATTTCATCCATAAATAAATAAATGTTTAAATCCTCTTTGTAAATTATTATTAATAACATCTCACTTTCTGATTATTAATGCAGTAACTATTTAATCACAATTAACAATTTTATTTAATTCATAAATTGGTGCTATCACCTCCCTAAATAAATTATTTATAACTTTAAATGGTGTAGTTATATTTTTAATATCATTAAATCATTTATTTCGCAGTAATTTATTATTATTAAATAAATAAAATTATTTAAATGAGCCAAGTTTTAATCGAGCCTCTTCTCATAATAAGAGTTAAAGAAAAATATTCCTATCCCTTGGAAATAACTTAAACATTTCATGTCGAAACACAGGAACTGACTGTTGTACTGACAAAAATAGTAAAATAGAATAATAAATTGTCGGACTACAAGCTCCGTTTGTCATCCTGGACAAATATAATAGGTGTTCTCGTTACGATGATAATTATGTTGATTTCTTATAGTGACATTATAAAAATGGAATTCTCAAATACTACTATAGGCTAATGGATAGTAGATGAATAGTTGTCTTACTTCATTCTTGCTGTGTAGGTAGAGCGTGTCCTTCGGTGTTCACTATCCCAATAGTGTTCTCCCATGGTCATCTGCTGTTCCATATCACTTCGTTCGTCTCCATATCACACCTACCCTCGATTAGTTTAAGGCGCATGTTGATATTTAATGTCACTCGTTCAAAAAAACTCCCGTTATTCTCGGTACAGTCTAACATGTTGAAATGTTGTACAGTCGTATAGTGATATAGTACTCCTGAAAGAATGAGAACATGTCCCATATCCGAACAATGCGGTTTCGTTCGCCTGCTATTACAGGAACACCTGTTAGCTTCATTGAACGAACTGTAAGAATAAATTCTTCCTGATATTATTTGAAGTGCCTGATGTACCGTTTCACCACAAGAAACACATCATTTTTTAGGCTAACTTCCGTGAATGGCTTTACAAAACTACCATCACCTGACTGGTTAGAATAATTGACCATAAAGTCAGTCGATATTCTAAGTCCTTCGCTGATATTTTATATGTTCATTCACCTGAACAAAAACTAAGTCCACTGACTGCTCGTCCAGCGACTAAGTTCTTCGGCGGTCAGAATCACGGCGTAAACACTCGTACTTGATGTATCGTAGGTGCGCACATGAGCAAGTTGTCTTATGGAATACAATACTGTCTTGATTCTCTGGCTCCTTATATAGTCCAAGCGGTCCTCCTTCTAGAAGCTTCAATTCCGTATCTCGGCTTCTACTGAACGGATCTTCATGCTTGATAGCTCAAATTTCTTCTCATTCAATTGCCAGTAAACTGTACTACTTTTCTAGGTTCCATTCCTTCTCCTAGAGGAAATTCTAGAAAACTTATTTTCATTAGGTAGGCGAGCTCCCACGTCACAGTTCCACGTCACTCGCTCCTACGTTGCATACTTCCCTCAACACTTGGAGTCTCCTAGCGCGCTATTCAAAATATCAGCCGTTCCATCTCTCAGATCAATCAACATCTCTGCTTTATAATAATGACGTTAACATGTCACGGACGTGTGAACGATCCGGGTACAATACGTACACCGTTTCACCGATCTCATCCAAAACTTGTATACTTACCCTTTATAACCCTGCGAGTAACACTGTCTGCATGAAATTTTGGACATACCACTCCATTTCCTGTATTTAGGCCCTTTGGCACAAATCTACACCTTTTCACCGATCTGAACCACATTTTGTATACTTACCCTTTGGAACCTTGCGGGTGACACTGTCCACTTTAAATTAGGCCCTTTATCACAAATCTACACCGCTTCTCCTAATTGCACCAAATTTAACATACACTTTGAAACCCTGCTGGTAACACTGTCCACTTGATATTTTGGACAACGCTCTCCATTCCATACATATAGAATAACAAACAAGATGAACTTGAAAACCACGTATTTAAGCCCTAGAACCATTCATGTCCGGAGTAGTGTAACTGTAAGTATATTTTAATAAGTCTATTGTTGGCTGGCAATTCGAGCAGCATCACGTCGCCCCTACCAGTGTTCTGGTGGAGAATTGCGAAAATAGTTGCATCTTGCGCTGTTTATAAATTGCAGTCACGGGGATTAATTAATGCAAAATATGTCTAAGGCTCCTGAAAACAGTTATTATCTTGAAAATATTATGCCTCTGTATAAGTGCAATTGTGTTTGTGCAGGACATTGAGATTACCACCTGCAATAAGCGTTGGTGCTTTCAAATTTACCTCCATTTATTCCGAACCTTATCATTGAGCGCTATGTGGCGATAAATGACACTATTCCTACCTCAGTAGCTCGGGACAGGCGAAGTTTTCCAAAGTGTTCTGATTATTTTTTTCGGCGCTATGCGAGAAAAGACGACACTATTTGTCTCTACATTTCTAACAGCCAATGAGATATAGGCCCTAGGCAGTGTCTTTTATTTCACTCACTCCTCTTTCTAATCATTTTTTGAAATATATTTGTAAATTACATGTGTCAGTGCTGTAGTTATTAAATAGCCGTTTCCCTATTCATAATTATCATTATTATCATTACGGGAAAATTACCTGAATGTTACGTCCATTATACTGTACTATTTTTAACCACACTACAACAACCACCCCCACCATTACCATCACAAAAATTATATTTTTAAAATATGTTTTTCTGATAGATTAAGTATCATGTGCCAGTTCTGTAGTATCATCCACAAAACAAATAAATCCACCGGGCGAAGCCGTTCACTACTGCTAGTTCCATGATAAATGAGGTGTTTCCAAGACCTGGACGGTTGCAATGGTATCCCAAATCGGACTCCTGGGTTTGAGTCTCCTCCGCTCCTGTCTTCCCCTGCGTCTACCAGTTGGATTCGCGTACAAGATCTCCTCCCTGCGGTTAGCTGGTGGGTTGATGGGCTCCCTGGCTCCATATTCCTCATAGGTGTTGGTTGGTTCTCCTGCCATGACGAAGTTTCCTCTTCTATGGATATCTCTCTCACATCGATGGGGTCTACTCCATTATACTAATGGATAGCACTTGAATAATGATGTCGTGCACGTGGTTGACGTTGTGATTGCTCATCATGTTGGATTTCACACGTGTTTTCACAGAGTTTAATAGATTTAGCACAGTAGAAAAATATTGCTCACTGGCTTTACACTCTTTGTTGCAGACTTGGTAATCAAAAATGTCTCTCACTGTCTGCTTCACAGCTTCTAAGTAACACATGTTGTGTTAAAAATCACAGATTCTATAGCAGTAGAAAACGTTGAGTATCATGGGAATCCTGTACAAAAATGTACTTCACTGAGTGTGTCGTTGATGGTTTTAATTGTATTGTGCCTGTTCGAACATTGTGATTGCAGGTTACTAAAAAGCGTTACAATATTTCTGGTCCTTCGCGGACTTAGGTTTTAATGTGGCCCACGTGTTGAAATGTGGTGTTACTTGTGGTCAAAAAATATCCACGGATATGTAATATAATTTCCACACTTTTCGCTTGTACACTTGTAAATTGGTAATACAGTCGATTAAGCATTCACTGGAAGAATTATGACAGCAACTTACACTTGATGTTTGACGATTTTCTACATCTCGTGGGTGGATTTCAATGGTCATCGTCTCATGGACGGATATGTAAATTTCGTCTCACGGACGGTAATACTAATTTCACTTCGTAGCAAAGCACACAATGGTGCTAAAATAAACTGCACAATATACTCGACGATTGTCGTTTTAAATAATATTTCTTCACCCTACGGGTGGACTTTGAATTTCCTCGTCTAAACGACGGACAGTTGCAGCATGTCTAGCATGGACGGCTTCTAGCTTGAGAGTTTTTCGAGCATGGCCGCGCTTGCAGTCCAGACGGTCACTCGAGTCGTTGACAGTCTAATTTCCTACCGCCTATCTGCGGCGTAAATTACCTTTACCGAAGAAGTGAATTTGGAAACATATCAATGTTTATCTTAAGCAGAATTACGACGTGGAATGTTCTGAGACTTTTATAAGCAACATGTATAATAATAGGGGTGTGTCCAGAGTCAAGACATCATCCCTTCCTTACGACATGCCGCGCGCTCCATCCGGGCGCGTTCAGTGACAAAGCCTGGCATGTTCATAGACATTAGCAGAAATATCACCGAGCAATGAGCTCAGGCGGGCTCAAAATGTTGATAATCAGGCTGCAGTTCGAGTTGATGGAAGGATAAGTACTTGGTTCAATTTTGTGACAGGAGTGAGGCAAAGCTGTAACATCTCACTACTACTATTTATTTTATATATGGACCATTTACTGAAGGGCATAAGCTGGCTGGGTTCGATTCAATTAGGTGGAAATCTGGTAAGCAGTCTGGCTTATGCTGATTACCTTGTGATAATGACAGACTCCGCCGAAATATTACAAGCCAACATGTTAGAACTTGAACAGAAATGTAGGGAATATTGTACTGATATGAAAATGAGCATTTCAAAAACAAAGGTGTTACGGCGGTGAGTTTGTTTCGTCGCCTCAACCCGTGAGTCACAGCTGCCCCAGGCTATCTCTGCCTCTGTGTATTACGTGCGCCTTACGCAACGGGCTGCGAAGTGAAAGGGATGGTCCAGAATATTCGTGACCCAGCCAGTGATGGAAATCTCGAGAAGCCGTGAATCCTCGACGGGTCTAGAAGCATTCATTGAGTCACCAGCCTGCTATATAAGAGCGACTGGCCAGCGAGGGGGACAGTGTTTTTTTTTCGAGCTAGTGCGAGCTTTTACCTGAGCGACAGTTGTTGGTGACGTGACTTGAGAAACCATAGTGAAGCTGATTCTCTTGACAGCGAAGGAGTGTGAAGTCTACGGAGGAACTGTGTCTTGAGCGAGTGTGTTTTCCAGTGCAACAGAGGTTAGTGTGGTGAATTGCGAAAACACCGGGGGCTGTTTTCCTAGCCAGCGGACAGCGAAGCAGAGTGTAGTGGTGAGTGACCGGCTATCGTAAATAACTGTAGCTTGTGTATTCAAGGAAGTGTTGCAGGTAGTTCTATCGGGGCCAACAGTCCCATTAGGAGGGATTAACTTCTGTGGCTTATTGACAAGAGAAAGGCAAGTGTTCCCTACAAGAGGAAACTAGAGTGAGATACTAATTGCTTGTATTTGCTATTTGTGTGGTGTATCTTTCTGGCCCGCAATAAAGCTAATACGTTTCTTTAAAGGAACAATTTGTGTTGTGTTTTCTACCCACCGTAATCCAGTTAACGGAAGTGCCACTAGGGGGTGGCACGTAACATTCGGTGTCAGAAGCCGGATTACGAACTCAAGCACAAGCACAACACCTGAAGATCCTAGGTTCAAAATCTTAAGGTCATTGTATCACAGTTCATAATTTTCCTGTGAGTGCATGCCCTTTACAAGACAAACATCTAAAATGGAAGCGCAACTGGCAGCATTGCTAGAAAAGTGGCATGGAAACCAAGATGGAGGCCGGCCAGAATAAGATGGAAGACGGCCAGAAGAATTTAACCAAGGACCTAACTGCCAAACTAGAAGACGGCCAGAAGAAGCTAGAAGACGGCCAGAAGAAGATGGACGACGGTTAAAATAAGCTAGCGGAGGACCTGAAGAGGATAGAGGACGGCCAGAAGAAGGTGGAAGACGGTCTGAATAAGTTAACACAGGACCTGAAGAAATTAGAATTGGGTCTGCGTGAGGTCACGGCAGTGGAAAAGAAGTTCGACGCCTTACAAGTGGAAGTTGCCGAGCTGCGCCGACGCCCGCTGGTGGGGGTGGAGTAGAAATTCAACGCCTTACAAAAGGAAGTTGCCGAGCTGCGCCAACGCCCACTGACGGGTGTGGAAGAGAAATTCAACGCTTTACAAAAGGAAATTACTGAGCTGAGCCAACGCCCGCCACGGGGATGGACGCGAGATTCAACGCTCTTCAAGAGGAACTTGCCGAGCTGCGCCGACGCCCGCCCACAGGTACAACGGGAATATCAGGAACGGGACAGAGCAGAGTGACGCCTCCGACCTTCGGCAGAAAGGTCCCGTGGAGCACCTATTTACGTCAGTTCGAGGCAGCCTGTTCCATAAACAACTGGAACAGCACGGAAAAGGCTACAGCTCTCATTGTAGCGCTGAGAGGGAACGCCCTTAACGTCCTTCAGGCCATCCCGACTGGATCCCAGGACTACGCTTCACTAATCGCCAATATGGAGTCCCGATATGGAGATAGCCATCTTCAGCAGGCCTACCAGATGCAGCTCGGGACCCGGGTGCAAAAGAACGCGGAAACCCTGCAGGAGTTCGAGATGGACATCGCACGCCTCGTAAGGCTCGCCTATCCAACAGCGCCGGCCCACTTTCTGGAACAGATAGCGACGCAGACATTCACCGACGGGCTACGGGACTCGGACGGACAACAGGCGCTGCGACTCCCGCGCAATAAGACCCTGGCAGATGCGCTGAGCCATGCACTTGAGTTCGAGACGGCAAAACAGGCATCTAGAATGCACGCGCGGGTGCGTCAAGTGGACGTCGACGAACCAGCAAATACCAACGAGACCAAGCCCCTGGCCGACGAATTGATGGAGGCGCTAAGTCGTTTCTTCGATAGTCGCGGCACCACCAGCAATGACACAGCCGGAAGACAACCGGAGAGGCGGCCCGGAATAGGGCTACCGACCTGCTGGACCTGCGGTAAGAAAGGCCACCTGAGCAAAGATTGCGCTGATTGCCGCCGCCGAGGGTATCCGACGGGAAATCAGTCGTCTGAAAACCGCGCGGCCCAGGGAAACGAGTATTAGCCAGCCTTGGAGGGGAAAGGTTGGCTTGTGACAGTCGTCAAGCTCTGGCAGTCCAAGTTCGTTTGACGCAGTTACGGAGGGAAAATAGCAGCCTGATGGTCGACGGAGTCGTCAACGGAGAGAGCTGGCCCATGCTAATCGACACGGGAGCATCGAGGACCATCGTCAATCTCACCGTGATCCCGAATTGGAGAGTGCAACCCACACAAAAGAACCTCCAGCTAATAACCGCGACTGAAGAGACCGCACCGGTACATGGCCAAGCAGCACTGGATTTCGTCATTGGTCGGCGGACGGTGAAGCATCCAGTGTTGTTGGCTTATGTAGCAAACGATGAGATCATCGGACTGGACTTCCTGGACCAGAACAACATCATCTTGGACCTGAGCACCAACACTCTCCGCTACGGAGATGAAGAACTTGCTTTGCAACCAGCACACGAGGCCGTCACCGCACGACGAGTAAGGCTGAGAGAGGTCATCATCGTTCCCGCCAGGACGGAGGTCTGCGCTGCCGTAATTGTCGACGGAACTGCTGAGGGAGTGGCGGCTGTCATCGAGCCAAAATATGAGGACATCCAGACAAAAGGATTGCTAATTGCCAAGACCCTCATCAACACGACGCCTCGGCCGTACGTGCCTGTCCAACCTGAACGACTACGACATTACGGTTCACCGGGACACCAACCTAGGAGTCTGCGAGCCCGTTACCTGGATTGCCCGCATCACAGACACGACGGACGGACACCTGCAGACGGATAACCGAGGAAGACGCGCCCTGCCAGAAGAACTACAGAAGCTCTACCGAGGATCCCAGGACCAGCTAGACGAGGAGCAATCACGCCAACTTCAGGACCTGCTACGCGAATTCCAGGACGTCTTCTCCGTGGGGAGCAAGGACTTCGGCAGGACAAGCTTGGTCCAGCACAGAATCGACGTTGGGGACAGCGCACCGATTAGGGCCCCATTCCGACGTGTCCCGCTCGCCAAGCAAGCCGAAGTCGACCGGATGGTAGAAGAGATGAAGGAGCAAGGGGTGATCGAGCCGTCACATAGTCCTTGGAGTTCTCCGGTCGTGCTAGTGAAGAAGAAGGACGGTTCCACCGGGTTCTGCGTGGATTACAGGCGGTTGAATGACGTCACGAAGAAGGACAGCTACCCTCTACCCCGGATCAACGACACCCTGGACACCATATCAGGATCAAGATGGATCTCCACCTTAGATTTGAAGAGTTGCTACTGGCAGGTGGAGGTCCACCCTACGGACCACGAGAAAACGGCGTTCTCAGTGGGTAGCGGGCTCTGGCAGTTCACCGCCATGCCATTCGGTCTGTGCAACGCCCCTGCGACCTTCGAAAGGCTAATGGAGTCCATTCTGAGGGGACTGCACTGGAAGACTTGCCTGGTCTACCTAGGCGACGTCATCGTTCTGGGGAGAAGCTTCGAGGAGCACTACAGCAACCTGAAGGAGATCCTGATGAAGCTACGGGCTGCCCAGCTGAAGTTGAGCCCAAGGAAGTGTCAGCTCTTCCAGAAGCAGGTCCAGTACCTTGGGCATATCGTCTACGAGGAAGGGGTGCGTACCGATCCAGAGAAGACCGCAGCTGTGAGGGAGTGGCCAATCGCGAAAGACAAGTCCCAACTTCGAAGCTTCCTGGGACTCTGCATATACTACCGTCGCTTCGTGAGAGGATTTGCCGACGTCGCCAAACCACTGCATCGACTGACTGAGAAGGACCAACTCTTCACGTGGACAGCAGAATGCCACAGTGCCTTCGAACAACTCAAGCAGGCTCTGTGCACCGCACCTATTCTGGCCTACCCCAGACCTGGAACAAGGTTCATCGTCGATACCGATGCCAGCGACTTTGGTATAGGGGGAATCCTGTCGCAAGTAGTGGACGGCGAGGAGAGAGTAGTGGCCTACTTCAGCAAAGCCTTGCCAAACCAGAGAGGAACTACTGCGTCACCAGGATGGAACTGCTCACCATCGTGAAAACCATTGAACACTTCCACAATTACCTGTACGGGGAAGAATTACTCATCAGGACCGACCATGCATCCCTGCGGTGGCTCCTGAACTTCAAGCAGCCCAAGGGTCAACTTGCGCGGTGGTAAGAGAGGCTTCAACAGTACAACTTTGAGATCGAGCACAGGAAAGGCTAACTGCATTCTAACGCCGACGCCCTGTCACGAAGACCGTGCCCCGAAGACTGCACCTTCTGTACTAGGAGGGAGGAGAACACCGGGATACAGTGCCGCAGGACTACTGTGGAACTTCAAGGGAGCTGGAGCCGCGAATCTTTCACGTGGGCGCAAGCGGAAGATGATGACCTGGGACTGATAGCCGAATGGAAGAGGGCCTGTGTCCCCAGACACGGGTGGAACATTGTGAGTGACTGCAAGCCAAAGTTTAAGTCCTACTGGGCACAGTGGGACTCGCTGGTTGTAAGGGATGGCCTCATCTGCCGTACCTGGGAGAGCAACGACGGGAAGACATCTCGGGAGCAAGTCGTCGTACCGAAGGCTAGGACGGAGGAAGTCCTGAAGGAAGTCCATGGAGGATCATTTGGTGGACACCTAGGGATAAAGAAGACCCTGGAGAAGCTGAGAGAGCGGTTCTACTGGATCGGATGCCGAACATCGTGGAGAACCACTGCGCGAGGTGCGACGATTGCGCAGCCAGCAAGGGCCCAGGACGAAGACGACGGGGTCCAGTGAAGACCTACAACGTGGGCGGCCCCATGGAGAGAGTGGCCATCGATGTTGCTGGGCCATTCCCTTTGAGCGAAACAGGGAACCGCTACATATTGGTCGTCAGCGACTACTTCACCAAATGGCCAGAGGCGTATGAGCTCCCTAACCAAGAAGCCGCGACGATCGCAGAGGCCCTGGTGAAGGAATTCGTCAGCCGGTACGGAGTACCCCTGGAGCTGCACTCCGACCAAGGGAGGAACTTCGAGTCGCAGGTGTTCTAGAACTTATGCCAGCAGCTGGGAATCCGGAAGACAAGGACGACGCCGCTACACCCTCAGTCCGATGGGATGGTAGAGCGATTCAATCGCACCATCGAGAACCATCTCCGAATAGTCGTCAGCGAGCACCAGAGGGATTGGGACAAACATCTTCCACTATTTCTCCTGGCCTACCACGCCGCCGTGCATGAAGCCACCGGGTGCACACCAGCCCGGGCCATGTTTGGGAGGGAACTCCGTCTACCGGTCGATCTTGCCTTCGGCCGACCTGGGAATGATCCGGTCCCGGTAAGCCAGTATTGTCAAGAGCTAGTCGACCTACTGGAGGACGTGTATGTGTTCCCAAGGGGGGAGACGGCAGATCGAGACCGACCGAATGAGGACCCGATACGACCAGCAGACGGATGCCGGCGGATTCCACTAGGACGACCTGGACTGGCTCTTCAACCCATTACGGAAGAAAGGCCTGTCACCCAAACTGCTGTAGTCCTTGGAGGGCCCGTACCGAGTCGTGAAACGGATCAATGATGTCGTCTACAGGATCCAGCGGAGCCCGAGGGCGAAGATGAAGATCGTGCATCGAGATCGCCTTGCAGCCTACGGAGGGACACAGACGGACCAATGATTGATCGGGACGATCAGCCTTTTAGGAAGGGGGTGGTATTACGGCTGTGAGTTTGTGTCGTCGCCTCGCCCCGTGAGTCACAGCTGCCCCAGGCTATCTCTGCCTCTGTGTATTACGTGCGCTTTACGCAACGGGCTGCGAAGTGAAAGGGATGGTCCAGAATATTCGTGACCCAGCCAGTGATGGAAATCTCGAGAAGCCGTGAATCCTGGACGGGTTTAGAAGCACTCATTGAGTCACCAGCCTGCTATATAAGAGCGACCTGGCCTGCGAGGGGGTCAGTGTTTTTTTTTCGAGCTAGTGCGACCTTTTACCTGAGCGACAGTTGTTGGTGACTTGCGAAACCCTAGTGAAGCTGATTCTCTTGACAGTGAAGAAGTGTGAAGCCTACGGAGGAACTGTGTCTTGAGCGAGTGTGTTTTCCAGTGCAACAGAGGTTAGTGTGGTGAATTGCGAAAACACCGGGGGCTGTTTCCCTAGCCAGCGGACAGCGAAGCAGAGTGTAGTGGTGAGTGACCGGCTATCGTAAATAACTGTAGCTTGCGTATTCAAGGAAGTGTTGCAGGTAGTTCTATCGGGGCCACCGGTCCCATTAGGAGGGATTAACTTCTGTGGCTTATTGACAAGTGAAAGGCAAGTGTTCCCTACAAGAGGAAACTAGAGTGAGATACTAATTGCTTGTATTTGCTATTTGTGTGGTGTATCTTTCTGGCCCGCAATAAAGCTAATACGTTTCTTTAAAGGAACAATTTGTGTTGTGTTTCTACCCACCGTAATCAAGTTAACGGAAGTTCCACTAGGGGGTGGCACGTAACAAAGGTGATGTAGGCAGGGATGAAACGCAAAAAAATATAATTCCAGGTAGATGGCACTAAATTCGAGCAGGTGGAACATTTTAGTTCTTAAGGCTGCGTATTCTTTCAGGATCGTAGTATGGGGAAAGGAATAGGATCGAGGTGTTGAAAAGCCAATGCAGTGAGTTTTCAGTTGTAATCTACAATATTCTGCCAGAAATCATTTGTGTAGCGACGAAACTCTCCTTACATCGCTCAGTATTTAGACTGACTTTGCTGTATGGATGTGAGAGTTCGGTTGATTCAGGATATCTGTTACATAAGCTAGGTGTAACGGATACGAAGGTAGCACGAATGATTGTTGGGTCAAATAGATGGTAGCAATGGAAGGAGGGTACTCGTAGTGAAGTGATAAAGAGTGTTAGAACTATACACGCTAGATGAAGCCGTTTTTATGAGTCGCCTCAAATCATGGGGTCATGTGAAGAGAATGGGTGGGGAGAGATTACTTTGGAGGTTAATGAGTTTGGCTGTAGTGGCTAAGAGAAGTTGAGGTAGACCTAGGAGGGCATGGTTAGATTCAGTTTTGAACTATTTCAAAGTGAGGGGTGTAGAAGCAGAGCAGTCGTAGTGCTAACTGGTAATAGTGGATCATGGTGGTGCGTTGTTGGCCAACAGAGCCTTGCAGACCAAGCTGGAGGCTGATTGGCAAAACAGTCTCAAGTTAAAATGTATGTATTGAACCCTTCAGAATAGCAGTGTTTTATGCAAGAATCTTAGATCAAGGGGTCGCGTTCAGTTCATAGCGTGGTGTTTACGTCCGCCAAACAACGTGCTTTTCTGAGGCAAGGCTTATAGGATAAAAACTATAATTAAGAAAGAAAGGAGACAAAACGTAAGATTATAACAAGATTTAATAACTAATTTGTGCATAAAAGAATAAAACAAACAATAATAAACAAAATCCTCCCTGACTTTTTCCCCTGACAGGAATATTTATCACTTTGAGGAGTCAGATGGATCTCCCCTTTTCTAATAAAATGTGGATCCAAGTTCCACTTCCTTGCATATGAATTTATGTTCGCGTGTGACTATCTACGAGAAATGAGTACTTGGATGATCGTTCGTTCACAACGGGTTAACAGCCACGGTGCTCACGAACAATCATCTCGTAAATCAACGTTTATGGATATGGGCATAACATTAATAAAAATCCTTAAATCTAATTCTGACACACATATTACAACTCTACTATTTACAGGCATCTCTCTGAGACCCTTATTAGTGTGGTGACACACTTAACCAAATGAGCTGCCACAATGGCCAGATACTCAACAACAAGGAAAAACAGCGCCGCACGTGACTTACGGGTCACTGACATGGAAAATAAACATAGAATAAACCAACAACAACAAACAACCTGCGTGGTTAAGATTACTTTATATTAACAACATTGCATGTTAAGGAAACGCTTCGAAGATTATCGTGTTTCGTAGGCAACTCCCATTTATTTAAACAATTTTACCATTGATCAGTTTCTCACATTTATATTTATTTTCAAGTAATTGGGAGCCAGACGTGCACTCCACTAATGAGCTTGCTTGCGAAACTCAGCCAGCCCTTGTGACAACAACTCACCCTTTCCAAAATACCAGTCATGTCCCCCTTCCAGTGTATATAAATAGCCGACCAGCTGGACTGTTATCTCAAGGAATCAACAGCAACTAACATCTCCTCCAACTCAACATATGGTCAGACAATAATCACATATCCATAATTGTCCTCGCAAGGATACAATATGAATCTGGTACCAAGCTGACAGAAATCAGTCTCTGCTGAAGTTCCCGCTTGTAATACCACAAAAATATATTCACAATACACACATCTGGGACTGACATAACGCCTTTCACACGGGTCTGCTGAATTAGAGCTCGCAAACATTTAACACAATATTTAAAACTTACGATAGAGCTGAATACTCTTCGTCACAAATTACATTGCTCCAAAGGCAATAATCACACTGAATCTGATCAATAATAAATCTCAACAAAATTTAATTACCCTCCAATCTACTATATAATTATATTAATTCAGTCCTACTTCTGAAACACGACATATCTCCGAGAGACGTTTTTAACCGCACTTCGTAACATAGGCGAACACGGCCGTTCACATAGCTACGTTAGTTAACACAACACAAAGAAAAGAACCTTCCATCACTTACAATTGTGCGAGCTGCTTCCAAACAAAAGTGTGTCAGTTCAAAACTAAATATACTACATTAATCACACAAGCAAAGTATTTACAAAAAATATGTCCCATAAACCATAAGTTAATTTAACAAATAATAAAATATTATTTTGTACTCATCTCTTTTTGTAGTCACCCGTCAAAGAACATCAGACGCCATTCCCCAACTGGATGGTTCTTTATCTCATATCAGCCATCTGCACGGAGTGTTGAGAATTCCAAACTTCCTCTGCATTCATCGATGTCATCACTTGCGCTGATACAAAAATTAGGTTATTATACACTTTATGTCTGACTACTAAATTCGCTTGTTCAGGTACTAAATTCCCTGTCACTGTTCGTTGGCGAATTATCGACGATACTGCCCCTATAACTATAGTACTAAGACTATCTATCACTGAATTTAACACTTTACAATGAATATCTTGTGTCCTCGACACACAAATACAAGTCTACGTCCGTAGACGAACAGAATAATAATAAAGTCTTGGCTCTTCGACACACTTATAAATGAACTGGCCCTTGGGTCTAGATGGAGGGGGATTTTATGTAAAAATTTATCGAAATAATTGTGGTACAGGAATGAAATACATATCACTGAACTCGTAATATTGCACAGGTCAAGAATATGCCCATTAATCCTAGAATCGATCGTAGAGATTTTGTCTAGGCGATTTCCCGCGTGAATGCTAGCCGCCGCGTACCCCAGCCGGAGTTGGCGCGCAAGTAGGCATTCTCTTCTCATTGGTTCTCCACTTCTAATAATTTGGCGGTTTCTAGTAGATCTTGGCGTCTTGGGAGTGTCTATTTTCTTCATCAGCCATTCACGTTACTGCATCATATTTCTTCTAGGCGCGAATAACACAATGAACATACCAGAACCATGTCTCACCGCGCGTCGCTTCTAAAATTGAGGTAGCCACACCTGTCCTTATGATACATCTCTCTGCTATTTCTTTTCATAGCTCAAGTATTTAGCCTTTTGTTAAACTGATGCAGGTATGTCCCTACTGTCTCCAACAAATGCTTGAAATTTCCTTATCGCTGTCTGGCTACTTTCATGATGCTGGTTGAAATATTTATTAATTGAAGAAATAAAAAGTAGAATCATTTAACCAACATAGGGTAAAGGGTTCACAACTCTACCACTCACAAAATTTCGAACTTAGGAATAAAGTCGACAATTTTACAATACTTCCGTAGGCCAATCTGTTTTATTTCCAGAATCACCCCTTTTTCTTACTTGGTCTAGGCGCTCCTGTCTTCAATGGCATTTACTCGTTTTCATATCCTGCTTGTCTCTCCCCCTTCCAATCTTGCTTGACGCTCTGATGCCTGCGGCAACACCTTGCTCGCCTCGTTAATATTTGTCAACAACAGCTCTACTTCCTCCTTCATCACGTGCCGTACTCAACTGCTCCCCGTTGACTTTGTTGATAGTAGGACGTCCGTATATTCAAACAGCGTCATTATTTCGGCGCTACCATGGTTCACTTCGACGATATATTTTTAGGTTGGCAGCGTTGTAAACTGACATTGTTCCTGTGCTCAATTCTTTCACTCTGTAAGCATTATTTCCTAGGTTTCTTACGATAGAATAGGGTCCTATGAATTTCTCGCAGAATTTACTAAAGATTTTCTTTTCTGGGTCCGATATAGCAGGTCGTTTCACCAAAACGAGCTGGTTGACTTCAAGATCACCGTGGAACCTCTTATTTCTTACTCGCCGTAATCTGCGGTCTGCTTGTTTTCTCATGTATGCTCTCGTTCTCTCAATTCGCAGGTCTGGTGCTATCATGGGATCTTGTGGACAGTTAATGATGCTTTTCCACGTTCTTACTGGATACTCGTTCTTGTGTAGGACCATAGGGATTTGTCCTGTTGACTCGTGCCTGGTAGAATTCATGCATGTCTCTACATCCTTAATTTTATCGACCCATTTGTGGTGTTCGTTCGGAATGAAGATTCTCAAGTATGCAGTTACACATTTAATTACTCTCTCGCTTGGATTAGCTTGGGCATGTCGGATACTGCTTAAAACATGTTTTATACCCATGTCTTCCATTCCTTTCTTGAATTCGGCGCTTGTGAAATAACTGCCGTGATCTGATAATATAAACTCTGGTTTTCCAAGGGTTGGAATAACTCTATTTCGAATGCGACTGAGTACCTGCTTCGATGTTGTTTTCTGAATAGGGCATAGTACTACAAACTTAGAAAATACATCAATGCACACTAGCAAATGACGGCAACCTCTCCTTCCCTTCGGAATTGGACCAAGACAGTCCACCGCCAGTAGCTCACATGGTTTCTGAGGTAGCAATGGTCTAGGATATTGCCTCAGTAAATAATTGTTCGGCTTTGTTCTCTGACACGGGTCACAAGTTGTAATGACGTCACATATAGTTGTTCTCATACGTGGCCATGTAAATGTCTCTCCTATTGTTGCTTCGCACTTGTCTAAGCCCACGTGACCGTAACTTTCGTGCGTATGCCATGTCAATCCTCGTTGTAACGATGCAGGTACTAATATGCGTAACTTGGTGTGGTCATTATCTACCCATTTGTGCAGCAAATTGTTGACATAAACATATCTTCCTTCTTTGGCTTTCGCTTCTCGAAATGCAGGTGTTCCTGTAGGTAGTTGCTTTTTGAAGTATTTAATTAATAGCATCATCCATGGTTCCGCTTCCTGTTCTCGCTGTATCTCACGTAACTCCTCCAAGAATTCCCGGTCCTTCGGTGTTAACTCCAAGTGTTGTACCATCGCTGTTTCTTCATTATCAGGCTCTGGGTTCCTGCTGAGTGCATCCGGTATCACGTTCATCTTCCCTGGACAATGTTCAATTTCAATGCTGAACTGCTGAATGTATATAGACCAACGTGTCACACGTTCGCTTGCCATTGACGTCTTAAACAAGAATGTTAGTGCCTTGTGGTCAGTCCTGACAACAATAGGGTAACCATAGATTATTCGTTTCCATTGTTGGAGCGCATGAAGGATGGCCAACAATTCTAGCTCGGTTACAGTATAATTTCGCTCGTGCTTACGCAATTTTCGGCTGACAAATGCCAAATATGTTTTGTGCTGCAGGTTAGCTGGATCCTCTTGGTAGAGCATAGCACCTATCCCAATTAGTGAAGCATCCGCTTGGATTATAAATTTGTGCTTGAAATCTGGATATCCTAATTTAATGCAGTTTTCCAATAGCTGTTTTGTTGCTTGGAATGCCTTCTCACATTCCGCGTTCCATGACCATTTGTTATTTTTCTTTAACATTTCTTGCATTGGAGCTACAGTCTCCGTATAACCTGGACAGTTTTCTTTAAAGAATCCCGTTACGCCTAAGAAAGCCCGAATGTGCTTGACTCTCGTTGGTGTAGGGAAATTCTTTATCGCTTCAATCTTAGCTGGGTTTGGCTTCACTCCCTCCTTGTCAATGACGTGACCCAAATATAAGATCTCGCTCTTGAAGAAATGCGATTTCTTCAGGTTTACTTTGAAATTCGATGCGTTCAAGTTGCCCAATACTTTATCTAAATTTTCCATGTGAGTTTCAATGTTGACAGATGCCAACAGAATGTCGTCGATGTATCGCACCGTCATCTCCTTTACTTCCTCGGTTAGGTTCCGGTCCAGTGCTCGGATTAAAGCACAGCCCGCTGTTTTGACTCCAAAAGGCATTCTGACGAAACAATATGTCTGGTTATCGAATAAGAAGCCAGTTAGAAGCTGTGACTTCTCATCCAATTCAAGATCGTGGAACGAGCTCGTCAGGTCGACTGATGAATAAATGCTCTTGTTTTTAAAGCCTTTTAATACGTCTCTGATAATTGGCGCTCTGTCATACTCAGGAAAAATGAGTCTCATGTTGAGGTTTCTGGCATCTAAACAAAGTCTAATAGATCCATTTGGTTTTGTGACTGCCAAAATCGCATTTAGATAAGGTGTAGGTGTCTTCCTTATCACTCCAGCTTCTAACATCTCATCTATAATGATTTTAACTTGACCACGATATTTTTCAGGAATTTGGTTACAATCTGCTTTTGAAAGGTGACCAGTCCTCGACTTGCATAGAGTACTTGAAATTTAAAATTTTCCCAGGTACTGTATCAAATACTGTTTTGTGCTTCCTTAAAATCTCTTCCAACTGTTTTCTGTGTTCACCCCCAAGTTGAATGTCATTGAGCCGCTCCTGTAGTAACTCTTCAAATTGTGCGTCGCTGTTATCTCCTTCTGTTAATAAAGACCATATCTCCTGGGATTCTATCTCCTCATCTAGTTCCACAACAGCCCCTTCTACGATGTTATCTTCCGCCTTTCGTACCTCCTCTTCCGTCTCTTCTGATATTGCTTCCAATGCCCAAGAATTTACATCTCTTCCGGTAGTGATTTCATCCATATGCAATCCCACGTTTTTCAGCTGGTCATATTCTCTAAAACTGACTGTATTCTTGTGTAAATCTATCACTGCTTGATAGTCACAAATGAAATTTGCACCAAGAATTATATTGAAATTCATCTTTGCCATGATAATGAATGTTTGCCCAAAAGTGTGTTCCAATATGTTCAGCTCTAAGTATGCCTGACGTTTACAAGTGACGGTGCGTTCAGGAATAACACCCCTCACTTTGAGCTGTGGTACCGGAATTACAGGAATATTCTGAGTCCGTCCCAACTCTCGAACCAAGGCCTCCGATACTAGACTGATCTGTGACCCCGTATCCAATAAACATCTTATATTAATTCCACCAATCCTTGCGTAAATAATGGGTAATTGCCTAATTTCATCGTTCCGTGGTTTCACCGTCTCCTCCAGGCAGTCTTCTGGTAAAGCAATCCATTCTTGTATGTTCTCTACTATCCATCCATCTTCAACTTCCGACTGTTGTGTTTGGAGACTGTCTCCTTGATCCAAAATTAAAATTTTTTTTAGCTCCATTTCGACTCCCATCATCCTTCTGTCGCTCATGTCCTTGATATTCCTCTTGTCTCAGTAGACTTCCAGCTTCCTCAGTATGTGTATCTGGGTTCTTTCTGTTCCCAATGGCCTTTTCCCATCTTCCTAGTTCTCCACCTTGACTAGCGTGTAACTCCTCTAAGTAATTTTGTGATTGAGCGTGCCTATCATCCCAGTCATCTCGATAGTTACGTTGATCTCCTTGATTTTGATCTCTCCTTCCTTTCCATCGTTGATTTGCATTGTAATCACCGTATCTTCCATAAGGCCTGTCATTCCTTCGATTATCACGCCATTGTTGATATCCTCTCTGTTGGTATCTATTGTTGCCCTGGTATCTATTGTTGTAGTGATTTTCGTTACGCTGATATGGTCTGTTTTCCCCTTCTTACTGGTTTCGCCTAGGTGTGGAGGTGCTTGTATTAGTACCCTGCGTTTTAGTATTTCCCTGTTTTGTTTTTACGACCTCTGTGGTGTTGACTAATTCCAGCTGTCTTCCTCCTCTAAAATGACTATGAGATGTGGTCTCATCTATTTGCCGTAATATCTGCTCTGCATGTAGGGCCGTACTAACGTTTGCTGCGACTAGTACTTGCTGTACATTAACTGGCATTTGCCTTGCTATTGTCATCACCAAATCTGCTTCGTTTAATGGGTAATCTAGGTCGCGAAATTTTAGCATTTGCATGTTAAAGAAATCTGAGTATTTCGTCTGCTGGGTAGTTTGATATTTTCTAGAGTAAAGCTCCATTCTTAAACTCTGTTGTATGGCGGGAGACCAGTATTTGCGCAGAAACGCTAAATTAAAGTCTGACATGGTTCCAAATGTATATTTGAAACTTAAAAACCAGGTGAGAACATTTCCTGATAAAAATCTCTCCATCATTCTCAATCTACGTGCTTCAGGTACCCCAGTGTCATTGAAATGGTCTTCAATCTCTTTGATAAAGGCCTTAGGCGTTACCCCTGAATTTTCTGTGTATTTCTGCGGCTTGTAGTCATTTGAGCGAATTACTTGAATAAGTTGTGTGGGCTGATGTCCGTCCTGTGGTGTTGAGCTCCTATCTACGTTCTTGCGAAATCCTTCCGTGTTTGTTGTTAATGGGCTCTCTGCTTGAGTCTGACTTCCTGCTATGCTGGGTTGGGGACTATGTGAGTCATCCGGCTTGTCTTTCAATGCTCCCGTTTTAAATATAGATGATTGTTCTAATGAGCGGAGTTCGGCTTTAATGATCCTGTCTGTCTGCTCTTTAAGTTTATTTTTTACTTCTTGCTCCAAAGCTTGAATACGCGTGTGGTTTTCGCCTACTGTTTTAAGAATGGTGGATCTTTCCTCTCTAGAATCAATATTCATTTTCTTCCAATCTTTCCTGATCTGTTCTTTAATCGTGCTTATTTTTTCTTCTATCTGGCTCTTATTTTCATCCTGATTATTTTCTATCTGGCTTAGCCTTTCGTCTAATGTACTCTTAAATTGTTCTTGTTCCGTTTCTAGGCTTTTCCACTGTTCCGCTGATTTTATCTCTAGACGGTCCATATCTTTAATTATGCCTGATATGTTCTCATCTACTGCTGATATTTGTCGTTGAATGACCCTGCCACTTTTCTCCATCTCCTTAAACCGTCCTTCCAACTTATCCTGAGCTATTTTGACCTCGCTTGTATTCATTGTGCATGCTATTTCAATCTGCTCTAATTTAGCTAACACCGTTTCATCGAGAATGCTAAGTTTTTTTAATCAAAAATACTTTCCATTTTTTCAATCTGCTCTAATTGTTTCTCATTATTTTTGCTTACATCAAGGGCCAGTAATATCATCTGTTGGTTTGTGTGCTCTTTCATCTCTGCGGTTAACGAAGCTAATTGGTTCGTGTTTTTATTATTTTGCGCCTCTAACTGTGAATTTATAGTGTCATTAATTTCACTCTTTAATAACCTAGCTTGTTCCGCCTGATATTAATTTTGCTCAATTCTACTGTTATTTAACTGTGTCCGCAATGATTCACTTTGTTCTAACAGTTTAGTATTTAGCGATTCACTTTGTTCTGACAGTTTAATTTTTAGCGATTCACTTTGCTCAGATAATTTGCTTATAGACTCCCTTTGTTCTGACATACTAGTGTTTATAGATTGACTCTGTTCTGATAGTTTAGTATTCAACGCTTCACTTTGCTCTAACATACTAGTGTTTATAGATTGACTCTGTTCCGATAATTTAGTATTCAACGCTTCACTTTGTTCCGCTAATTTAGTATCCAACAATTCCTGCGTTCTCCTCGCTGCACTTTCAATGATCTCCTGGATCTGCGCCACCGTTGCCATGTTTTATAATATATATGAGACATATGGGAAATGGCATACGCCAATGCCCTTTGACACGCACATAAATCCAATGCACATTTAATTTCTTTATCCTACTCAGTTCATTTATTTTTATCTTTAATCCCATTAGTTGATTGCATCTCTGAATAGTTCTAGTTTTACTCAATTTAATTTTAACCCCAAGCACATATTTAGTCATTAAACAGTTATCCTGATCTGATATTAACACTGACTAATTAACAAAGTGTTAATTGTCATTTTAGGCTACAGCCTCCTAATATTTCCATGAGTTTGACTTTCTAAACAAATCTAGTTTTAACTTTATCATTGGGCGCCCGGTATCACATCTTAATTTTACTTTAATTTAAAAGACAACAACGTGAACCGTATTTTACTTTGCAAACTCCTGATTTTAATTTATCTTTCACACATTTGGCGGTATCCACTTCGCCTCAACTACTTTTAATAACATATCACTTCCCGGTGATTAAATACTGTCATATCTGCCTGCACTTGCGGCATGCCAGTTTTACTCAAATGCGCCACTATTGACATGTGTAATCTCCCCGTTACACCACAGTGAATAGCCCCACCGTTGGCCGCCAGTTTTCACCTATGAACCCTTCAGAATAGCAGTGTTTTATGCAAGAATCTTAGATCAAGGGGTTGCGTTCAGTTCATAGTGTGGTGTTTACGTCCGCCAAACAACGTGCTTTTCTGAGGCAAGGGTTATAGGATAAAAACTATAATTAAGAAAGAAAGGAGACAAAACGTAAGATAATAACAAGATTTAATAAATAATTTGTGCATAAAAGAATAAAACAAGCAATAATAAACAAAATCCTCCCTGACTTTTTCCCCTGACAGGAATATTTATCACTTTGAGGAGTCAGATGGATCTCCCTTTTTCTAATAAAATGTGGATCCAAGTTCCACTTCCTTGCATATGAATTTATGTTCGCGTGTGACTATCTACGAGAAATGAGTACTTGGATGATCGTTCGTTCACAACGGGTTAACAGCCACGGTGCTCACGAACAATCATCTCGTAAATCAACGTTTATGGATATGGGCATAACATTAATAAAAATCCTTAAATCTAATTCTGACACACATATTACAACTCTACTATTTACAGGCATCTCTCTGAGACCCTTATTAGTGTGGTGACACACTTAACCAAATGAGCTGCCACAATGGCCAGATACTCAACAACAAGGAAAAACAGCGCCGCACGTGACTTACGGGTCACTGACATGGAAAATAAACATAGAATAAACCAACAACAACAAACAACCTGCGTGGTTAAGATTACTTTATATTAACAAAAATGCATGTTAATGAAACGCTTCGAAGATTATCGTGTTTCGTAGGCAACTCCCATTTATTTAAACAATTTTACCATTGATCAGTTTCTCACATTTATATTTATTTTCAAGTAATTGGGAGCCAGACGTGCACTCCACTAATGAGCTTGCTTGCGAAACTCAGCCAGCCCTTGTGACAACAACTCACCCTTTCCAAAATACCAGTCATGTCCCCCTTCCAGTGTATATAAATAGCCGACCAGCTGGACTGTTATCTCAAGGAATCAACAGCAACTAACATCTCCTCCAACTCATCATATGGTCAGACAATAATCACATATCCATAATTGTCCTCGCAAGGATACAATATGAATCTGGTACCAAGCTGACAGAAATCAGTCTCTGCTGAAGTTCCCGCTTGTAATACCACAAAAATATATTCACAATACACACATCTGGGACTGACATAACGCCTTTCACACGGGTCTGCTGAATTAGAGCTCGCAAACATTTAACACAATATTTAAAACTTACGATAGAGCTGAATACTCTTCGTCACAAATTACATTGCTCCAAAGGCAATAATCACACTGAATCTGATCAATAATAAATCTCAACAAAATTTAATTACCCTCCAATCTACTATATAATTATATTAATTCAGTCCTACTTCTGAAACACGACATATCTCCGAGAGACGTTTTTAACCGCACTTCGTAACATAGGCGAACACGGCCGTTCACATAGCTACGTTAGTTAACACAACACAAAGAAAAGAACCTTCCATCACTTACAATTGTGCGAGATGCTTCCAAACAAAAGTGTGTCAGATCAAAACTAAATATACTACATTAATCACACAAGCAAAGTATTTACAAAAATATGTCCCAAAAACCATAAGTTAATTTAACAAATAATAAAATATTATTTTGTACTCATCTCTTTTTGTAGTCACCCGTCAAAGAACATCAGACGCCATTCCCCAACTGGATGGTTCTTTATCTCATATCAGCCATCTGCACGGAGTGTTGAGAATTCCAAACTTCCTCTGCATTCATCGATGTCATCACTTGCGCTGATACAAAAATTAGGTTATTATACACTTTTTGTCTGACTACTAAATTCGCTTGTTCAGGTACTAAATTCCCTGTCACTGTTCGTTGGCGAATTATCGACGATACTGCCCCTATAACTATAGTACTAAGACTATCTATCACTGAATTTAACACTTTACAATGAATATCTTGTGTCCTCGACACACAAATACAAGTCTACGTCCGTAGACGAACAGAATAATAATAAAGTCTTGGCTCTTCGACACACTTATAAATGAACTGGCCCTTGGGTCTAGATGGAGGGGGATTTTATGTAAAAATGTATCGAAATAATTGTGGTACAGGAATGAAATACATATCACTGAACTCGTAATATTGCACAGGTCAAGAATATGCCCATTAATCCTAGAATCGATCGTAGAGATTTTGTCTAGGCGATTTCCCGCGTGAATGCTAGCCGCCGCGTACCCCAGCCGGAGTTGGCGCGCAAGTAGGCATTCTCTTCTCATTGGTTCTCCACTTCTAATAATTTGGCGGTTTCTAGTAGATCTTGGCGTCTTGGGAGTGTCTATTTTCTTCATCAGCCATTCACGTTACTGCATCATATTTCTTCTAGGCGCGAATAACACAATGAACATACCAGAACCATGTCTCACCGCGCGTCGCTTCTAAAATTGAGGTAGCCACACCTGTCCTTATGATACATCGCTCTGCTATTTCTTTTCATAGCTCAAGTATTTAGCCTTTTGTTAAACTGATGCAGGTATGTCCCTACTGTCTCCAACAAATGCTTGAAATTTCCTCATCGCTGTCTGGCTACTTTCATGATGCTGGTTGAAATATTTATTAATTGAAGAAATAAAAAGTAGAATCATTTAACCAACATAGGGTAAAGGGTTCAGTATTGATTATTATTTAACAATTGGACTTTTATACATGTTTCTATCCTATTGGGATCTTCTTCAGTAATAATTTATTATACAATATACAAACATTAAAGCATGTTTCCGTCGTCGGACCAAGTTAACACTTCTATATAAAAGTGAATCTAAGAAGTAAACTCTTTAAAAAACATTTGTCCAAAGATTGCAAAGCTGGCGTCTCATTTGAAATATTCATGGCCTATAGGCTCCGTGCGTTAGAGGGAGAAATGCTCCGCCACGCTACGAGTGGCCGGAATTGTAAGCTGTTGCGGTTTACCGCGGACCGCAGAAATATCAGCTGTTATCACACAGCGTGTTGCCATGGCAGACTTGATAATAACTGTAGGATTTCAGAGTATTTTATCTGACAATAATCGGCCCAATTCTTCGAAGAAAGGCCGTCTACTTGCAGAAAGTGGGCATGTTTTAAATTTAGTAGAAAAGCAGTTTGCAGGAAATACCAACTGTGTAATAACTGCTAATGTGATAAGAGAAACATCAGTTCGCCAGAAACCTTATGTCACAATAGAGGTAACGTATCTCATTTTATGCATTAGTTATGGGTGACAGCAGGGGCAGATGACCACGTAGTTCCGCCCCTTAAAACATCAATAACTAACTAACTGGGGTGACAGCGGCATTAATGTTCATGTACACGCAATTTCTAATACGATATAATGTTATCGTAGGTTAATGCTACTAGAGAGACGATTGCATGTTCCTGTGAATGCCCAGCTGGATCGTCAGAGAAGTGCAAGCATATTTCAGCAGTTATTCATGCAGTTAATTCAGAGCATGTAACTTCGCGAACCGATCAACCCTGTGAATGGTCTAGACCTCGAATCTCAAACGCGGGGAAAGAGAAATATAACAAGGGGAAGAGGTTAGAAGAACTTTTTCCCACAAAAAGGCAGAGGCTTGATGTAAAACCAGCTGAAATTCCCGATTGGAAAACCCCATGTATACTATCCAAAATTTTAAATGAGGAGAAAAAGTCAGAATCAGTTAAAGTTGCCAATGAATTGCTAGGAAATTTAATAACAGATGTCACAGTTATGGTTCAGAATAATGCATGTAAAAATGTAATAACAACATTATTAATGAAACAGGAGACTACATCTGTAATAACGGTAATTGATGTGTGTAGTGTTAGCAATTCTGCACTAGCAAGTTATTTTTATAACAGTCATGTTGTAATTAATAAGACTCAAGCAGTTGACATTTGTGTAAAAACCTTACATGAATCGAAGTCTGACCTCTGGTTTTCAGAAAGGAAGAAAAGGATCTCTGCAAGTAAGGCACATTCAATTAAAACTAGGAGAAAAGATCATGAGAAGTTGGTAAATACACTCTTGAACCCTAAATGCCTTAATGGTAGGGGTCTTAGAAATGTCACATTTGGAAAAAAGTTAGAAAAAAATGCACTTGCCAAATACACAAATTTATGTGGTAAAACAGTTGTTGAGAGTGGTCTCATAATTCATCTCGCCCATCCTTGGTTGTGTGCTAGTCCTGATGGTATAGTAATGGTGAATGGGAAGCCAGAAAGGGTACTGGAAATTAAGTGTCCTATTTCATGTAAAGACAAACCAATCATAGGTGAAAATGAGGAGATTAATGTGCCCTATCTTATAAGAAATTCAGAAGGAAATTTGGAACTGAAACCAAATCATGCATATTTCACTCAATGCCAGTTGTTGATGTACTGTTGTGGGCTTGATGCTTGTGACTTTTTCATTTATACAGACAACCATAGTTCCATTCTTTTAGAAATTCTAAGAAATGATATGTTCTTAAAGGTCTGTATTGAAAAGTTGCAACAGTTTTTCTTCACACACTATTTAAGGGAACTAACGTGCAGATTTAATAATGGGCTTCAGACATCAAGGGAGGTTGTACATTTGTCATAACACAACACATATGCATAATGTCATCAACACTACATAACAGATCACTTGGAATTTTTTGAAGTATGTTATATACTTTCACTCTTTGAATGCACCGTTCAACATGAATTCGCACACTAGCAATATTGTAAGTGTCATCAACTTCTTCAGGTGTCAAATGACCTTCATGCATGAAGGGTGGCATTACTAAAATTGCATTGCTGTCCTCCAATATAGTTTTTATACCAGGGAAACCTTTATCAGCCATTATTTGATCTCCTGATTCTATCAATTTCAAAATTCCACAGTCATTTGTGATAAAACTGTCACTAGCTCGACCACCATAACATTTGGAAACAAATGTCACCATACCACAAGGTGCAATTGCAATAAGGACCTTAGCAGTATGTAGACTTATAATTAGAGTACATATACACACGCTGGCTGATCTCAGGAGGCTGTTCTGTTTTAATTTCAGTGCAGTCTATAATAGCTCTACAATTTGGATAGTTATCTTTAAAAACAGAAGGCAATGTAGCATTAACAGTATCCTTGCTAGGCCAGAAAACCCACTTTTTGTTGCTTGTGCCAGTACAGGTAAAACAGATTGAAATATCCTAGAAATATTACTACGGTGAATATTGAAAATAACAGCAAGGGCAGCAAATGGTAAGGCTAACTTCATTTTCATTAAGAATACCAAGAGTCTATTTTCTTTACTAATTTTGCGTGTATTAGTGTCTGGCAGCAAGTTTAAAAATATATTAAAAATTTCTTTGTTGACACCAGCCAGAACATTTAATTGTGATTCATCAGAAACTGAACTATAACCAAAAAATCCCCTTTCTTCATATGGGAAGTCAGGCCCAGACAATTTACTAACATGTCTAGGTTTAGCATGTAATGTGTGAAGGGATGATATATTTGCTTGTGTGCTGACACTGTTTCCATCCAAAACACAACTGAATTTAAAATTGCTTTCTACATCACAATGTTTGTTTGTCTGAGTTTGGGATTCAGCTTTCATGGACACTAGAGCAGGCTCACTAGTTTGCAGATCTAATATATCAGGTGTTGAAATGACTAGATTTCTATTTACACTTCTCTTCTTCAATCTCATAAATCTGCTGAGAGAGCCTGTTCCTGTTGACTTGGTACATATGCTGGACTAGCAGGATGTTGAGATTTACACCCTCCTATGAAATGTGTACTGCAGATTCTAGATGATTTTGAAGGTGTCCACAAAGTACCATCTGCCCTATAAAACAAATTGTGTAAATGTGGCAAATTTATGTAAACATACCTTTTAAAGTATGGGCAATCTGTAAATGCAAATATTATTTTGAACACATTTTGTAAAATTTGACTTGGATCTGTATTAGGCCTATATTTATTTGAATTTCTATTGTAATGAGTTCAAATTATTTTGTGATTATCTGGTTTCATAATAATATGTTTGTAGGACTATTTAAAATACTGTAATGCTTTTTTCTTTAATGTTTATGTATAACTACACACTTCTAATATATTTCTGTAGGCTATTAATATTTTGTTCCTATTTTTTGTCATGTACCAGGGCCTATTTCTGTAAATATAATATTAATCCACTAGCCTTTCGAATCCATTTCGTGAGGTTGGGGAGGAAATCTAAAAAAATTCACACTTTGCTCGGTATTAAGGTATCTGTTATTTAATTATTAAGGCTATCATTAAGACTACTGTGTGATAGAATATCTCTATTATGATGTTTGTGCTTTAAAAATATGGCCTACTGGTGCGGACCTTACCTTGGAAGTATAGCATCACTGTAATTATTTTGGTTGTTACTGTTACCCTATTTGTAAAAGTCATGGTTAGTATAGGTTCTGTACTGTGTAATTTAGTATTAATTAAAATATTGAAATTCCCCATTACTTACTTCTTGCGATTTACTGCTAAAATCCACTGTCTTTTCAAATCCATTCCGTGAGCTCGTGATGGAAAACTATAACATTTCACACTTTGCTCTGTATTGCAGTATCTATTATTGCAGCCAAAAACACAGCACATAACATTGCCAGAACGTTTTGACATTTTTTAAAATAATAATCTGAAGACAACACTATAAAATATTGAATAAACACATGTAAAAATTCACTCTTATTGCATCGTCTTACGATCAGCTGTTGATAAACAAGACCGTGTGTAGTTCACGTAGTATCCACCCGCAGCAGCACCCTGCAGAACGCACGGTGCCTATAGAGCCAAACCAAAACCAGATCTCGTGGCGCTACAGCCCATTAAGGGCCTAGGCCTACCAAAGGCCCTCTATCCAGCCATTTGGCCTGCATATTATGGGGTGTCACGTGGTCAGAGCTTTGGGTCCCCTCGGCCGTTATTCTTGGTTTCCGTGACGGGGTCGCTACCTCACTGTCAGACATCTGATCAATTGTCCTAATGAAGCTGAGTGAACCCCGTTCCAGCCTTCACGTCAGTTTCTAAAATAGCCTACAGAAGGTGTGATCAAAACGTTTCTTTTTAACGGCCGTACATTCCAGAATCGTTATGCCAATCAGGCAAAATCATCGTGAGCATTGAGGCACTCATCCCACCTACGCACCAGGTTGAAGATCCCCGTGTGGTAAAACACCGTGTCCTGCTGCGTGAGGAAGTCCGAAACCGCCTGCTGCACATCCTCGTCAGACAGGAATCGTTGACACTTCAAGGCCATTTTTAGGAGACCGAAAGCGTGATAAGAGCATGGGGAGAGATCAGGACTATAGGACGGGTGCTAGAGTGTATATCAATCGGGTTGGCGTACTTTTTGCGTTACGACCTGCGCGGTATAGGGACGTGTGTTATTATCATGACGCCGCAACACCCCTTGCCACAGCTCCTCCGGACATTCTGCCTTAATTGTACCTGCCGTAATTTCTCCAGTGTTGCGCAGTACCGTTTCCCAGTGATGGAGACACCAGATTCCCTGAAATCAATAAGTAATGGATCACGGTAATCAAAGAACAACGGTGATTATTGACAGACATGCTGCCCCAAACTCTATCGTCATTCTCCGATTGATGTCCACCGGTGTTCGTCCTTCGGCAGCCAAGAAAAGAATAACAGTACTGTGCCTGATATTCCAACCTTGGATTGCGTGGCCCGACTCATCACGATCCTCGGTTGAAATTCGGTGCAGCCTTATCAAAATTTTTACAAAAGGAAAACATGGATGACTAGATATACGCCGGCATGAAGATGCAATGAAAGACAAACAGATGAGATCTAGATGACCTCGGGGTGTGAGTATGGGCTGGGATTCATATTTTAGCACCTAACGTCAATTCCAATCATCCACGTTACGTAGCGAAGCCATGGAAAATGTTTGTGCAAATTAGATAAAACTCCACATTTTTATTCAATGATGCATTAATACAGACAATAAAAATAAATATTCCTAACCACCTGCACTTGCAGATTGACTAAATTAAGCCTTGATGTGCAAAGGAAAAAAATGAAATGCGTTTTAATTGGGACAAAATCTCCTCGTGTCCTGCCTTTGGTATAAATAAACTTACGGAGATCTGGCATATTGACTCCGATGGACTAAATTTTAGTTACACATTTATGTTTCATCCATAGCTTAGCTTAGAGTTCATTTCTGGATGTTCTAGAAAACTAACTGCATTATTAAATTCTATAAAAAATCACTGGAATTGTCCAATCAGATCTCCTTCTAGCTAAAGTATAACTGGTGCATCGAGAATGTTCGTGCTGATCCTGCAATTTAATTCACAATATATACACATATGTGAATGTTCACTTCAAATTATAGCAACATTCTTAACCCTAAATGTGTCCAAAATATTCCTGCTTTCATGAATTTCCAGTCATCAATCATATTCTAAAACTTGTCACAATTTATTACCGCTGTCTTGATTCACATTTTATTTCCGTTATGGTTAATTATTCCATTGATGGCATTGACTAGGGTAATACTCATTAATGTTGAATGATCTCATTTCAGAAAGAATCATGAACATATTCATCAGACAAAATTATTAACTACAACATTTCACTAAATTCACTCTAATCATGAAGCCATTCCATGTCAACTATGTGTGCTGTGGTATTTGATCCTTCACTATACTGGAAAATAATTTCGTCATGGCATAGCAACATCCTAACTGGGCCAAAAAGCACACAATTCTTAACATAGTCATACACTTTATCTGGACCTTATCAAATGTTATCTAAGTGTTATGCACACGCATTATTAATTCGTCAACCATAACTGAATTGATTTTGTTCCACAAAGATTGTCCTTATTTCCATAATTACACATAATTGGTATTCCTTTAACATTTCCCTACGTGTCACATGCTTCAACTAATGCATAATTGAGTAACAAATGATCAAATTAACCATGTATAAAAACCATTAATTTGAATCCCGATCTTGTGGATTCTTTGTGAAGATTATCCATTAACAACAACAAAATGACCACGATTTATTCATACACATATTCGTTAAATGGCCCTTGTGGCTTTAGTTTAAAATTTTCACAGGTGTATCTTCAACCAATACTATAATACTTTGCATAATCGCACTTAATTACATGCCTCATTATACCACAGTGGTTCTTTAATCATACTATTACTTCTTATTTCTGCACATACTCATGATCCTCTGATCACGACATTAAGTTACAACTTTCACTTTTACCAAACTTTATCCTCTTAATTATATTATTGCAGCGTTATGACTACCTGTCATTTATCCTCTTTAACTGTGTAATTGAAGCCTTATAACAAAATGTCGTGACTAGATCAGCCATTCTAGTTTATCGGTGTGTTTAAAGAAATTTTAATTAGCTTGTTTATGTGTTTAAATTGGGTATATTCTGTAGTGTTGGTTTTAATGCATTGGTATAGCCTTAGTTTTAAATGAGATTCATCTAACACGTGCTCCTAACAAACTCATGGAATTTATGATGTGACAGTAAATTTATTATGAACTGCTTCTCATTTATAACTCAATAATTTACTGCTTTCATGACTGTTCTCCTATCAACTAACCATAATTACATCCACTATTTCTATGTGTACCAGTCGATTCTCTTGAAAATATGAAAAAAAAATGTTTTAATGGTTTCATTGCCTAATTTATGATTATAGGTCCCCTTAAGTTATCGCAATAGAAATTGATGAGTTCATCCCAAACCACTAAAAACTACTTCACTAACTATACTAGTTTTTAAGAATCATGGTGATGTCGTCAGTACCTGCTAATTCCTCTTGACGATGTCTGGAGTTATTGTAGGACAAATGGTGACTCCTTAGTCCACGCCCTTTCCATTTGGTCCTTACCCATCTCCAAGCCTCGTGGTTGACTCGTGGGTGGTCGTGAGCCTCCATACTCGTCTCCGGGAATGTCAGTCTCCTAAACTCCCCATGTAACCTGCTTCTTAGTGATGCATCCTACGGTACTGGAAGTCCTTCGCAAAATACGAATAGTCGCTGCACCTGATGGCCATCATGACCATAATTTCCCGAACATTTCTGCCCGCCTAATATGGGAGTTTATGAGTTTCTGACACATTCGCTCAATCCGCACTTCGATACACTTATTGGTTCGTGAACTAGGGCCGTTTCCGTAAAGCAATGTTCGTACGAGATATTCAGTGAAGTTTCAACCACTCCTCTCTGCCACGACTCTGGCCTTGCAACACAGGTGTATGGCGTTCGCGTCACAAGTGATTGGCCTTGATCCACACATCCCGGCACAACGACCTCACCTCCTCGTAAACATTGGCTCGCCTCCTCGTTTACAGATTACTGATTCTATTTATATTTCAATGTTCAGCGCAGCCCAAATTGCACTTTCTACAGGAGCGTAACTTTCGTGAAAACCTCTAAGCTATCATTGCACACGTACTGTCCGCACTATAAACCGCTCAACCTCATCATACTGCTTAAACTCTGCGTTCTGTAAATCATTCCGGCTGGTTGTAAGAATCACTTTAAGCATTTGCCATGATGGCATTGCAATGTGCCACGTTCTTCGCCGCAAGACTGTATTTGAGTATAACTTATGCACAGTCCTGGAACTAACTTCACCGGTCGGTGTATAGGAAGTTTGTGGCCGTCTACCTGCTCTCGGCTCACCTCCTAAACTCGGTTTCTGAGTACAGCGCCCTCTGGAGAGTACTTCCTTGTCACGTGGCCTTCTTCTTACCCTACTCGTCTCACACGTTGCTACGTCATGGGAGACTCTTCACAAATTCTCAAGCAGATTGGGAACTGGCAGCGACGTCACAACTCTGACACGTCATCCGTCCACTCTCAACTCATGGCATACCTTCACTCAGCGTGACACATGACATGAATAATAATCGATCGGAGATCCGATTATTATTATCATAAAATGTTATTTCAATATGGCATGTGTCTCATTGCTTTCTATAATAGCGATTTAGGCTACCGGCGTTTTACTTGCCGATTTCTCTATTTGTGACGATGTCTACCACTTTATAACTATGGTTGCCATAGTTACGGCCAATTTTAAAGGGGCCCGAGAAAACTCTGGCAAATTTGCTGTACACTTTCGCCGGTAAATTTGATGACGTAGGCTTCTTGAGTAACACTAACTGTCCCTCGTCCAGTGGCTGGTCATAACGTTTGTTCCTGCCTCTACTCGCTCTCTTCTCCGCCTGAGCCAGCAGTCGTTCGTGCGCCCTCTGAATTCTTACGCTGTGACTTGTTACAGCATCCGGTGGTTTATCCAAAATACTATCCCATGGTCTACAAGGTCTAGTGCTAAAATGTAGGACCTGGGGTATCTGCTGAGTACTCTCATGCATGGTTGTGTTGATGTAAGATTCGATTGCTGGTATGTACTCCATCCATCTGTCATGTCTTTCGAGGGTGTAAATCCTAGAATATTTTTCCAATTTAGCCATAATTCTCTCAGCGGCGATTCGATTGTGGAGATCTGATAGAATTCAAAATGTGCCTAATCCCAAGCCGCTCCATAGCTTGTTGAAATTCTCCGGCCGTAAATTGGGTTCCGTGGTCTGAAATCAAGTATTCGGTTTTTCCTGCCCTTGGTATCACCCCTTTCTCGATTCTTTTGATCACATATCTGGCTTTAGCTTTTTGTATAGGGTGTAACATAACATATTTGGAAAATACTTCAAGTGTGACCAGAATATATTCATTTCCCCTAGTTGAACTTGGGAGCGGGCCATACCGGTCCGTGGCATATATCGCACATGGTTTAGTTGGAATAATAGTCCTTGGTTTTTCTTTTAGCAAGTGTGAGGTATACTTGCTTTTCTGGCATACGTCACACGTCCTTAAGATGTTCCTTACTGAATCTCCCATTCTCTCCCATACAAACTGTTCCTGAATTGCCGCTATAGTCTTATCTGAGCCGCCATGACCTATGGCGAGATGGGTTAGCCATGTCACAGGCTGTACTAGACCCGGAGATAGTGCGATCTTCAATAACGTTCGCGCCCTGTCCATGAACTTGTACACTATGTCTCTCATTATTGAATACGTGGCTTCTTGTCTTGATGTTTCCACATAATCCGGATCGTCTCGGTCCATCATTCCCGTAAGAAATCTATAAATACTCCTGAGTGGTGCATATCGCTTCTGTGATTGTGGTACCTCTTTCATTTTTCCAACGTTGCCTGATCTTCTCGTTCTACTTCGATTAGGTTCACATCTCTCCCCTCGCTTGGATTTGTGTTCAATACGTCCGCAAATAGATTGTTTTCCCCGGTTGATGTGTTATAGACAGATTAAATCTCTGCAAGAACAGTGTCCATCTTGCCACCCTCTCATTGCCTACTTTTGTCTTTAATATAAATTGCAGGGCTTTGTGGTCTTTTATTATAACCACCTGATATCCTAACAGTATCTTTCACCAATTTTGGAGAGCAAAAATCACTGCCAGTGCCTCTATCTCTTTAATAGTGTAATTCCTTTCATGCGCCTTCAACTTCCTACTGGCCAACGCCAAATACTGTTTTTGTTGGTAATCATCTAATTGATAAGAGTACTGCACCGAATCCCACGTATGACGCACCCGTCTCTAAATAAAAAGTTCTCTGGAAATCCGGGTACTCGAGTTTCACATAATCTACCAATATTTCCTTTGCCTTCTCGATTGCTACGTCGCACGTTTTGTCTCACTTTCACTTGTTATTTTCTTTTTGAGTAATTCGTGCCGTGGAGCCATCACCTCTGAATACTTTGGACAGTGGTGGGCAAAAAAATTGGCAAACACCCAGAAATTCGCAGACTTGCTTCTTTTTACGTGGTTTCTGAAAATTCTTGATAGCCGCTATTGTTTGTGGGTTCAGTCGGTAACCTTGACCGTCGATCACGTGTCCCAGAAATATTATCTCTTTATGACAAAAGTGGCACTTCTTGTGGATCACTTTGAAGTTAGCTTCCTCCAAATTCTTGAAAACCATCGTAAGATGTATTAGATTCTCTTCTGGTGTCTCTGATGCAATAATTAAATCTTCGATGTAACTGATCACGTGATTCTTTACATCTTCTGTCAAATTCTGGTATAGTGCCCTTACCATCACAGGTCCACTGTTTTTCAAACCAAACGGGAGCCTACTAAAGACATATGTAATCTCCTCGAATATGAATCCTATGTACTTACGACACTCCTCCTTCAACTCCACGTGATAATACGAGGCCGCCAAATCTAGTGTTGTGAAGATGGTCTTCCCCGTAAATCTCCTTAAGATTTCTCTAATTTTAGGTGGTCTATCGTATTCCGGCAGCGTCTTACTGTTGACGGTTCTTGCGTCTAAGCATATTCAAACGGATCCTTCAGGCTTCTTCACAGTCGCTAGAGGGTTTAAATATGAAGTTGCAGCTTTTTCAATAATTCCATCTTCAATCATGGTTGTACTCATCTCCCTTACTTCATCACGTAGATCTTCTAGCACAGGGTAAATCTTTCCTTTAATCGGTGAATCATCCGTCAATTTAATCTCGTACTGGATTTTTCTAAATAAGCCAGGCTTGCTATCAAAAATATTCTTGAATTACCCTATCAAGGCGTCAAATCTTTCTTGCATGCTGGGGTCTAATGGTACTGTCTCTAGAAAATGAATCCTATCTACATCTTCTTCAACTTCGTCCATTACCAGGTCCAATTTATCGATATCTTCAATACCCAGTGTCTCTGCGTCTCCTCTGACATCTCCCTCAAACCTAACCACTCTGCCATTTAAATCAATTATCAATCCGTGATCAGTAATGAACTCAGCCCCTAATATCATGCTGAACTTTATGTCTTTAAGTACAATAAAGATGTGTTCATACTTTCTGTCAGGAATGTTAAATTAAAATAGTACCTCTTTTCTACATTTAACGGCTCTATTTGCTATGACTCCTTGTATTTTGAGTCTTGATACAGGTATCTCTGCTATTTTTGCTTTGTTTTTACTCTCTCCACACATTCCTCTGATATGCCACTGATACTTGCACCCGTATCCAACAGTGTCTCAATTTTCAGTTCTCCAATCGTTACATTAATCAGAGGAAGTTCTGTACATCTGATCTTCCTATTCTCTTCCGCCTCACAAATTACGTCTTCGTCTGTCATCTGGTGGAAAGCATGAATGCTTATCGCATTTGGGTTAAGAATTCTGTTGCTCATTTGTTCTGGTCCGAGATTGGTGTTTTTTTCTGGATTGAGACAACTGGTGCTTGGTCTCTGTTCATCATTGGGTTTTGATCGAGAATTTCTTTCTTCTCGGAGTTGATTTAAGTGACTTTGAGTCTCCTGATGCCTATTCTCTAGTTCTTGACGGTAGTCTCGTCTCCCGTCTCCTCGATTTCCTTGCCTATCGTTTCCTCGATTTCCTTGCCTATCATCTCTTAGGTTTCCTTGTCTATCGTCTCTTTGATTTAGGTAGATGCTATATGGTCTCCTTCCCCTTGACCATGATCCTCTTCCATAATTATTTTCTCCCCTGGATCCTCTTGAGTCGAATTGCTCCCTCCTATTCTGAAAATATGGTCTTCGGTCATACGGTCCTCTCTGTTCCCTGTATCTACGTATTTACACCATATACTGGGCCTCTGTTATCTCTGATATACCTCCTCTGTTGCGGTTCCGTCTGTGCTGTACGATCCATTACGATCATGTTGACGTCTCTTGGTTCTGACCTAAGCATTGGAGGTTCCGTCAGCGCGCTAATATGGTCCAGTCTCCTCAGTATCTCGTCGCAAATCTCGAGTGTATTGGCCCCTGACGCAATCAATACTCTCTGGACTTCAACAGGATATTGGTGAATTATTGCTTGTACGAGGTCCTCCTCCCTCATTTGCGGCTCCAAAAACTGGAATTTCGCGATCTGCGGGCTGAAATAGCTTGCGTACTGCGTTGGTCTGGTTGCAGCGCATTTCCTAGAGTAAAGCTCCGCTCGGATACTCTGCTGATCATCTGAGTTCCAAAATCACTCCAGGAAAGCTCTCGCGAAATCGTTATACCCCTTGAACGAAGTTCTGAATGCTCTCAGCCTGTTAAGTGCTGGTCCGTCAAGAGCACGTTCAATTTATTCTCAATTCACTGTCTTCCGGGATTCTTTGCTCATCCAGGAATTCCCTAAGATCACGCAAAAATTCTATCGGGGTAATAGCACCCTCTCCCGAAAAAGGTTTTGGCTTATGGTCTAGGCTCCTAATAACAGCAACTGTCGGAGTCGAATGATGCGTGAATGGGTTTGCATACATCCCCATAAGATTCCATATCTTATTCTCTCTAATGTGACTAGGTTCCTTATTCTCACTTATAAATGTCGATTCCCTATTTTCAGTTATAGGGCTCGGTTCCTTATTTTCTGTTATATGACCTGATCTCTGAATTTTAGTTATAGGATTCGATTCCTTAATTTCGCTCTGATTATTAGCATTAAGAATCTTTCTTTCCAATTTGGTAATACTTTCTAGCTGTGTCCCTTTGATAATGTTAACCTTATCTTCTAGAGAAGAAACAGCGATGGCTACTTGAGTTTGAATTTCTTGATTTATATTTTGTTTCATCCCTTGTACTTGATCACGGATGCCTTCGACCTTCGTTTCATTCTCAATGGTAATCTCTTTCATCTGCCCTGTTATACCCTCTATCTACCTTGACCATTCTTCCTTCCAACTGCCGTTCTCCTTCTGCGCTTCGTCATGTTTCTGTTCCACTTCGTTAATACTTTTCTTAAGTATTGTAACTTCTGCGTTCACGATTTCCTTTCTCTCTTCCATCTCCTTCCTGACGCTTTCCAATCCTAGCTTGATCCTATCACCTAGGCGTTTCTCAGCTCCTTCCTGATTTTTCGCTAAATCCACCTTTAATCCTCCCAAATTATCATCCATCTGCTTCTCTTGATCTTTCAGTTTCTTGTCTAGTTGATTTCCTAGGTCATTTCCTAATCCTTTAAATTTATCGTTAAGTTGGGCTCCTAAGCTATCATTTAATCGCGTACCTATCTCGAGGTCTAAATCTTTCAGCTTATCGTTCACGTGCCCTTCTACACCTTTTATTTGTGTTTCTAAACCTATCATTTGCGTTTCCAAGTGATCGTTTAGTTGTGATTCTAAACCTATTATTTGTGTTCCCAAGCTTTCGTTTTGTGTTTCTAAACCTTTCCGTTGTGTTCCTAAGCTTTCGGTTTGTGTTTCTAAACCTTTCAGATTGTTGTTTAATAGGGCTTCCAAACTTTCATTAAGTTGTGTTTCTAAGCCTTTCAGCTTGTTGTTCAATTGGGTTCCCAAACTTTCATTAAGTTGTGTTTTTAAGTTATCGGTTAGCTGTGTTTCTAAACCTTTTTACTTGTTGTTCATTTGTATCCCTAAATCTTTTCCTAATTCCTAATTCAGGCGTGTTTTTAGACTATCACTTTACGTGTCTATTTGCGTCATTAAATTATCGTTTTGTGTTGATAATTGACTCTCCAGTCCTGTTAAATTAGAGTTTATTTTACGTTCATGTTCACTTAATACTTCCGCCATCTTATTTTTGGAATCTTTGAGCTGTCGCTCCACACATTTTTGACTATTGTACAACTCCCCCAGTTTCTGACTGAGTTCCATAAACACCTTCTTAAACTCTGCCAACTCATCCATTCTTACACAATATATAATTCACAATGGACATGGCAAATTGTCGGAAACACTGACTTATCCTAAAGATTTAAAGCTACGTAGATTTTAGTGGTTGGACTCAAATTCAATAGAGTGCGATCGTGATAAATGTGAGTTTTATCCACTGTAATATCAGTGCGGAAATTATATGAAGTAACCTGCTCTATTCCATAGCCTTTGCATACGTAAAGAAAACAAAGTCACAGTCATGTAGAACAGTTAAGTTGGGTACCAGATCTCGATTGGTTTTATATCCCCAATCTCACCTGATCCACATGCTTGAACGCTCATCCAAACAATACATGAAATCTAATTAACTTTATGTCCCATCTTACTCGAGCACTAAACGTTGCTCTGCGCCATTTTGCTGTGCCCGATTTTCCAACCTTGGATTGCGTGGCCCGACTCATCACGATCCTTGGTTGAAATTCGGTACAACATTATCAAAATTTTTACAAAAGGAAAACATGGATGACTAGATATACGCCTGCATGATGATGCAAAGAAAGACAAACAGATGAGATCTAGGTGACCTCGGGGTGTGAGTATGGGCTGGGATTCATATTTTACCACCTAACGTCATCTCCAATCATTCACGTTACGTAGCGAAGCCATGGAGAAAGTTTGCACAAATTAGATAAAACTCCACATTTTTATTCAATGATGCACTAATACAGATAATAAAAATAAATATTCCTTATCCCCTGCACTTGGAGATTGACTAAATTAAGCCTTGATGTGCAAAAATGAAATGCGTTTTAATTGGGACAAAAATCTCCTCGTGTCCTTCCTTTGATACAAATAAACTTACGGAGATCCGGCATATTGACTCCGATGGACTAAATTTTAGTTACACATTTATGTCTCATCCATAGCTTAGCTTAGAGTTCATTTTTGTATATTCTAGAAAACTGACTGCATTATTAAATACTAAAAAAATCACTGGAATTGTTCCATCAGATCTCCTTCTAGCTAAAGTATAACTGGTGCATCCTAGATGTTAGTGCTGATCCTACAATTAAAGTTACAATATTGAACCCTTATTGCTATTATCATAGAATAATTGTTTATATTTTTATTTTACGCTGCATTTGTGTTAGCAGTCAAGTCGTAGGAAGTGGGCACCTGATGTCGCAAGAATTGAGCAAGTTGAAGACAGGGAGTTATATTTAAAATTCCTGGTAAGCGAGGTTAATGAGCGGTGAGCCAAGCGTCTCCTAGTGACGCAGAAGGACTCGTTACCCTTTGTTCGCAACGTCAGACAAGGAGCGCTTTGAGTGGGGAAGAGAGAAGAAGATATAATTATGACGTCAAGAGGGGCGTAGTTTTTTGACTACTGCAACGATATTGAATATGAATCTGCAAACAAGGATGGACTGAGCCATTTTTGGCGAGAAAGAAGCATGCTATCAGAAAGCGAGGGAACGCTGGATTTAGTTAATTCACGACGAGATTTAATTCCGCAAAGCAGGACTGGAACCTGCATGGAAAAAGAAGATCATTGATACCGCTCGCAAGCCTGTGCGCCGATTCCTTAGATTTATTGTGATTAAATAGTCCCCACCCTACTACCATTTGCCAGATCTGTATAAATTAGGTGCTGTGCTAGCGAACTTATGCATTTTCTTGTGACTTTGATCGACACGAGGTGTCATGTATTGATTCTTCGGTTGACGCGAGACGTCATACTTATACGTTTTCTGATTTAGCTCGATGCGAGTTGACATTTTTTTGGAGTGCATTCTGTACGAGTGATAACTTTTAAACTTTGAATCTCTGATGAGATTTCGTTGTGCAGTGAACATAACAATTTTTAATGTAGACATTTGGACTAGAAACTATAACATTCACACTTCAGATATAATATGTTTATGCGTGTGAACAGTGCGTGTGTAATTAGAGCATGATTGCTTATTTAGGGAAATTGTCACCGTAATTAATTGCTTAGGACTAAGAGTGAAGTTAGTAGCTCTGATCGCAATTATAGTAGGAAAGCATAGTATTTAATAATTTGAACTTTGATTTTCCATCTTTAAGAAGGCATCAAGATGATCGAGATGAGGACGACTTCTGGGATGATGATTGATCAATCTACGGAAATATTTACTATGGCTGTGTAAATATCCAGTGGGCCATGGAAAGTGACATTCGCTGACGTGATGAGCAGTTTATGGATGAGTACTGAACATTGATTTATCAATTTTGTAGATATTTTGGCATGGGAACATTGTATACATTTTACTTGTGATTTTGATTCTTGTTTTAATTCTAGTAGATTTTAACGTAGTGTCCCGACACTCAATGGAAAATGCGTGAGGATACGTGACCACTAGTTTTGATTGTTTTTGTGTAATAGTAATCCGTGTACTCCATGTACATGTGCGTATATTTTGGTTTGGCGTACACGTGAATTGCGGCCAGGGTGAATGTGGAGTGGTTTTAATGCAACGAAAAAATAGTAGGGGGGAATTGAGTTCTTGTAGTGATGTTTTGAGTGAACAAGTAATTTTTAAATTGAGTTGCCTTGTTGCGACAAATTTTGGAAAGAACCGTCCGATCTTTTATTTTATTTAAATTTGATTTTGATGTCAGTATTGATTTTATTCTTCGGTCGGAATACTTAGATCAGACGTGCTAGGTGTGTGGAAAATATTTGTGTGGTTTTATTTCAGGTGATTGTCAAACCCTAACGTGTGATATTGTGTGTCTGTGTGTCTTGTATGGAGTTGAATTAATGCGCGGGAGATTGGCATAGATTTGCCAAGCCTTCGTCGGCTGCAATTACGGATGGCAAGTGATGCTCCGCGGAGCCCTTGAGCAGTCCAACTGGATCTTGTAATTCCAAATGGAATTAATGAGATATTATTTTATGACACACACATGTTAGCTGAATTGACAGCTGTATTTCGTCGTATCTTGGAGCCGGGCTTAATGCTGGCGTGGGATGTTCTTGACATGAGGGTGATTGACAGGTGTATTGAGAGTCCACACTGACCGCTGATCTTGGGTATTTCTGGACACTAATTGGAGCAGGGGGATCGGCCTAGACATTGACCCAGTCTGCTAAATAATACTTGCTTGTTCATTTAAAGCCTTGACAATATTAAAGGGTGATGTTCTCCACGCCTCCGCGGTAATTTCATGTTGTCACGTACAAATGAAAATGTTTCGTTTTGTAAATAAGTGCATTTGTTTTGAGAATTTATTTGTGAAATCATTTTATTCTTGAACTTTGATTCTGGTTGACACCTTGTTGTGTTCGTGTTGTAAAATGACATGCGGTCATTTTGTTGTTGTTTTTGTATTCGTGATCACGTTAATCATTATTGTGTCTATTTGTCAAGTCCCGAGTTGAGGCAATCTTGTTGTGCTGTGGGCACATTTGATCCAGATTTCATCGGAAATCATTGTTGTAAATAATTAATTTTAGTGAGTGTAGGTAGTGTAAATTTATTTGTGGTGTTTAGTTCCCATCGCTATTTTATCTCAAATACGGATTTGTGGTTTGATGGCTACGGCATGATGACCCAAAATCTCGTATCTGTACTCAACCCTTTTGCATGCTTTATCACACCACGCAAGCACATGACTTGCAGAATAATCAGGCCAAATCTCCGGTCCTGAACTTTGGAAGTCTCTGGGAGAGACTAGTTTATTTTGCAATTATTAATTCATTTAAGTATGGGTGTAAGTTTAGGGGAGTGTTTTTGTTTCTTTTGTTGTTTGTTGTTATATTTTGTCCAGAAATTGAATTTGTTTTCTTTATTTTGGCTTCACTGTCTTTCCTTCCACCATATAATTAGGCTGTGTTTCCTTGCACCTGATAAGAGGCGTATTTTAGCAACTTCATTATGAACCGTACACTACCCCGAAAAAGAATCTCATAAAAAACTTCTTTTATACACATATGTGAATGTTCACTTCAAATTATAGCAACATTCTTGACCCTAAATGAGTCCAAAATATCCCTGCTTTCATGAATGTCCAGTCATCAATCATATTCTAAAACTTGCCACAATGTATTACTGCTGTCTTGATTCACATTTTATTTCCGGTATGGTTAAATTACTCCATTGATGACTTTGAATAGGGTAATACTCATTACTGTTGAATGATCTCATTTCAGAAAAAATCATGAAAATATTCATCAGACAAAATTATTAACTACAACATTGAAACAGTGACCTTTCACTAAATTCACACTAACATGAAGCCATTCCATGTCAACTATGTGTGCTGTGGTTTTTGGTCCTTCACTATACTGGAAAATAATTTCGTCATGGCTGAGCAACATCCTAACTGGGCCGAAAACACACAATTCTTAACAATGTCATACACTTTATCTGGACCTTATCAAGTGTTATCTAAGTGTTATGCACACGCATTATTAATTAGTCAACAGTAACTGAATTGATTTTGTTCAATAAAGATTTTCCTTATTTCCGTAATTACACATAATTGGTATTCCTTTAACATTTCCCTACGTGTCACATGCTTCAACTAATGCATAATTGAGTAAAAATGATCAAATTAACCATGTATAAAAACCATTAATTTGAATCCCGATCTTGTGGATTCTTTGTGGAGATTACCCATTAACAACAAAAAATGACCACAATTTATTCACACACATATTCGTTAAATGGCCCTTGTGGCTTTACTTTAAAATGCTCACAGGTGTATCTTCAACCAATACTATAATACTTTGCATAATCGCACTTAATTACATGCCTCATTATACCACAGTGGTTCTTTAATCATACTATTACTTCTTATTTCTGCACATACTCATGATCCTCTGATCACGTCATTAAGTTACAACTTTCACTTTTACCTAACTTTATCCTCTTAATTATATTATTGCAGCGTTATGACTACCAGTTATTTATCCTCTTTAACTGTGTCATCGAAGCCTTATAACAACATGTCGTGACTAGCTCACCCATTCTAGTTTATCTGTGTGTTTAAAGAAAATTTTAATTAGCTTGTATAAGTGTTTAAATTGGGTATATTCTGTAGTGTTGGTTTTAATGCATTGGCATGACCTTAGTTTTAAATGAGATTCATCTAACACGTGCTCCTAACAAACTCATGGAATTTATGATGTGACAGTAACTTTATTATGAACTGCTTCTTATTTATAACTCAATAATTTACTGTTTTCAAGACTGTTCTCCTATCAACTAACCATAATTGCATCCACTATTTCTATGAGCACCAGTCGTTTCTCTTGAAAATATGAAAACAAGAAATGGTTTAATGGTTTCATTGTCTAATTTATGACTATAGAGCTCCTTAAGTTATCGCAGTAGAATTTGATGAGTGCATTCCATACCACTAAAATCTACTTCACTAACTGTACTAGTTTTTAAGAATCATGGTGATGTCGTCAGTACCTCCTAAATCCTCTTGACGATGTCTGGAGTTATTGTAGGACAAATGGTGACTCCTCAGTCCACCACCTTTCCATTTGGTCCTTACCCATCTCCAAGGCTCGTGGTTGACTGGCGGGTGGTAGTGAGCCTCCATACTCGTCTCTGGGAATGTCAGCCGTCTCCTAAACTCCCCATGTCACCTGCTTCTTAGTGATGCATCCCGCGGTACTGGAAGTCCTTCGCAAAATACGAACAGTCACTGCGCCTGATGGCCGTCATGACCATAATTTCCCCAACATTTCTGCCCATCTAATATGGGAGTTTATGAGTTTCTTGACACATTCGCTCAATCCGCACTTCGATACACGTGTTGGTTCGTGAACTATGGCCATTTCCGTAAAGCAATGTTCGTACGAGATATTCAGTGAAGTTTCAACTACTCCTCTCTGCCACGAGTCTGGCCTTGAAACACAGGTGTGTGGCGTGCGCGTCACAAGTGATTGGCCTTGACCCACACATCCCGGCACAACGACCTCGCCTCCTCGTAAACACAGGCTCGCCTCCTCGTTTACAGATTACTGATTCTATTGATATTTCAATGTTCAGCGCAGCCCATATTGCACTTTCTACCGGGGCGTAACTTTCGTGAAAACCTCTAAGCTATCATTGCACACGTACTGTCCGCACTTTAAACCGCACAACCTTATCATACTGCGTAACCTCTACGTTCTATAAGTCATTCCGGATGGTTGTAAGAATCACTTTAAGCATTTGCCATGATGGCATTGCAATGTGCCACGTTCTTCGCCGCAAGACTGTATTTGAGTATAACTTATGCACGGTCCTGGAACTAACTTCACCGGTCGGTGTATGTAAGTGGCCGTCTTTCTGCTATCGGCTCAACTCCTAAACTCGCTTTCTGAATACAGAGCCCTCTGGAGAGTACTTGCTGGTCTTATGGCCTGCTTTTTATCCTACTCGTCTCACACGTTGCTACGTCATGGGAGACACTTCACAAATTCTCAAGCAGATTAGGAACTGGCAGTGACTTCACAACTCTGACCAGTGGCGGCTGGTATATATTATTTCTGGGCGATGCACTATTTTGGCGGGTGGAAGGGGGCGATGGTGTAAAAGACGACTTGAGATGCATGTGTTACACACGTCTGATTTAACAGTCGTAGCTCATTCGTTACGAATGTCGCAGTCCTCGTATTCCAGGTAATAACGTTCTCCCGTTCTTTCCGTTCACTTAAACACGTATCCAGAATTCCTATTCCTGTGGGAGCTCAACGCATAGACGCTACTGTATATGACCTAGCATGCAGTTACAGAATATATCTGACTACGTTTTTTAAACTAAAGTAAATCCATATTACCATCAAAATAATAGACTAAGGAACGACCGGATGCGTGGCGCAACGGTAATGTTCTCACGTGCTGTTCCCAAGGTTGCAGGATCAAATCGTGGTGCAGTCAGTTGGCATTTGAGGGTGAGCAAATGCGAGGGAGCCGTGTCAGTATATTTACTGGCATGTTAAAGATCCCCTTCGGGGCAAAATTCCGGCACTCCGGCGTCTCTAAAAGCCGCAGTAGTTAAAAGGGACGTACAATCAATAGCATTATTGTTATAACAAAGGAGCAAATAGATCTGTCTAGAGAATCCTTAATAATTAACAGCATTTTTTTTACTAAGCCTGAGTACAAAATTACTTCAGTAAAATAATTCAAAATGAAGTATAATATCGAAATAATGATTCACTACAACGTATTTAAAATGTTAATTATTTTTTAAATGTTGGATAATACAGGTCTACCCACACATTTCCGCACGTAAATTCAAGCTCAGGACTTATTATTATTTGTTGAGTAGTAGACCGTTAGCTCATTCACTAAAAAACCGTGGCACTAGAGCCATTAAAGCCTTGGCCTACCAAGCGACCGCTACTACCCTCATGAGGCTGTCCTTGACGGAGCCGGGAATCGTGCCCGGGGTCTCCGGGAGAGAGGCAGGTACGCTACCCTTATACCCTTATCTCATTCACTGCTCATAGTTTTATCAATCACCATATCCTTTGTGATCGTATGTAAGTGTAAATCATATACAAGCTGCGGTTCAAACGTAGCTTAGTATCGGCTGCTAGTTATCCATGATATTCACTAAACTTTATAAGTAACTTATTTTGCTTCAGATTGATCAGCCTGTAAGAAAATACTAGTTCAGTAGGGGCAAATTCCATTGTTTGCAAGGTTTGGTATTATTCTCGGAACTCTTCCTCAACGCAGCCTGCGTCTCATGACCAGAGCAGCCACTGATGACGCAACGGGAGGTGACGACAAATCAACTGCTCACCACACGTCAGCTAGAGGCAGATAGCATTAGCAGCTGTGTTCAAACGATATCATTCACGGACTAAACAAATGTGTCCAGCCAGGAGTGCTGAAGTGGTGATTGCTTGTCTTCAGAATTGAACAGCTAATCCATAGTATAAATATTTCTTCGCAAAAACTATAGAAGAAAGTACTCAGACACTATAATGCAATATGCTTGCTCTTTCTCTGGAGCGATTCAGACACGGGCATTCTCATTTAGACAGCAATTGATACCTGATGGCGCAAACCTGTGCGAACTCGCGGGTGAGGAGAAGGAAGGTAGTGGAGAGGGTCACTGCTGCTGTGCTCTTGGTAGGCACTGACGTCACACAATAAGCAATCAAATAAAATAAAAACATACTACACAAATAGAATTCAAACGTGACAGTTACAGTAGGAGCCGATAGTAACATTTCCTTAGCAATGAGCGAAGTGAACGTCTCTCCCCTCTCTCCCCTCTCTCTCACGCTGCAGCACGTGGACTCGCCCGCATACGAAACTCTTACCGTGCGTATGTGCCATCAGGTAATAATTGCGGTATACGTCCATTTCCCTGATTGGAGGTCATGGAGCTGTAAGCCTTTATCAGGACGTCGGTAATATGAGGCGTACGAGAGAGAGAGAGAGTTCTGTGGGCTGTATAGAAAGCGAGAAAAGGCCTGAATTGGATAGAACCGGTGGACAACATTTCTTGGAAACAAGTCTATTTTCGATTGTGAAGGCAGAAGCACAATAGCATAGAGGATCCGCTAACAGTCACAAAATAAGCAATCAAATTTTAAAAAAACGTACGGTATTATATAAATATAATTCAAAGACAATGTTAAGAATTGGTAACAATTAGTAATAATCTCTTACTCACATTATTTAAACAGGAAGTCCATTCTCCTGTCTTTTGTTGCAGCGAACTTGTCTATTACGCGCTGATTGAAGTCTTGAATTTCCATGATAAGGTCCTTTTCAATGGAGAGCATCGCCAATTCTGTCAATCTCTCTTGAGACATGGAGTTTCTTAGGAATGTTTTAACCCTCTTCAATGTAGAGAAACATCTTTCAGCTTCCACTGACGTCATAGGCACAGTTAGAATCAATTTCAGTTGTCTCGATGATTCACTGAATGTATTTTCCAAATTATTTCGCAGAACAAAATCTAATAAACTCACAGCCCCTGACACACATCTGAATTCTTCTGCCGAGTAGATAGAAGACAGTTCATGAGAAAGTTTAATCCTGTCAAATAAGTTATAAATCGTGCACACTGTTTTCACTCTGGAAATTTTGATGCGTACTTTGGAAACATATCTGGAGCAAACAAATTTGATGCAACAAGATATCCTGAGAAAGAGAAGCGGGCTTTGGCTTCGCACACGATTACGTCACACACATCTTTTGCCTCCCTCTTCCATTCAGTGTTGTCAGTCTTCCTCCTTTTCGAAGAAATCGTGGTAGGTTCTGCGCTTGAATCAACATCAATTTGTTCCCGAATGAGTTTTATGTTATCATCGAACTGAGAAATTGCCCTCTGGGCAGAACAAGGATCAATTTCTCTTCTCTGGAGTTGACTGAATAACATTTCAACAAGTGGCATTATTTTCCTGAAAAAGGAGAGCCAAAAACTGAAATCATGACTGATTAGAATTTTCTTATGACCAGCAGCCTGATTTATTGTGCTGAAGTTCTTGATCTCGTCACTGTCCAGAATCTCGTTCATACACTGAATAATATCTTTCTTATGGTCAAAAACGGTATTTACACTTCTAGATAAAAAGTTCCAATGAGTATTGTTAGCTCGAGGTAACCATCTCTTCACCACTGTATCAAGTACCGCAGTACGTTGGGGACTAACAGAAAAAAAATGTACAAATACCCTGTAAATTTGAAAAGAAAATTCTCACGTTTCTATTGACAGAAGCAGCCTTACCCATTACCATATTTACTTGGTGAGCATAACAATGCACGTATTCTGCATTTGGAAATGTGGTTTCCATTATAGCCTGTACACCTCCAGAAGAACCAGACATAACCGAACACCCATCGTAAGTCTGTGCAATTAATTTCCACGAATTTTCTGGAGAATCTAATTTATGTTTTCGCAATTCTTCAAGTAAACAAGAAGCTAATGTTTTGGCGTCATGGTGTTGAGGAGAAATAAAACCCCAAAATCTTTCCACCGGCTTACCCTTCACCACATAGCGATAAACAATGGCCATTTGAAAAATGTTAGACACATCACTGGTTTCATCAGCTATTACAGCCAAGAAATTTGCATCTTTCATTTGCTTTGCAATTTCTTCGTGGCATACATCTAGCATCACTTGAAGCAGCTCATTCTGAATGGTTTTAGATGTCCCCTTAAAGACCGTGGCCTTCTTTAAATGAGACTTCAAAGCAATATCTACTTCTGCACTAAAATTAATTAATCCCCTATAAATTCCTTGATTTGATGATGTTTGAGTTTCATCGTGACCTCTCATAGCTAGCTCAAATACGCCACAAAATCTAACGCAATTTATTAGTATATTCAGGTCGTACCTGCTGTACTTCACTTTCTCATTTTCTGCTGCTATTTTCCTCCTGTATGCACTGTCCAGCTGCGAAGCTACATTTACCTTGCCGAAGAGCGCTAGCTTCAGCACATTTCTTAAATGAATACCTGAGGACTCGTGTTTTTTAATGCTTGAACTCAAATGATTCAAATCAGTAACTCCCGATTTCGTCCACGCTTGTTCGCCTCCAAATAGTAAACATGGAAAACAAAACAATGCGTTCCTATCTTCACACCCACACAGCCAGTCATGATTGTTATATACATCTTTCTTAAAAATTCTCCTTAACTGCCTCTTTCTTGTTTGAACATTTTGGACAATTTTTAACTCTGGCAATGGTCTACCACGTTGTTTAATTTCAATTTTCTCTTTATCATTGCACTGAGAAAAAGTCTTAATTTGCAAACTACTTACGGAATTCATCCTAGATTGAATACAAAACACTAATAACACAAAACACTAATTAAATTCACACGAGAACATCACATTCACCTCGGGATAAAACGGATGAAAAAGATATAAAACTTCACGAGAACAAATCAGCGTACCTGAACACACGAGGGTAACAAATAGCAGGAAGTATCTGACTCATCCGCCAATTACATTGGAAAACGGTCGTATCGGCAGTTCACGGAGCCACTCGGGTATCATCGCCCGCCCCACTCCTTTCTGGTTGCAATGAGTGGGCAACGACCAGCCGAGTTAACTCTTGGGATAGGACTTACCCGGCCTAGCATCTCTGCCATACCTTTCACTATTGAGATCTGGTCGGTGCTGGCGCGATGCAACGACCACACGTCCAGCGCTCCTACACTGTTCGCGCGCTCTGCTTTTTCAATGCAGTTCACAGGACTATGAGATTTCCTGAACTATTAAAGAACAAATCTATCAATTCCTATCCATGTAAGAGGAAAAAATATAACATGCATAATATTTTACCTCCAAAAATTCTATATTTTGTCTCTATGAAAAATCTGGTCGTTGTGCAACGCTGCAACCTCATTACCGGCCGCCACTGACTCTGACACGTCATCCGTCCACTCTCAACTCATGACGTACCTTCAGTCAGCGTGACACATGACATATCCGGGACAGTACGTTGGTACTGGACAAATTTGGTAATAACGACGCCAGAGTTCCCGTTGCCGTATTTAATGCACGCACTTCGGCAGGATACTACTGCCTCACTAATCCCTTGCCTACGTGTCCACAGCACACGTTCAGAGCTCTCGCATTTTCGGCCCCCTGACCGACTCCTTCTGCTTGTCTACTGGGTCCAATTATTGGTGGGGATTGATGTTATGACACGATCAACAATCCCTGGTCCTCCAACATCCGCCACGTCCATAAACTATACCAGTATGTCTTCCTCGGATTCCACAGGGGCTCATAAATCAAGGTTTTCATGTGACCCTACAGGTAGTAGTCTAGGGGTGTCAAGTCGGGTGAACGTGCAGGCAAAGCAATCGGGTCACCACAACCTATCCACTCTTGTCCAAATTTGTGGTGCAGATAATCTCTGACCGCAAGTGAAAAATGAGGTGGGGCGCCACCGTGCTGAAACCACATGTTTTGACGCACATGCAGTGGCACATCGTCTAAGAACTCATGCAGTACGTCTTCAAGGAATACCAAGTACGCGGCACCCGTGACATTTCGTGGAAGATGTTATGGCCCAATCACACATCCATTCAGGAACCCTGCCCGAATGTTCACACCGTATCGTTGCTGAAACCCACGGGGCCACGCAGCATGCGCGCTTTCATCAGCCCACACATGACTGTTGCGGGTATTGAAAACACCTTCCCTGGTGTACTTTGCGTCATCAGTGAAAAGGATCCGCCATGTAAATTGGGGATCATCCACACAACTGAGCAAGAACCACCTGCAGAAAGGGGCTCTTGACGTAAAATCCTGTGGCTGCATTGCCTGTACCCTCTCGGGGTGTGGCTGCTGCTTATACAGAACACGACAAACAGTTGTGTGATTCACATTCAGTGTCCTTGCTATGTTTCTGGTACTCGTAGTCTCCTCCTCTTCCACTGTGTGGAGTACAGCCTGTTCAAACTTAGGTGGGCGGTGCCGCCATGGAGCACCACAGTCGTCTCTGTTGGCGGTGAATCTACCCGTCTCTGAGGCTCGCTGATACACCTTAGCAAGGATGGCGTGCGAAGGTGTCCGGCGGTGTAGAAAACGCACACCATACAACTGACGGGCAGCTCTCCCATTGCACCGCGCTTCACGGTTCAATATCAACATATCGGCGTATTCCACAAACGTGTAAGCCTTGGTTAACAGCACCACACTACCAATGAACTAAGTACGTAAAGCTAGCTGCTGTGTAGTGCGCCCTTGTAAAGAAGCGGAATGAGACTCTTTTCAGGGACGTGTTGCGGTCCATACCGTTGTTGTTAAAAATTATTTGCTTCTTATCAAAACAAGGAACATAGGTAAAAATATCACACAGAAAGAAAAGTTAAGCCAAGATTTAACTAACATGAATTTAATTTCAGATCAAACAAAAAAAAACAACAAATAATCAACTCCCAATTACACCCGCAAGTTAATTAAATGAAAATAAACAAAATCTCTCTGACGAGATTAAATATAAGTTTCCAGGCCAACGATGGTCCTGTTCTCACTTCAAAACATGTGTGGCGATGTGACGAGGATACTGTAAAGAACAAGTACTTTTTATACGCGACCCGCGACCATAGGCTACATCACACAAGCTGCGGGTCCGTATAATAGAGGTAGGCAATGGTGCTGGGAATACTACAACTAAACAAATGTTTACAAATACCCGACACTCGCTAACCTTACAAAATTAAAACAGAGATTCCCGCTCGGAACCTTGATCAGGTGTCAAAGACACAAAATTTGCCTAATCAGGACTTCAATCAAACAAAAACAAGTACGAATGCGCGTGACAAACTAACTGACATCACCCGATGACCGTTGTCACCTTACAAGGACACACAACAGCGTGTACCACAAAGTCAAACAAATTACATGGAAATCAAACACAAATCAATATTGATCAGTAGCAATCATATACAAAAACACATGAATTCATTTTAAACGAAACACGAGATTGCATTTCATGCGTGAGCAACAATCCCTTTAAACTACCAAAATTTTAACTAAACAGGCACTCGCAATAACTAGGTCATAAGAAACCCTGTCCCCTCAACTCATTAGCGTGTCTTATCTGGATTTGCCAGTGGTGGATGTCTCGGCCAGCCAATGTCAATAACCTGGGGCGTGAACGGAAATATCCCAATGCAGCGCTATGGCCTACATCAAGAACGTAGATTCTTCACTGTCCAACAGTAAAATAAATGTGTGTCATTAATATCCCAGGCTAGCTTCCCGCATAGCACTAAGAATCGAAGCAATATTATGTGTGTCACAAATACCATCAGATCCAATTAATTCCCACGGAATTATAGATCCACCTCGGGGTCGATCAGAGTCTCACAATGAGCATCAACTGACGCCCATACAGCAGCAGACAAGGAAAGCCCTAGCAAATTCCTCCGCGCAGAAAGTCACACATTTGACACAAGACACATTAACACACACACACTCACCACCAGGTTTGACAATCCCTGAAATAAATACATCAACATTCCACCCACACGCAGCGCGTCAGATCTCAGATTCGACCGAAGAAAAAAATACTGAAAATTTTAATTTACAAAACACGACTAGAGAACAAACAGACCGTTCCCTTCAAATCATGCAAAGGCAAACACCAGAATTAATCAAAATAAAGATTTTTTACGCCTGTTTAATTAAAACAGCTACCACAAAATTCAAGGTTCCTCCCATTCTATTCTTAAATCAGATCTATAACGTCTCACTTATCATACGACCTGTAACTCATGTTCGCAAAACAAATTATACACTCAAGTACACGCGGCACTTGGACTAACATTACCCTGAATATTTACATAATACAAATCACATCAAAAAATATAGCCACGGAACATTCTACATTTAAAATATGAGTGTCGGTACAAAACCTATCAGCAATTAAAATAAAAAAAAAATGCAACATCGCGAACAAAATCTAAATTGAACTATTTACAAATCCCAGTCCAAAAATCTAGCTACATGCTTGAAATAATTCAATGCGGTACTTATTCGTTCAGCCACTCGATTCAGCTCATGTCACATGACATGGTCCCACAGGGTCTCTCTACTCCTCCATCAGCATCTCGACAGTAGATACCATGGTCACCATCCCAAAGCAGGTCCTCGTGGTTGACATCTTGGCCTTCATGAAACTGAAATGTTCACATACAAGTTTGCTACAACAACCTACTAAATTGTAACGTGAGTTACTCACTTCGCTCACAGTTCTTTTACAATTTTTATCGTCGAGTTTCCCTAATTAAATATAACCCTATTTACACACGCACCTGCACACGCACTCTTCATAATGACGGAATAAAATAGTTACAGTTAGTCCCACGGTCTAGTTCAAAATTTACAAGTCCAAAGACTTAACAACTTGGGCAGTACTTTGCCTATAATTACGTCGTAATAAAATCAGTGAATCGTCGGGCAGCACATCGTCTCCTCAGAGACCTCGAAATAGTGTGTCTCTAACTGGCATCTTGGACACCTTTATACAAGACAGACAAAGTTTCGGTTGGGAGAACAATAACATTATTATAAATCGAAGCAGGTGAGCTATCTGGTCTGGCAAGGTATCATTCTTCAACATTTTTCATGCAGGTTACATTTCTGCCAAGCGGACCCCAAATCGATCGGCCAATTAATCAAAACACAGTTCGCGGGCTTTTACGACCCACGCGCAGATTCCGCGCCACTCCAGGCGTATCTCTGTGATTCGCTAGATTCAAGCGTAGCACGTTGGATATTACCACCTCTCCGTGCCTCTAGACGCCAGCCTGACAAAGACTTCAGGCCAAGCGTAAAGTTCATGCACCCCATTTCCAGGAACCGGCTTGCTTCACTGGCCCCTTCGCTCTGACCAAATTGCAACACCTCCAAGTGTGCCTTCTCAACAGAACCAAATGCGTCTTCAAATATGATGAATAAAAATTAATATGAAACATTATTATACAGCATGTATCATAAGGGTTCAGTAGTAAAGAATTACTGCTGTACTGTAGTATGAACAAAGGTCACAACAGCAGGTACAACACATCTCCGTGCGGATCACATACACAACTGAATGGCGTGGAATGTCAACAAACCTGTAGGGGATATGGGATATCAGGCTATCGTTCAATGACGTACGTACCCTTAGTCAGTGGCACCGAAAATGCGGAAGATTTGAACGTGTGCTGAAGTGTTCTTCTGCGGGTAGCAGGAAGACGGTACGTTTCCGGACACAAGTTACTATGCTAACCTTAACAGTCTTGGTCCCCACTACAAGCCCTCAAAGTCTGTAATGGGAATTTAGAAACACCCTGTATATACACTTCTGATAAATAATAAAACGATTTATCAGTTATTATTATTATTATTATTATTTATTTACCAAAAATTGTGCCAACAATTTATGGACGGTAGATAGAGAAAGGGCAAGCTCAACATACACCGTAGTGTCTCCATTTCCGTTCGTTAAATCTATACAAATCTGATAGGTTACATATATACAATTTACAACTTTACATTGCTATCAACACATAATCTGCTATACATGACGTCTATATCTTAGAATTCTTAAATAAAAGTGAGGATACACGCACACACACACACACACACACACGCTCACGCACGCACACATGCATGCACACACACACGCACACATATATATATACATACATACATATATACATACATACACGCACACACTCCCACTCACACACAAAGTTACATTATATATGAATTCAATTTACATGGGGTTTTAGTTCCTTTAGAGCCTTCACTTTGCGGCAAAATTGTCGTGGAGGAAGGTATTTTATTGCATGAGGCAGGTCATTTCAGAGTCGAGCAGAATGATTGTAGAACCCAGATTGATAATCTGTTGTCCTAGCGAACGGAGGAATGAGGGTGACACCCTGTGCTCTACGGACTGAGCGATATGATAGCTGAAGGCGGCGAAATGGGGACAGTTTAATTGTGCCAGCTAGAGATTTTCGGAGAAAGATGAGATCTATTTGGTTACATGTGTCATTGATGGATATTAATGGTTTTGTCAAAACTTGGTTACCCTGTTTGTAAATGAGACACTCTGCTCGCGTTGGACTGCAGTTAACTTCCTCATGTTTTCCTCGGTAGTGGGATGACAGGCTGGAAGTCCATATAGAAGAATGGGCCGTATCGTGCAGAGATACACCGCTCGTAGTGCATGGCTTCTGAATCCCAGAAGATTACGTCTTGCAAATCCCAGAAGATTACGTCTTGCAAATCCCAGAATTCTAAATGATTTACATCTAGATTCCTCAACGTGTACATTCCACTTCAAATCCTGGAAATTTTTATTCCCAGCAGTCGCAGTGAATTGCACAAGGGAAGAACTTTGCCGCTCAGTGAAAGGCTATGTGCAAAAGGCTGTCTGGCCCTACACTTGTTGACATTTAAGGTCATCTTATATACATCACACCACAGTGCCACACTGTCCAGATCTTCCTGTAGTGCTTTGACGTCATCATTACTTTTGATGGCTCTGTAAATTATTGAGTACTCTGCGTACTGCGCCATCGTGGACGTCACACATCTTGGCTTTTACCCTCGACGGTACAACAAAGGCCCAATCACCGACCCCTGTGATACTCCCGAAGTTACCACTATGTTCGGCGACGTGGCCCCGCCAAACACGACACACTGCGTTCGACCTACCAGGAATGACGTCAACCAAGTAATCAGCCTGCCTCCGATGCCATATTTGCCAAGCTTTAACAAGAGTCTTGACGAGGCACCTGTTCAAAGGCTTTGCTTAAGTCCAGGGCCGCACAGTCTACATGGGAGACGTTGTTCTGGTCCAAGGAGTTTTGCCCGTCATCAATCACTTTTGTCAAAAGAGTTGTACAAGATTTCTCCGGATTTAACAGGCCTCGCTCACTCAGGAATTCCAGTATGTTCTTAGCAACAAGGCACTCCATACATTTACAGATACCAGACGGTAGAGAAATAGGGCGGCAGTTGTCCATTTCTTCCTTGTCACCATCTATGAACACAGGAACCACGTTAGCATGTTTCCACTCTTGTGGTAGAGTCCTGGTGTTAATGGACTGGTAGAAGGGTGCACTCAATGAGGGTGCTAGCGCATCTGCACAGTAGTGGAGAAACCGAGCAGGGATTAAGTCTGGACCTGTCGCAGCAAGGGATCGAGTTCTCCGTAGGCTGTCTCGAACTTCCTGTTGTGAGAAATATATACTGGCTAGGAGAAGGAGAGGGGATGATGTCCTTGGTATGAACATTCCTTCACTTGTGTCGGGTGGAGAGAAGTTATTTTGGAATTTACAGTTGAACGAGTTGGCTATGTCTAGTGGTTTGGAAAGGGAAGCTCCGTTGTGTTTAAAGCTCTGTGGTGCGGACTGCGGTGTTGCCACCTTTGCTTCCAATAAATGCCCACATTGTCATAGGATTAAAGTTTAATTCGTCCATTTACGTACTGTAGGCTTCACGGATTGCAGATTTGGTACTATTTCTAGCCAGCCTATACTTTTCCCACCTGCTGTCACTTGGGCACTGTTTCCACTTATTATAGAGCTGATTTCTCGTTCTTATTCTTGTTATTATGTCCTTTGAAATCCAAGGTGCTTTTGTCTTATTTTTAATTGTAACGTTAGGGATCACTTCATCGACGCACTGAAAAAAGATTTCCTCCCAAGTATGCCAGGTAACATCTATATCTACACTGTTGGTGAGTGAAGGTGTAATGACCGGTAGTCTGTCAAATAACATATCAGAAAGAAGTTTCCAGTTGGTACGGGAGTAATTGTAAACTGTTCTGGTTTGTAATTTTGGACAGTTTTTTTTGTGGGTAAATATAGCTAGGAGAGCATGGTGATCACAGAATCCGGGGATGACCTGTAGAGAGTGAATTGAGGATGGAGAGTGTGTTAGGAAGAGATCGAGTGTCGAACGGGAGGTCTCAGTGATACGGGTAGCTACAAACCCTTCTTTGTCAATAGAAAACAATTACGTCCAGCGTTCATTTTTACTTCTTTTCGCTGCCAATATTGATGACGAGACTGGGAATTTCCAAAAGAACATGAGATGGACGGAACTCAGATTACATAGGTGGTCGCCCGTCAAATCATATCGACAGATTGTCAAATTGGTTAATTTAAGATTAGTCCCTCAGCCCTTATCAATTCCTCAAGGTTGTCATCCCTCACGCCGGATGCACCCACATCTGGCATATTCTCCGCTGTCAACCCAAGGGAAGTGAAATGTAAAGGCCTCACTGTACGTTAACTACCTTGTTCGTCTTTGTAGCCTAAACCCTAGGATGAAGGGGGAGGGGGCTAATGCAGTTGTCGAGGAGTCAATACCTTCTTCTCCAAGTTTAGTACATTCCCTTTCCACCTTACCTTCTGTCGTTCTTACAGAACTCAATGAGCTCTCGGCAAAGACCACCGTGCTTAGGAAGATCTGGTAGTGAGGTTCGAACCCTGGCCCCGTGCCCTTTTGCCGTAATACCTTGCTATCACTCCCGTCACTTGCCATCAAACATGTCGTTGCTGCTAACCGAACTGCCCGCCCAACTAATTGCACTCCGTTCTGCCGTCCTTGACGTTTCCCCAACCCCATCAGAGAGCACATCCGAATAGAACTCAGAACGATTAAAATATTATTTAGTGGCCTTGGGCCCAAGTACAAACCTTTACGAGATTGTATTCAGCCGTTCGAATGTGATGCGCGTTCATACATACAGACAGGAATTGAACGAATGCAACCCGATACATTTATTTGGCATCAAACGCATTTTGTTGACCTGTGCAGTAGAGGGACAGCAAGAATCCTAACGAGTGACACTAGGTGCTCGGCTACGCTGAACGCCACGCGCGCGGCTAGTGGTGAGCCCCTGGAGGTAGTCCACCCGATATCTCTCGAACTACCCTTACCCAGGGGGTGAAATCGTTTTTTTTTACAGATGCGCAACCGCACTCTTGAATGGCGGGCTTTTTTTTCTTTTCCAAATTTATAACAAAGAACCCAAAAGTAGTAGGAAATTGGCGCAAGATTTTCCCGAACCAATTATTGGAGACGGTCATGGGAGGTGTCAAATAACTCGGGATGAAGCCCTCTTTACCATGGAGCATTTATATTTCCAGATTTATACCAAATAACCCAAAACTTGTAGGCCATTGGCTTTCTTTAATATGTCCCGAACGAGTAATCGCGGAAAGTATTGTGACTGCTCATTACTCGGCATTAAGCCCTTTACCACAGGAACATGTTATGTTTACTCTCAGATAGAAACTGCCCTTACCCGGGGGTGAAATAATGTTTCTTTTGTGATTTTATGTGGGTTAGCGTCTCCTTTGCGGAGGTAACGCGATGTGTGGGAAGAGGATCTTTCTTAAGGAATGCAAATTAGAGAGTGCCTGTTTGGGGTCCTCTCCGGAAACAGGCTGGATAGCCGAGCGCGGTATTGATAGACCCATTTATTTATTAGTAGTAGGATATAAAGGGCGGTTCTGGCGCAGTGGCTAATGGGCAAGATGGCCGCTGCGCGCAACTGCCCTATGTTATTCTTATGGAGGGGTCAGTCATAGCTGGCACAGTGGCTAATGGGCAAGATGGCTGCCACGCACTGAGACCGTGGATGACGTCACAGGGAGAGGTCGGCCGTGAAGTTGCTAAATGGAATATTTATCATTCTTCTTCTTCTTCTTCCTCTTATTATTATGAGGTAATTATTGATTGATCATGTACATTCAAGACCAGCCTTATATTGTCCACTTCTTGGTGTAGTGGCTAGCATTCTTGGCTGTTACTGTGGAGGCTCGGTTTCGAGTCCTGGCTCTGTCAAGAAATTTAATTCTAGGCTAAGGGTTGGAATGGGGTACACTCAACCTTGTGAGGCAAAACTGGCAGGAGCTGGCTTTTGATTCATACCGCTACCATTCTGTCTAACCCAACTTCACCTAACCTAACCTAACCTAACCTTACCTAACCTAACCAAATCCCACCTTACCTAACCTAACCTAACCTAACTTCAAAGTCAGAATGTACAATACATTTATTGTTTTTTATACCCTCATAAATTAGATATAGAGAATGTCCACCAAGATTTAGATCCTCGAGCACACTTTCTGACATATCATTAAAACGTGTAGAAAGGAATGTCTGAAAATTTTCACTAACACATAATACACGTTCACCATACATTGTGTCACCTTTTCGAATGTTAATGATACGGAAAAGAGTATGCATTGGTAATTCAGTGAGATTTTTTCTCTCTAATCAACAGTTTTACCCCCATATCATTGAGAATTTTTATTGTAGTAGACTATAAAGAAACAAAACAAAAATCATATCTATTACAGTTTAGCTATAAGTGACCAGAACCACTATAATATTTTATTCTAATCAGGAGATTTCCATAATGATAAGAAAAAAAAGCTTACCATAATGATGGATTATGTAAGTAAACGTCTTTTGCTGCTTGATGCCACTACTAAACTGATACTCATACAACAGACAAGTGAGTTCATGTTTCGCTGACGTAATCGTATGTTTCCACGCACTTCCTGTGTGTTGCACGCGCCGTAGTGGCTAAATTTGAAACTAGATGAGATGATTTGCTGACGTAATTGTATGTTCCCCCGCACGCACCCGCAGGCCCCTGTGGACGGGTCCTTGTGGACGAGTCCCTGTGGACGGGTCCCTGTGGACGGGTCATTTTTGGCGGGTCATTGTTGACAGGTCATTTTTGACGGATCCTTGTGGACGAGTCCCTGTTGACGAGCCCCTGTGAACGGGTCCTTGTTGACGGGTCCTTGTTGACGGGTCCCTGTGGGCGGGTCCTTTGGACTGATCCCTATGGACTGGCCCATGACCCCTAATGCTATTATGAAATTAAACGTTGTTCCACATGAAACGCATGTGAAGAGCCGATTGCTACTATGAATTAACATGTTTGTTTTGTTTTGTTTTGTTTTTATGCATGCGCACTTGCGGTTTTTGTAAGCGGGCAGGCTTTTTGAATAATGATTTATAGATGAGTTATTTTTTTAAATTACCAAAATATCAAAAACTAATAGGTCATTAGCTTTTTAATATCTCATGAACCAATAAGGCTAGGGACTTGTATGAGAGGTCGTTGGACTTGAGGTGACATTCTGTTTTGAATGTATTATTTATTTTTTGTCAAAAGGGCCTAACTACACTTTTGTTAATATCTCGGTAACTAATAATCAGAGAGGGTCAAGTGAGGTGTCATGGGACTCAGGATGGTCAACCCTTTTCCATGACCAACGAATTTACCCAAAATATCTAATACAGCATGGTCATTGACCTATGATTTTATAAACTAATCATTGGAGAGGGTCAAGTGAGGTGTCATAGGACTTAGAATGGTTAACCCTTTCCCATGACCAATGAATTTACCCCAAAAATCCCAAAACAGCAAGTTCATTGACCTACGATTTTATAAACTAATAATCGAATATCAACATGCGAGGTATCATAGGACATAGAATGGTCAACCCTTTCCCATGGCCAATGAATTTACCCAAAATACCCAATACATCAAGGTCATCGACCTGAGATTTTATAAACTAATAATCGGATACGAACATGTGAGATGTTTACCATGTGTGATGAAACATAGCTAGGTAGAGAAAGAATTAGTGTAGGCTACATGTATGGTGACTGACAAGTCTTTTACCATTGAAACTTGTTTTCAGATCAAACTGCAGTATAGAGAGAGTATAGGTTGCAGGTTTGGGTTAATACATGAGAAACGGTGTACGCAAACTCTGATTTATCAAGAATTAAGAGTAGACTATCTTTAATTGATTGATTAAAGAGGATAGCTAAAACACAAAAATGCTCAGTGGTTACCGAGACAAAATGGTCGCTACACACAACAAGCTTTAAATACTTGAGGCTAATAATCTATACACACACACTTGCTTGTTCTAAACTAAACTGTGTTGCTGTCAGTGCTCAGACAGTAGGCTAATGAAAAAATGCATTGCAAACAGAAATATAATCATTTCCGGTTGTCTAATGTTACCAGCTATCCATTTTTTTGTGTTGCAGTGGTAAGCATTTTTAGCTCTTGTACTGGTGGTCTTAACTCGATTTCCAGGTCTGAGGCCTAGAAAGAGGCGAACTAAGAAACAAGGGCATGGTGGTGCAGTGGTTAAGCTGTTAGCCTTTTCACCAGGGGTTCGATTTCAGGTTAATATGCAAGTCATAAACATATTAAACAAAACAAAACAGAGATAACGTTTAAAACTGATTACATTTGTGTCTTTTTCAAATTATTACTTGGATTAAAAATACAATGGTGAACTGGGTTTGATATACAGTTAATGCTGTCTATCACACACTAGACTGTAAGAAAGCCAAAAGAGCAAAAGGCGTAGGTAGAGCAGTGGTAAAATTGCTATATGTAGAGGACTACCTGGCAAAGCTATATCGCATAAACAGTGCAGGATACAATCCAGCAATCAAATTTGTATCTTGTGGAACAGAGAAATGCACTTACGTGAGAAAATGCAAGTTCATGTGTAATATGACCTAACACACAAGTGTTCACCTGTGCACGTGCATGATAAGAGCTAACAACTCACATTCTGTTTAGTTCGAACGTAACGTTAGGTTAGGGCTAATGCACACACCCTAGTACACGAGGCACATGCCATTTGAGAGCAGGTCAAGGGATCTAACTTGGTGGATGGATGTGTTCTAACGAGTCATTTCTAGTTGAAAGAGAATAATACTTGTTCTTAAGATGTTAAAACTGAGGAGATGGTACGTACAGTAAGACGTCTTGTTATTTCCTGTGTCATATTACAGACATGGCAGAGAGCGCACAGTTCTGTTGGTATGACTAACGCTGCAATATTTTGAAACCCCAGGTGTTCATTAAGACAATGGGTGATGATTATACAAAGTTAACAGTCATTGGATATTACACAGGTGTTCCTTCCGGTGTCATGTTGCTGACATGGCAGAGAGCGCACAGTTCTCTTGCTATGACTAACGCTGCAGTAATTTGAAACCCCAGGTGTTGATCAAGACAATGGGTGATGATCATGCAAAGTCAGCAATAATTGGATACCACACATCAACATGGACTAAATCATAAACGTGTTGTCATAACCCGCAGAATCCTCATTTAAAGATTTTAGATTTTACATTTTAACATTTTACATTTTAACATTTTAGATTTTAGATTTGTTTTAATTTTACATTTTTTTTTAGATTTTACATTTTAAATTCAAGATTTTTAGATTTTTAGATTTTACTTTTTTACATTATCCTAAAAGAGTAAACTACAAGGTCACATACCTAACCTCATTAAACCTAACTTTACCATACCTAACTTAAGCTAATCCAAAGGCTAATGCACATACACAAAGTATATAAGGTACATGCAATTATCCTTATGCTAGTCTTACAGGTTACTGTACAACATGATCACTACCCCAAACGGATTTTTTTCATTCTTGTTGTTTACACATATGTCAATTTTTTCCAATTTCCCATTTACAGTTTTTTATGTCAGTTTCTATTTTTTCAATTTCATAATATGGAAACATGGATTTTGCATTTTGTTGTTTACACATTTATTAATTTCACAATTTCCCATTTACAGTTCTTAAAATGTCAGTTGTAAGTCTTTCAATTTCATGATATAGAAACATGGATTTCCCAATTTGTTGTTTTCACATTTGTCAATTTACCAAATTCACATTTTCAGTTTTTAAAATTTCAGTTTAATGTTTTTTTCTATTTGTCAATATGGAAACATGGATTTTTTTACAATTTGTGTTTTACATGTCATGCAACTATCCTTATGCTAGTCTTATAGGTTACTGTACAACATGATCACTACCCCAACCGGATATTTTTTCATTTTGTTGTTTATACATACGTCAATTTTCCAATTTCCCATTTTCAGTTTTTTTAATGTCAGTTTTAAGTTTTTTCAATTTCATAATATGGAAACATGGATTTTGCATTTTGTTGTTTACACATTAATAAATTTCACAATTTCCCATTTACAGTTCTTAAAATGTCAGTTTAAAGTTTTTCAATTTCATGATATAGAAACATGGATTTTCCAATTTGTTATTTTCACAATTGTCAATTTACCAAATTCCCATTTACAGTTTTTAAAATTTCAGTTTAATGTTTTTTTTTCTATTTGTCAATATGGAAACATGGATTTTTCCAATTTGTGTTTTACATGTTCATTTTGCATTAGGAGTGGAGAGAGGTGGGTAGTAATTAAAAATGTGCAAGCAGTGTCCATTGTGGACAGGTCATTGTTGACGAGTCCTTTTCATACAACAGACAAGTGAGTTCATGTTTCGCATGCATTACCTAAAATGTAATACCATGCAAGTGTTTAACATTTTTACAAATTAATTAGCTTATGTATTAGTTTATGTGTGGGGTCTTATGTTGGGCATTTTGTGTTGGCTTATTGGACAAGTTATTTTGTCATTGCATTTAGTGGATTTTTTCCCTTGGTCTTGGAAACTATATCAGTCCATTTTATCACAAAATAATGCTTACTGCCATGTTTTTAAGCAACAACAACAACACACTAACCTTTCAAAAAAATCTTAAGTACTCTAAGGTACTCTCAACTCGTACTCTTACCTCTATCCCATGCCTAGTCAAGAACATTATTATTTAAAAAAAAAGGTGAATGGGGAAAGTAGACTATATATTTAAACTTAAAAAAATCATATAAAGTCATATGTTAACTCTAACACCTACGTTTATCCCATTCTGAGTCGAAAAATATTATATTTTTAAAATTTTTCTAAAAAATATTTGGAAAGTAGGCTATATTTTGAAAACTACTCATCCTCTAATGTCATATATAGACTCAAACCAATGGCTTTTATATCCTTAATCGTTAGAACAAAATATGTACTTTTTGACATTTTTTCCAAAAATGTTCATTTTTAAAAATGGGCTATGTATTGGAAACTAGGGATTTTGCAAAAAAGTGTGTTTGACATAAATGACAGGTATTTACCCCCATCTACCCACAACCCAAGTACCTAGATCTCTGGGACAAAATCCAGAAATGTTTTAATCTAATCCTAGCTAACCTCACCTGACGTGACCATACCTGTTTGTAAGCAACAACAACAACACACCAAGATTCCATGAATTCCAGAGTACTTTTAGATTAATTATCGACTCTCAACTCTTACAACTATGTCTATCCCACTCTGTCAGAAACACGATATTTCTTTTTTTTTATTTTACATTTTTGCTCTATGTCACTACTGAAGTGATAATGGGTTTTCCGATCCTATCACTATAAATTCATTACCCCCGCTATTATCTCGGTCTCGACAACAACCATGCCTATTTTATTATGTCAGATGATGTAATGTTCGGGTGCAAATAGTGTGCAAAGTAGGTGTAAAAGTGAGTGAAAAGTGGGTGCAAAGTGGGTGCAAAGTGGGTGCAAACTGGGTGCAAAAGTGGGTGCAAAAGCTGGTGCAAAAATTGGGGGTGTAAAAGTGGTACCCTATTTGTAATGGCTTATTTGACAAGTTATTTTGTGGTACCCTATTTGTAATGGCTTATTTGACAAGTTATCTTTGTCAATGTATTTAGAGGATATTTCTCTTGTTCTTGGAAAGTATCTCAACCCTTTTTATGATAGCATAATGCTTACCGCCATGTTTGTAAGCAACAACAACACACTAAAATTCCAAGAATCCAAACTACTTACTCTAAGGTTAATGAATGCCTCTCAACTCCATTCCACGCCTAGTCAAAAACATTATACATTTCTAATTTTTCAAAAAAAGGTAAATTGGGGCAGTAGGCTATATGTTTAATCTAAAAATTATATAAAATCATATGCTAACTACAACACCTAAGTCAATCCCACTCTCAGTCAAAAAATATTATATTCTTTAAATTGTTCCAAAAAATATTTGGAAAGTAGGCTATATTTTGAAAACTAATCATCCTAAAAAGTCATATATAGACTCAAACCAATGGCTTTTATGTCCTTAATCGTTAGAACAAAACATGGAATTTTTGACATTTTTCCAAAAAATGTTCATTTTAAAAAATGGGCTATATTTTGTAAACTATGAAATTTACAAAAAACAAGTGTTTGACATAAATGACAGGTATTTAGACCCTCTTCGCAAAAAACTAAGTTCCAGGTCCCTGGGACAAAATCCAAAACGGTTCAATTTTGAAAGTAGACGATATTTTAAAAACGAATCATTCTAAAAAGTCATATATAGACTCAAACACATTTTCTCTAAGTCCTTTAACGTTAGAACAAAACTTAACACATTTTCAATTATTCCAAAAAAGGTCAATTTTCAAAATTGCCTATATTTTGGAAACTACGAATTTTACAAAAAAGTTTGTTTAACGTAAATGAAAGACCTTTACCTACTCTACCCCAAAAATAAATTGTAGGTGTTTAAGACAAAAACTGTGCAGTAGTGTGTTTTGATCGGTTCTATACCCACCTCCACCTCCCCACCTCACAAGATGGCGGCCGTAACTTAACTTAACCTAGCCTAACCTAACAAGATGGCGGCCGTAGCTTAACTTAACCTAGCCTAACCAACAAGATGGCGGCCGTAGCCTAACCTAACCTAACCTAACCTACGAGGTGTGATCAAAAAGTTCAAAAAATGTGGCTGCGACTTAACCAAACCTAGCCTAAGCTAACCTAACCTAACCTACAAGGTGTGATCAAAAAGTTCCAAAATGGCGGCCGTAGCTTCACTTAACCTAACCTAACGTAACTTAACCTAAACCTACGAGGTGCGATCAAAAATTTTCAAGATGGTGGTCATAGCTTAACTGAACCTAGCCTTACCTAACCTAACCTAAACCTACGAGGTGTGATCATAAAGTTCCAAGATGGCGGTCGTAGCTTAACTCAACCTCACCTTACCCTACGAGGTGTGATCCAAAAGTTCCAAAATGGCTGCCGTAGCTTAACTTAACCTTTGATTGATCCCTGTTGATTGACCCCTTTTGATTGATCTCTGTTGATGTATCCCTTTAGACTGGTCCCTGTTGACTAGCCCTTTTGGACGGGTCCTTTTTGAAGGGAATCGTTTTTTTACGGGTCCCGGAGGACGGGTCCTTGTTGACGGGTCCCTGTGGGCGTGTCCCTTTGATATAATTTGGATAAAATGAATGGGCCAGTCCATAGGGAGACCGAGATAAGAGCGGGTGTAATGAATTTATAGTGATAGGATCGGAAAACCCATTATCACTTCAGTAGTGACATAGAGCAAAAATTTAAAATAAAAAAAGGAAATATTGTGTTTCTGACAGAGTGGGATAGACATAGTTATAACAGTTGAGAGTCCATAATTAATCTAAAAGTACTCTGGAATTCATGGAAGCTTAGTGTGTTGTTGTTGTTGCTTACAAACAGGTATGGTCACGTCAGGTGAGGTTAGCTAGGATTAGATTAAAACATTTCTGGATTTTGTCCCAGAGATCTGGGTACTTGGTTTGTGGGTAGAGGGGGGTAAATACCTGTCATTTATGTCAAACACACTTTTTTGCAAAATCCCTAGTTTCCAATACATAGCCCATTTTTAAAAATGAACATTTTTGGAAAAAATGTCAAAAAGTACATATTTTGTTCTAACGATTAAGGATATAAAAGCCATTGGTTTGAGTCTATATATGACATTAGAGGATGAGTAGTTTTCAAAATATAGCCTACTTTCCAAATATTTTTTAGAAACATTTTAAAAATATAATATTTTTCGACTCAGAATGGGATAAACGTAGGTGTTAGAGTTAACATATGACTTTATATGATTTTTTTAAGTTTAAATATATAGTCTACTTTCCCCATTCACCTTTTTTTTTAATAATAATGTTCTTGACTAGGCATGGGATAGAGGTAAGAGTACGAGTTGAGAGTACCTTAGTGTACTTAAGATTTTTTTGAAAGTTTAGTGTGTTGTTGTTGTTGCTTACAAACATGGCAGTAAGCATTATGTTGTGATAAAATGGACTGATATAGTTTCCAAGACCAAGGGAAAAATCCACTAAATGCATTGACAAAATAACTTGTCAAATAAGCCAACACAAAATGCCCAACATAAGACCCCACACATAAACTAATACATAAGCTAATTAATTTGTAAAAATGTTAAACACTTGCATGGTATTACATTTTAGGTAATGCATGCGAAACATGAACTCACTTGTCTGTTGTATGAAAAGGACTCGTCAACAATGACCTGTCAACAATAGACACTGCTTGCACGTTTTTAATTACTACCCACCTCTCTCCACTCCTAATGCAAAATGAACATGTAGAACACAAATTGGAAAAATCCATGTTTCCATATTGACAAATAGAAAAAAAAACATTAAACTGAAATTTTAAAAACTGTAAATGGGAATTTGGTAAATTGACAAATGTGAAAACAACAAACAACAAATTGGAAAATCCATGTTTCTATATCATGAAATTGAAAAACTTTAAACTGACATTTTAAGAACTGTAAATGGGAAATTGTGAAATTTATTAATGTGTAAACAACAAAATGCAAAATCCATGTTTCCATATTATGAAATTGAAAAAATTTAAAACTGACATTAAAAAAAACCGAAAATGGGAAATTGGAAAATTGACGTATGTGTAAACAACAAAATGAAAAAATATCCGGTTGGGGTAGTGATCATGTTGTACAGTAACCTATAAGACTAGCATAAGGATAGTTGCATGACATGTAAAACACAAATTGTAAAAAATACATGTCCTCACATTGAAAAATAGAAAAAAACATTAAACTGAAATTTTAAAAACTGAAAATGTGAATTTGGTAAATTGACAAATGTGAAAACAACAAATTGGAAAATCCATGTTTCTATATCATGAAATTGAAAAACTTTAAACTGACATTTTAGGAACTGTAAATGGGAAATTGTAAAATTAATAAATGTGTAAACAACAAAATGCAAAATCCATGTTTCCATATTATGAAATTGAAAAACTAAAAACTGACATTAAAAAAAACTGAAAATGGGAAATTGGAAAAATTGACATATGTGTAAACAACTAAAATGAAAAACATCCGTTTGGGGTAGTGATCATGTTGTACAGTAACCTGTAAGACTAGCATAAGGATAGTTGCATGTACCTTATATACTTTGTGTATGTGCATTAGCCTTTGGATTAGCTTAAGTTAGGTTTGGTAAAGTTAGGTTTAATGAGGTTAGGTATGTGACCTTGTAGTTTACTCTTTTAGGATAATGTAAAAAAGTAAAATCTAAAAATCAAAAAATCTTGAATTTAAAATGTAAAATCTAAAAAAAATGTAAAATTAAAACAAATCTAAAATCTAAAATGTTAAAATGTAAAATGTTAAAATATAAAATCTAAAATCTTTAAATGAGGTTTCTGCGGGTTATGACAACACGTTTATGATTTAGTCCATGTTGATGTGTGGTATCCAATTACTGCTGACTTTGCATGATCATCACCCATTGTCTTGATCAACACCTGGGGTTTCAAATTACTGCAGCGTTAGTCATAGCAATAGAACTGTGCGCTCTCTGCCATGTTAGCAACATGACACCGGAAGGAACACCTGTGTAATATAAAATGTCTGCTAACTTTGTATAATCATCACCCATTGTCTTAATGAACATATGGGGTTTCAAATTACTGCAGCGTTAGTCATAGCAACAGAACTGTGCGCTCTCTGCCATGTCTGTAATATGACACAGGAAATAACAAGACGTCTTACTGTACGTACCATCTCCTCAGTTTTAATATCTTAAGAACAAGTATTATTCTCTTTCAACTAGAAATGACTCGTTAGAACACATCCATCCACCAAGTTAGATCCCTTGACCTGCTCTCAAATGGCATATGCCTCGTGTACTAGGGTGTGTGCATTAGCCCTAACCTAACGTTACGTACGAACTAAACAGAATGTGAGTTGTTAGCTCTTATCATGCACGTGCACAGGTGAACACTTGTGTGTTAGGTCATATTACACATGAACTTGCATTTTCTCACGTAAGTGCATTTCTCTGTTCCACAAGATACAAATTTGATTGCTGGATTGTATCCTGCACTGTTTATGCGATATAGCTTTGCTAGGTAGTTCTCTACATATAGCAATTTTACCACTGCTCTACCTACGCCTTTTGCTCTTTTGGCTTTCTTACAGTCTAGTGTGTGATAGACAGCATTAACTGTATATCAAACCCAGTTCACCATTGTATTTGTAATCCAAGTAATAATTTGAAAAAGACACAAATGTAATCAGTTTTAAACGTTATCTCTGTTTTGTTTTGTTTAATATGTTTATGACTTGCATATTAACCTGAAATCGAACCCCTGGTGAAAAGGCTAACAGTTTAACCACTGCACCACCATGCCCTTGTTTCTTAGTTCGACTCGTTCTAGGCCTCAGACCTGGAAATCGAGTTAAGGGGAGGTATTACTGAGTTTTTCAACTTCCACAGTTTTTATCATATCATTACCAAATTTAAGGGACACTGGGACTGAAATTTTCAAATTCTATATAAACTGAGGTACAGCTTTGAAATTTTATATGGTTATGAATAGTCATATTATAAACCACTGTGGGAAACGTAAGCATTGTAAATTGATTAGTTCTCCAGATATTAATTATTTTGTACATTTATTGTGCTAATTATTCAAGTTTTATAAAGGTCAGCCGCGTTAAAAAAAACAAGATAGTGTAACTTTTATGTAATATTCTATTGCACTATAACATTTGGAAGAAACCTACGGATCCGATTTTGAATTGCATTAATGAGTGTCAAGAAATTAATTTTTTTTCATATCCAAGTTTTTTTCTACAAAAAAATCGTATTTTTTCCAGTTTGAATTTTTTTTGCAGCCAAACCAAAAGTGCAATCTAAAAAACGATCCGCAGGTTTATAGTCATTGCAATGAAGATAATAAATTCCCATTTTGAAAGCAATATCATAAGATTTATGACGCGAGTAACATTTTGAATGCCTGAAAAAGTGAATCCGAGAAAACAGCAATTTTCTAAAATGATGCACAATTTACAAGGTTTCAGCTTACCAATGACATTAGGACTGTCCTACAGCATAGGTGACACCCTCCTTCTTCTGTTTTGCAGCCTCCTCCTTCATTTCTGTCAGTTTCACCTTCCGTCGACATGCCTTTCGCTTCTCCAATTATGACCGCGGACTTACATACTTCCTGCGACTGTCATATCTTTCAAGTGTTTGTGCTGTGACATGAGATACTGAAGTTAGTCTTATTCTCGATTTCAACTCTGTTGTTGCACTACACCCCATGTTGAATTCTGCTACAGAATTCCAAACAGCAATTTCAAGTATCTTCCGTGAAATAAAAATCTCTTTTGGGCACTTCCTCCAGATAACAGAATGCAGAGACTCATTCTGATTTTCAGTAGCACCACGGATGCATCTGGATAGTAGCTCATCTGATGCCAGCCTTTGATAAACAGGCACAATCTTGACAACTAAGGGTTCTTAAAGTTCTACAGCCATTTTGTCATGACTATGTGGTGGTTTACCAGCTGCGATACTTCGATTGTAGAAACACCAAGACTCAGAACCTTCAGGACACTTACTGTGCTGGGGCGTTTAAAGGGCACACCGTGCATTTTAAAGCTACGCCAGGGCTTTAAAAATGGCGGAATTCGGATAAAACACTTCTATATGATCAGCAGGGGATAGGGGTGTATTAATATGGAAAAAACCGAAAATCGACATTTTCCACAAATTTCACTAAAATTTCAGTCCCAGTGTCCCTTAAACCACTTGCATAAACAGTTGCTGGCATCTAATGTTCCAATTTGTAATTAAATAGCTTTGTTAGTTTTTGAGATATTGCACTTTTTTGTATTCAAAAAGTGGTCACATAAAAAAAGTCCCTTGCGACAAAGTTTTTGTTCGACCAACCTGATTTTTAAAAAAAATGTTGTTATGATGTATAGAAACAATAATTGCTTTGGGGTTTTGTGTTAGATGAATACTGTTCTTTCCAGAAAAGTTTAAACTTTCATTTTATATATTTTTAAAATTTCAGCATTAATAGTTTAAAGTTATCTATCAAAATTCATACTAAAACTCAGAGAAGTTCAAAACCAGAAAAAAGTTTACATTAGTGTACCTTTTTCAACTACTTTACCAAGTTTCAACAACATCTGAAAAGAATTGCATCGCAAGGAGCATTTTGTACACAGAAAAACATTGGAAAAGAGCAATGCGAGAAAAAGGCAAGTTAATATTTACTCACTCAAAACTGCCCTGCCCCATATGTTTCCCCTTCACATCTCCTCGTTCTTTCTTCCTTAGATAACTTCTGCCATTTTTCATGCCTCCTAGTCATTTTCTCCCGATCACAGCCCCTCTTTTGTGCCTGAGTAACACGTCTAACATCTTGTAGTTTGCATAGAGAACTTGACTTTATAGGGATGGTCGAATTTCTGATGGAATGAAGGGTTTCCAGAGTTTTGTAGTGCCCCATATTGAATTCTGAGACAGCCCTGAGGATACCAAGTTCCAGTTTTGTCTTGGAAACAAATATCTCCTTAGGGCATTTACTCCACACTACATTATGGAGGGACTCGTTAGCATTCTGAGTCTTCCCCGCTGTACAACGCTGCAATATCTGATCTGATGCTAGTCTCAGATACACAGGTGTTATCTTCTCAACAACAGAAGGATTCAGCTTGCAACTCATTCTACTGTGGCTATCATTTGGTTTTCCTTCTGCCTGTTGTCGGTTATAGAAGCACCAGGAGTTGATACCCTTAGGACAAGTCAAATGCTGAGGCTTGCGGTCAGTTGACATACAGTGTCTAAGAGTTGCAAAAACTGCCCTCTTCATTTTTCCTACATCTGGAATATTATTGACAATGGCATGCCTATAATAATGGGTCAATTTAGTTATAGTGCTGTCTTTCAAGTTGCCCTCTTTACGCCCACCCAGTGTCACACCCTTCGCCCTCCATTACTTTACAGTGTTACGAAGAGCAGTACCAAGTCGCTTAGAAATATGGTTTATGCATTCTTCTTTCTCAATCCTTTGTTCTGGACCGTACACCTCAATCTCATTCAAGTGGGCGTAGGTCTTGGCATCCCCATCTGACAACACCGATGTGTATCGAAAACCATTGTCAATGGATCTCTTCCACAGGATCTCTCCAATGTATTTTTCCATTGCATTGGAGGACCCATCATAATTTTTCTGGCATTCATCTGAGCTCTTATGACCCTCCCACCAAATATTATATTCTGCACTATTTTTTCCCAGGTCCCTTTCTGCAATAACACACTGATGGCAATACTTTGACAGAACATGGTAGTCTAACACAACTCCAGTCAGAATGTCAATTACGAATCCTGCACCATAATTCGATGTATGGCCACGTTTCTGCCATGTTGCATCATATGAAACACCTATGTCAATGGTCTGTTCATCACTAGCCCCATGAGCATTGTGCACTACTTGTGCAGCCATAGAAAGTACTTATCTTCTCATTAATTTTCCCTCATCTATGAGAATTCTAAGGTGTTTTGCAAAAGGCCTTCGACCTAAAGTGTTCATACCCATACCTATAGAAAATGTCTCCAGCCCACGCTGGCCTTTACCTAAACTACTAAATGTTTCAACCATAGCATTGTTCACATGGAAACCAGGTCTTTGAGAATTATCATCTTTAATTCTTGGTGAAGTGTAGGTGTTAGCAGAAACATAACCACATGTTCTGCATTTAATTATAATTTTAGAGGAGAACCCATGAGTTTCCCTAAATTCAATAAAAATAGATTTGTTCTTACACTCACCACACAGTAGCTCCTTCACTAGTTCTTGCCAAACATCCTTATGCACCAAGGTATAGATCACAGACCCAACACTTTGTTCTGCACTGGCGGAAACAGAAAATAAATTTATTTTCCTCTCAGATGCAGACATATCTGCATCTAGTGAGCTACTAGAAACGTTATTCACTTCTTCATTAGGCCTAACTGAACTGACTTCTTGTCCTGGTTTCTGACTCTTTCTTTTAGCTATAGCTAATTTGGCAGCCTTGCTTTTCTTTGAGGGACGTTTTTTCACTGGTCTATAGCTACACCTAGGACTCTTTTAAATTTCCATGGTTTCTCACTAATAATAATAATCACTATTGCTATAGGCCTAACCTAAAAACTATAATCACTACTTATCTATACACTAAAACGACGCACTAAGACCTCTACACTATAAATTACACAACTACAAAGGAAATAAGACGAAACACATCACTGAATAATCACTAGTTTGGATATGTAATTCGCTGTACTGAAACCACACGTTACTTTTGCATTAC